>JACEFO010002210.1:600000-1081593 GCA_015342445.1 Digitaria exilis | reverse complement strand
ACATTATTTTGGGATGTCAAAAGGAAAAAGGAATGCCAGGTTCTTCACATGTGAAGATTTCTGTTGTTAATTATTGAAGTTACTGACATAAGTATCTCCTTTTGTTTCTTCCTTATTGTAGGACTCGTCACAGATGGCCGATCGTGGAACCTTTGCCATCTTATGGCCGAGGGTTAGACCGTCCTGGTTCTAGACATCGAAGTTTGATAAATGGATATAACTTAACTGATGTTGTCATACTGGTAACGGCTTTCTTTCTGTCTTGTGCATGAATGCACTCTTTTGTTATGTATTTTAAGTTTAAAAAGTTTAATGACCCTTGCATGTCTTATCCACTTATTCCAGGAACAATGGAGTTATAGATGGCCAGGGATTAGTGTGGTGGCAGTGGCTGCGCTCCCATGAGCTGAACATAGCCCGCCCTCATCTCGTGGAGTTTTCTGTATTCTGAACAAATCGTGAATCTCAAACTTGACATTCTTAAATTCACCAGCCTGGAGCATACATCCGGTGTACTGCAGGTGCAAATGCAATTAATTAGCATTGTATGCTTGGTGTAGTTTGGTGAATGTTTGTTTCATCTGTACTATCTGTACTGTTTTTTTGTTTCCTCTAGTAATGTTAAGTCCACAATGTGACAATTGAGATCTCACTGGATGCTCCACTCACTGATGGCTTGTTCAGGTAGTCAATCTTATAGATAGCATAGATGAATAAATAAGTTCATTCTGGTGGTAGCATTCTACTGCTTTTTTTTAAGAAACTGATTTCCGTTTTTCTTTTGTCCGCTGCACTTGCTAGCATGCAAGCATGGGGGCTATATGTGCTTAAAATGTAGATAAAACTTACGATCACCTGCCATAGCAGTCTTAAATCACTCATAAATAAGATATTCTATATTTTGTTGTCCAATTATAGTTTTTCTTGTTGTTTTGCCCCCAAAAGATCCTCCATATCCTCTATAAATAATCTTAACCAAGTTTTTGATGCTGCATTGCCCTTTGCACTTGATAGTCATGAGATGCTGTACTCTTTTGATTATTTGTTCATTCTTGCTCCAGACTCATCGTTCAAATGTATGCATTCGAAGACAGCACTGTTAGTGTTAGTCAGGATGCCATTTCACTGAAAAGTGGTTGGGACAAGTATGGCATTTCCTTTGGTAGGCCAACTTCAGACATTCGTATAAACAGAGTGGATCTTCGATCATCTTCTGGAGCTGCTCTTGCATTTGGCAGCGAGATGTCTGGTGGAATCTCAAATGTCATCGTTAACCACATACGGATCCATGATTCTTATAAACGGTATTTCGTTTGAAGACATGCACGGGGCCGTGGGGGCTACATTAAGGAAGTGGCCATCTCTGATGTTAAAATGGAAAATGTCCACATTGGTATTGAGTTCACTGGTAACTGTTCAAGTCACCCAGATGAAAGTTTTGACCCATCTGATCTTCCAGTGGTCAACCAAATCACCATGAAGAACTTGGTCGGCACAAACATCTCATTGCTGGAGCTTTATCAGGAATTGATGGCTCCCCATTTACAGCAATCTGCCTTTCCAATCTGAATTTCTCGATGGCTGCTGATTCTGCTTCGGATCCTGGTCTTGTGCCAACATTTCTGGGTACTCTGAAACGGTCTCCCCTAACCTTGCGCGGAGCTCCGTGATCCATCCTCCAGTTCTTCAATTTGCTTCTCTCTTTCTAGTTACAGTGCCATTGCAGTAGCATAATCACATATAGAATGCCCTGTTCATCCTTCCATTTCTTGTTCCAGTCCTTGTACAATCCAGTCACATTGAGCCTTCATCACCATCTTTTTGCATTTCTTTCCCAATAAATGAATCAAAAAAGAACCATATCAGGCCCTTTCCCATGCTCGTGGGGCTCAGATTATAAGCTGCATGCTGATCTTGAGAATGAAGAATCAAGTGGGGTTTGTGACAGCTAGGTTTGCTTGTACAGCTACATTTCTTTATTCAATCTGTAAGAAGGAATTTTTTGGTTAGGTGTTGAGTGCAGAGCAGTTGCTTCATACTATTGTCATTTGGTTATAAATTATCAGCTTCATGAGTAAATTATCTGTGTATATTCCATCTCACTTTGAACTTAAGTCTGATTGAGAGCCATTACATGTTATCTTGTAATTTAACAGGCTGGCTGTGCATGTAGAGCCAGGGTGCTTCTTGGTATAAATAATTTGGTGCCAATTGGTTTGTTAGACTGATGCTGATTGCTGCCTTTGTCCTCTCTGGGGAACATTATTAGCTTGGCCCTGTTGGCATGTTTTGCTGCAATGAGGGCATGTTAGGTTTGCCAATTGTACAAGCTTATTAAACTGCCACCTGCTTCTGAACTGATAAATATGTTTAAGGAGAGCTGCTGATGACGTTTGAGCTGTCTATCATGGCCTTGTACACTAAGGGGGAATCTCTTGATGATATAAAGGTTGTTGAAGCTTTATTATGTTTCTGTTGAGTTGCAGGAAGTGTTTTACCAACTGAACAAAGGTGTACCAACAAACATTGAATAAATAGCATAATATTTTAGATCGAATACAATTTTATTTTGTTCAAAGTTGGCTGTGGCCTATTATTCTATGGCAAAGAATATGATGTATCCAGCAGCACATTATCTATCTAGGATGGGCCAAGGTGTCCATACAATTTTAAAAATAGTCCTAGACCAATAGTCTTTTTTTTTTCTATTTTTCTTAATATAAAGAACTGTAACCTTGTGATGGTTATGAAATTGAGTGTAATCAATAGTGTGGACACTTCCTAAAATAGTAGCTAATTCTACATCCAACTCCAATGTAATCAAATAGTGACGTGTTCCTTTTCCACCCACCTATGTAGAAAGGAGCCATTTTTGTCACAGTAAAACAAAGTGGGTGGAAGGTCTTCTTGAACTCACAACTTAGATAGGCCAATAAAGTGGAAAAATGGATTTTTTTTCATGAACATAGATAATTTCATTATCTATATATCGATAATTTCGTGTAATTTAACATGCACTTCTTGATGCTTCTTTTCAAACGGGAGCACCTACCAGGGGAGCAATGGTACATCCGGGAAGCCAGTACTAGAGAACCTTTACTAAAAACTGACAATGGAATCACATTGGATACATGTCCTTTATTATAACTACATTTATATTTTGTTCAAGATGACCATTGTCTACTCAGCTACGCCAAGAATGAGATGAAATGGAAACAGATACAAAATATTAAAATATTTTAACAAGTGCGGCCTCTTACAGCAAATAAACATGGATATGCAAGAAAAAACCTAACACATGAGGAATTAACTAGGTGGATTTAATTAAGAACTATGGACACAATTTCAATTTAACTATAACTTGTACATCTAGCAATATCATTGTTTGTATATACGATTCCGCAAAAAAGTACCTCTTCTTGTGTCCTATTCTTTGTAGCTCATTATTGTTGTTTTTGGTTTTACACAGAAAGAATTCCTGGAAACTAAGTGCCCAATTCTTTACGGCAAGCTATGCCGTAGTTTACATAATAGATGAACTCATAGTTACAGGAAAGAATTGGCTACAATCAATATATACTTTACATTGACAATTTCCCCATACACCAATATTTCTAGCAAATTTCGAATTTAGTGGTATGAGTAAGATAGTGCTTTTGAGGGAGCAAAATTTACTCCTGTGTTGCCATAGGATCTTCAGATCATGACTTGCTGGTGCTGATGGGGATCTTGCTTAACAACGGTGTGATCGAACGAGGCAGTGGCTACAGTTGTTGCTGCAGGAATCTGGTGGTCAGAGATTCAGTCATGGTCCTAAATAAGAGGCCGAAATTTATAGATCAAATGAAAAAAATAAACTACTTAATTTTTTGATAAGCCATTTTCTCAATCTAACAGTATGCTGTTAATTAAAAAAGAAGACATTCAGAAAAAAAGAATCACTTTCAGCCGCATAATTCCATTGCATCATGCTTGGAAAATTGCTGATCATTGGTGTTATTCCTCGCAAAATAGTTCACAGTAAGAGACTTGATAAACCATTATGTAAATCTAACCACTATGTCGTTAATTGAGAAAAACTAAGTTATGGGAAGTAAGAACAATTTTGGAACAGCTATTCTTATCTACTTCGAATTGCATGAGCTTGGACATGGAACTCACTTGTGCAGATGGTGGTTGTTGCTGCTGGTGATGCTGCTGCTGCTGATGGTGATCGAACATGGCCGCTCCGCAAGCCGCTGATGCCCAGTTTTGGAAGCTTGCCTCGTCACCAGGCCTGGGAATGTCAAAGTGGCCTCCTCCGAAATCAATGCCTGCAGTGCCATCGTGCAGCTCCATGGCATCTGGCCTGAACATCCTTTCGTTGAAGAGGCTTGCGTCGAAGGGCGTGTACGGGAATTGTGCACCCAACTGCAGGGATGTGAGGCAATCAACCTGGCCAAAGTCCGGTGGCTGCTGGTGCACTGCCGTCTGCCCATGTTCGCTGCCGCAACCGGTGTCCGTTGACTGCTTGCTCATGCTGAAGTATGCTGGGTAGCTCTGCAGTGACGTGCTCGAGGAGCAACCAATGTCCCTGTGTCAAGAACAGTTTATTTGCTCTTCAGTTAACAGTTAACAGAAAATAGGTTTTGTCGGTTAGAACAGTTTAGGAGCATGAGAGCATGCCAGGTTTCAGAGAAGTGAGCATTTTTGGGCTTTAGCTCACCTCTGATGAAGCAGGCTAGCATCGTCCGTTAGCATCATTGTTTGATGTCCATCAGCACCGCTGTTTTGGAACCACGATGTAGGGCCTGGGTCACCAGTCAGTCCTAGAGGCAACTGCATTTCGGTCTGGAACTGAAAAAATGGTAAGAAACAACATCTTATCAGATATCTGAACCTGAAAAATCCCTGACCGCCTGAAAACGTCTTGTATCCGTCGGACATTCTTAGTCTGAAGCTGAATCTAGTTACCTGTGCAGTAGCACACTGCATGCCGATCAGGTGTTGCTTTGCGAAGTTCTCCTGAGAGGTCCAAATCAATGCAAAAAGTTACAATTATTTTGAGCGAAAACATTGACAATACTGAAAATTATGTCTACAATGGAAATACATGACTTGACATTTTAACTTCAGAGATGCTACATTGAAAGAAAAATTAAGAAAATAGCTAGAAGCTTAGGGATGTCTACCTTATGGATTCGGATGCGATTAAGAGATTCTTTGAGAGATTGCTCCATTGCTCTTATATGATCGATGTTCTCAACCTTTTCAGGATCACTCCAATAACTGAAGAACAAATCGCCCTGCTGTTACACTTATCTCATTTTTTGCCCATTATTTTTACGAGTATACAATGGATTTTATCATAATTGCAGTATATGTGGAAAGAGGTCCCCTTTACAGCATCATTATCATGAAAGAAAAATTACAGCCAGCAATGAATATGAAGATTTCAGCAGATTTGCATTCTTATAGCATTTATCGAATAATGAACATAATTTGTTGTGCTGCAAGTGAGTTAATGCTATTTACCTGAGACGCTTTTGAATGTCAGCCATTTGACATTGCAATGAAACTAGATGGCTTGATAACTCCTGCAAAATTGTTGAAACCAACAGCATTAGAAACACGAAACAAGAAACAAATTTCAGAACTTGCTTGTCGTGGTCACCGAATTTGTTACTACCTCGACTGTCTGACCCCTGCAATGGATTCAGAAACAGAGTGTCAGTGACAGTCTTAGCAATTAACCATCATTCTCTACTGCCATGAGGTTACTATATTTAAAATGGCAGATTTACCCAGAGCCTAAGAAGTCCTGAATATTTACATCATGGTCTAGCTTCTTGAACGTCTTCTTTAGGGCCTTTTGAGAACAGCAAAGCAGATCGTTCAGGTCATTCTGAAAAGGTGTTATGGTAAAGAGTAACTGTGTCGACAAATACATTATTCAAGACAGCTTACTTCTAAACTCTCCAATTTCCTGTTCAGTGGGAGAAAACGATTGGCAGTTAGTATTTTTTCTATATATGAACCATATATTCTTATAGAAGATTAATAGGACAAGGACTACCTTTTAGCCCTTTCTTGAGGGGTTAATTGAGCATATTTTGCTATGACTTCCTCAATGGTGCTGCAAATGAAAAATTGTATCAAGCAAACATTCAATTCTGATAAACAATTTCTACTGCATCTGATTTTTTTTCTTTCTTTTGGGCAAAAACATGATCGATGTACTAAAATGATTTGAACATAATGCCGTAAAATTCAGATGGCAGTATCTTTAAAAAAAATCCCATCATGAAACTTACTAGCACGAAGAGAATTGAAAAAAAGAAATCGTAAAATAGAATGGTGCTTTAAAAGTAACTCAATACAGGATGAAGATAATTGAGAACAGGCAAAAAATAAAATTAACATATCATCAGTTCTTATGGCAGCTATCCTGGTTCGTTCTATCATGAAATTGACAAGCCCAAACATAAGATTCATCGCAAAAAAGAAAATGAGCCATGCATGTTCGTAAGACTTTGAGTTGCAGGAAAAATCATACGTCCTTGTTGTGGTGAATATATATGAACATGTCAAACAAAAAATTAGCATGCATCAACGAGCCAGAAATGAAATTAGGTACCTCTTATCGCCGACGCATATGGTGGGCTTCTCAGTGGGTGAGAACATGAGGAGCATAAGATCAATATCGCACAATATGGACAGCTCCTTGGCCTTTTTCAGAATACCCGACCTCCGTTTGGAATACGTGACCTGCCTCCCACTGGTGTTCTCCAGCCTCTTGATTTTCAGTTTCACCCTCCCCATTGCTGACAAAGATCACCTCACGATTCCGGCCGCCTGATCGATCCTCAAGATCACACTAAATTTTGCACCGGCCGATCACACAATTCACAACACACGCCGCCGTGTGTGTCTGTTCCTCCTGCTTCACAACGATTGAATCTCTGAAGAAACAATATCGAATCGCACGAGCTCAACAACAATTGATCCTCCTTGCATATACATGTATATAATGTTCGTGTTCCTGTTCTGTGAGTCGAAGAAAGGAGGTGATGATCGATCGATGGATGGATCGATGAAGACCAAGGCAAGGCAGCTGGCGGATTGTTTGTGAATGCGGAGAGGAAGGATCGAGGCAACGAAATCGGCAGTTGTTGCGTGGGTGATAGGGGCGGGAGAGAAGGGCGCGAGGAGCGAGAAAGCGGAGGAGAGAGAGCGGCTGTGCGTGGAGGAGAGGAGAGGAGGTTGGGTACAGAGAGAAATGCGCGGGAGGAGGTTGAGCAGCGGCGTCAGCAAACTAACCAAACCAATAACAAAGCATTCCCATTCCCAAGCTTTGTTTTTTTTATATATATGTATATATGTTTTCCCTGCTTCAATTCAACCCCTCAGTTTTCACATGCTTTTTCAGCCCACAAATCATCATTTTGTTATAACATCTTTTTGTTACAAAGTATATACATACATCTCAGGGCGTCTTCGGCAGTTTTCGAATAAGTATTTCGAAATAAAGTGTTACTCTCTTGGTACCAAAATACATGTCATTCTGGAGGTCTAGATTCATGGCGTCTTCTATGAACTTGGATATGTGTTTGTCTAGGTTCATAGCATCTTCAATGAATCTATTAAAAAACCAGAACAACGTATATTTTGAAACGAAGTGAGTATATGGATGCTTCATTATACTACAAGGAACACATGTTACTTCTATAACGAATAACTGACGACAACAGATCGAAACATAATACGATCATTCTTTTTTTTGATGTTTAGTTCCTGTGACTATGGTTTAATGATGAAAATGTGGTGAGACCATAGGGAAATCGTCATAAACTATAGAAATGTTATACGGATACTAGTCTTTTTTTTTTGTCATATGAGCCCATTTTACAACCTTCACAATTTCATTTCAATGTTGGTCCACCATAATTTCATATCCGATTCTTCAAAAAATTATTTCTAGAATTTAGATTAACGTGCAAATCAACTAAGTTAAACTAGATGAGTTAATATGTAAATAACTAACGTGCCTTGTGTCATGCGAATTATCTTTTTTTTTAGAACAGAAACATCATTATCTGTGCGTGGGCCTTTCGGACCGGCAGCACACAACGCTCGCTTCTGGGCTGACGCTGCTGGGCTGGTCGGCCTGTCATGTTTCTGGGCTTTCTGGCCGTGGGAAGCCCAGCACGTGAGGCGTGTCTTGTCGGATTTTTGGACATGATTGGTTGGATGACAAAAGTTACCAAGTCAAAATATGGACAAGTCAAAACGTTGACATGTCAAAATTTTTTGCCAAAATTGTAGAGTAGCACTTTATTGTGTGTCAAAAATATAACCTTCAAAATTTTGTCATCGAATGACTTTGATGTCAAATAGAATCACTAATGACTATGATTTATATTAGAACACACGTGGACAATTGATTAAGTGTCAAAATATGAAAGAGATTAGAGTTGTCACTTTGTTAATAAACTTTAGGAAAAAAAGTTAGCTTCCAACTAAACGAGTGCCAAAATTTTGTGGCCTTATCCACATTTTTGCTTGGCACATTTCGGAAGCAAACCAATTTGCGCCTTCCATCATGAAAGATAGACAATCCTTTCATATTTAAAGCTCACTTTTGCCTAATTAAGTTGTATATATGTTTAATATTTCACTTCAACACGTTCAACATTTTCGCTAAACATGTTCAGTATTTGCCACCCAAAATATTAAATTGGAAGCATGAAATGTTGACATAGTGAATTCAAAATGTTGAACGATGTATGGGGATCTTCTTCTCCGATGAGCGACGGTGGCGTGAGGGACGAGCACGCATGTGGCGGAACAGGGGTGGAGCAGGCGCATTGGGTTGGCACGGGCTGCGAAGCTGGCACGCTGGGCAGCTCACGGGTGGCGGCGGCGCTGGAGCAGGGGGCGACGTAGTACCAAGGGGAGGGGTGGGTGATTCAGGTTTGGGTGCGGGGATATAACAACTATCGGTAGTTTGCACAGATCTCAAATACCGAAAGGTAAAGAAGCTAACTTATACCCAAAGATGGAAAGAAAATCTAGTGGATACATTAGCATCACCAGATTTCCTATATATATTTTCCACGAGAAAGAAAAGCTTACACATCTGTTGCATGTGCTTTACATGTGGCAGACTCTAGTTGGAAAGACAGGTGGGGATCATTTGTTTGATGTCATAACCGATTTTAGAAAGAAAACCGAGTAAATCTCATATGTGCGCCAGGATCAAATCACACAAATATGATAGACAGTGAGTGAATAACAGAAACAATACTCAAACGAATATTTGATAAGTAAAGTATTTATTACACTCACGACTAAGGCACGAAGGCCAAAATAAACTGGTTCACATGATAACTAAAGACGATAACTCCAAAAGCACTTTACAGGCATCCGACTGGTGGAACACACACCTAGAACTCATCAAGATCGCTGAGGTACTCCACTCCATTATTACCTTCTGATCCAATATAAGCAAGGATGAGTACACTTATGGTTGGTACTCAACAAGTGGGGGGAAATATACAAGCTATCAAGGAGAGGCTTGGTTTATAGCGGTTAGCATTTTAGTTGATCAAGTTTTATTAACAAGCAACTATTTACTAGGATAGAAGTATATACCAACCCATATTAGCATAAAGTAAACATAAAGTAAACCATAAGCATAACCAATGACATATGCATGCAACAATTTGATTTCATATTCCGATAGATTAATCACGTGAGGGTCCAGGCCGTTCACCACCGCGAACATGGCTGTTATAACAGTTTTACACTCTGCAGAGGTTGTACACTTTCACCATAATTCGCGTAAAAGCTCCGAAAAACTTTAGACCCAACCATGCTGTGCTGATCAGGCACGTACCACACTACCAAGGTGTGACTGGATAGGGACGTTACGAGGTCTTTACAAAGATTCCCTAGTTAGAAACAATCCGCTAAGGTTTCCGGATCGGAAGCAGGCATAACCCTCCCTAACGGGTATAGTGTCTTAGCTAAGCCCACTTCCCGAGAGGACCGGGCTATACACCGTCAACCGCCACCCTCCATGCCCTTTCGGTAAGATCATTCCTAACCAAGGTTTCTAATTAATTAGCCAAGACCAGAGCCATGTAGTATTATAGTTGTATGGTTAATCCTGGTTGGTTCTCCATGTTCCGGTTAACAGAGTGATCTTGAATTATTACGACAAGATATAACAATAAGGATATTCATCAATGTTGGATAGAGCCCATCATGAACCAAGTTTAAGCATCTAGCATAGCTACCCAACATAAAAGTAAACCCAGTGTATCAAGGCTTAGGTGTAAAAGACTAGTCATCCTTACATAGGACCCATCAAATTAATGCAACGCGAACATGAAGATAAACTTTATTGTCATGCAGTGTGTATGGGTTCAAAAGAGTATGCTGAGGGAAAAATCCACTTGCCTTCCTCAAAGTACTGCGATGACTCCTCCTCGAAGACTTGATCTTGATCTCCCTCGAACGGACCGTTCTCTACACGATTCGCACAAGCATTCAATCAATAAAAGCAAAACAATACACCATACAACTTTTAAAGATGCAAAGACATGTCTAGAACTATTGTTGATGCAGAGACGATCGCGTGAGCGCAAAGATCACTCAAAACGGATTTAAAACGGTTAAGATATGGCTAAAACAAGGTTTAGGGGCTTCTTTGTACTAAATCTAACCTTCCAGGGGCTTAAACAGAAGAAACCAGGGACCTAAAACGTAATTTTATATAAAAGCAGAAGGACTTTTGAGTAAAAAGACCAAACAGGACGGTGGGTTAGATTTTTAGAAAGATCAGGGGCTAAACTAGAAGAAACCGGACCTAGATCTAATTATTTTTGAACTGGCTTGGACTGCGGGTTGATTTCCAAAAAGTGGAGGGGCTTTTCTGCAAAAAGGCATGACTGACTGCGCTTACCCATACGGGATTAGATTAGATCTAATCTCGACCGTTGGATCAAGATCTGGCGGCTGAAAACGAAAGGGGTGAGCCGGTGAGCAGAGCGACGGCGCGCGCGGCGGCGTCTCACCGAAGGATCGCCGGAGTTGAGGAAAACTCAAGCTAGGAAGCTCGGTTTTCCATGATTCGAGGCTTGGGAGCTAGCTGGGGATGTGGGGAACCTATTTTGGGGGTTCTAAATGAGGGTTGTGCAACCGAGGAAGCTCGCGACGAGCTATGGCGGCTCGAGAGAGCGGGAGAGAGAGGAGAAACGAGCTCGGAGACTTCCAAACCTTCACGCGAACCTTGGCGGCGAACTCGAAGTGGCAAAAGCGGCCTCGAAAGCTAGGATTGCAGCAGCGGCTCAAGCTAGGGTTTGTGGGCGACGGCGCGAGCTATGGTGGCGGCGGAAGCTTGGGGCTTTGGTTTGGGGGTTCAAGGGCTCGGGTGGCGCCTTATAAAGGCCCGGGAAACCAGCTTGCGTAGGGGGAAAGACGGCGCGGCATCGGGGTTGGCTCGGACTCGCCATCGAGTCCTGCTCGAGGACGACGCGAGGAAGACGACGCTGACAGATCGGGCCCACATGTCAACGAGAGAAGATACAAAAGGAAAGAGAAAGAGTTCGGCTGGGCCGCGACTGCGCTGAAGCGGTCTTGGGCTGGGAGAGGAAAAAAATGGGCCGGCTCCTGGCGGGTTGGGCTAGGAAAACTGGGTTGGGCTAGAAGAGAGAGGGAGAAGAGAGAAGGTTTAGAATTTAATTTAAACTTTTGTAAAGTCCTTTTCAAATTCAAACCAACACTCAAAATATATGCAACAGCATGAATGCAACGACAACTTTATTTGACTCTAATTTAAATGTTGTTTAAATTTAAATTTTTAATTTAATATTTCCTAAAACAATAAAAACTAAGGAAATTAGTTGCCTATATTAATTTTAATGTGATGAACAAAATTAGGGTGTTACATTTGATTTCAAACTTTATGAGCATTTATCTCTTGAACCGTTTATCCAATTTTAAATCCGTCTGAACAATGATGTTATCTAGAATTATTATAACAAAATGAGATTTGATATGAATATATAACGTTTCCAAGAAACTATTTCAACATTTTACATATATTGCTTCAACACTTGTATGAACACATTGAACTGGCTTTTTTCGAAATGTTGAACTGGGCCAACACTCAACAATTAGAAATATCGAATTTAATATTTTCAAATTGTTGAGCAGGCTTTTCCAAACAGTGTTGGATAAACAAATTTATTATTCTTCCTCGATTCTTTTTGAGGACTTATTATTCTGCTTGATACCTGTTTCTTGTATAGCTGATCGACTAATCGTTGGCTTGCATGCATGCTGGGAAAAATTAGTTTGCTCCGGTCGCTTGCTGGCTCTTTTTTTTTTTTTTGAGATTTACTGTCGTTTGCTGGTTTGTGCGTGTGCGTGGGATGGGCTGCGGGATGGTTTAATGGGCTTTTGTTGGATTAAAGATAATTGTTTAACCACCACTGCACAAATCATTCTCAAGAAAGTTTCATATGGATTTTTTTTTTATCCGGGCCTATGCTTACAACTGGTGGCAAGAGACGCCATCGACTAATGGTTGTAGGGCTTTGGCAATATTTGGCACTAGATTGACTTGTTTCGTACACAAGAAAGTTCAACTCCCATCACAGAGGTTTGCATTCCAACTGGTTCACCATGGGGGAAATTTCGTACCTCATCGATTTCACAAGCAGTCACAAGAGTGGACTACAGCTAGAGTGGCATCGAAAGTTGGCCAAGCATGGGTAGCGCTGGTGAATGCTGTATTACAGTTTGCAGGAAATCTCCTCATAATAGAGAATGCTATATTCACAATGCCTACCATACCCACGAACGGCGAATGCTCTAGCGAGAAATCCAAACTGTTTTTGGCAGCACGGGTCACTCTGTTTTGGGTCTCATGTATAGAGCGCCCATACCTCGAAATCATCGCAATTAGCGTATTTGCTGCAGTTCAACATTAGTTCGCTGTCTTTTTTTGTGCCATTCAACTTCAAAGAGAGCACAACCTAGCTCTTGCTAGTTAAATAGAGGAAGCGCATTTGAGCCCATTGAGCAGAGGACCCCCAACTAACCATTTATTCTGTATGAAATATACAATCCACTCCTTTCTCTAGTCTTCCATCAAGTGATTTTCTTAATCATAAGTCGCAGAAAAACCGAAAACACGTCCTGAAATGGCGAACCTCACATCAGTGTCATTATTTATTCTACATTGGAATGAAACGGTTGGTCAGAATTGGTGCTTGGCAATGTGATGAGTTACCACTATTTGAATTCTTGGAATTAGTTTGCTGATATTTTTTTTTTTGCTTCAATAGTTAGGTTTGTCAAAATTGTAGCTTATGAATAATAATGGGTTGAAAAATTACAATAACTGACACGGATGCATAAATGAGCATATGCATTACCATTTTCCTTCCAAAGTTTTGAAGGAGGCACTTTATTACTTTTGTTTCCACGGTTTTTCTAAATCATAAATCTTCATCATCTACTTGTATAATTCAGTACAACTTGTGATATTTAGGAGAGAGAATACTCATTTAGTTTTCAATTCATCATCAGTTTCAACAGCTTAAAAACAGTGATGGTTGGATTGGCTAACAGAACCATGTCTTGCCATGCACTGGAATTCGAACGAGGAACTACCAGTGTTGCTCGTTCTTGCTGACACTGATATTTCCATGTAGAAGTTTGAAGTGCACAACTGGCCAAAATTAAGGTTTAATATGGTTTAATAAGGAGGATATTATTGGCTCATATGTTGTGCATTAGAATTTATGTATTTACAGAAATTTCCTGATTATGTGGACAACCCATTAGCCCACTGAACAGAGGACCCCCAGCAAACCATTTGCACCTACTCAGAGAAACTAACAGAAGTATATTGGAAAGTAACATAAAAATCAAGAGAATATTTTTTAATTAAATATATTATGAGGATTTTTTGTACAAAGGCAACCTAATAGACACGTGTCTGTCTGTCTGTCTCTCTCTCTCTCTCTGCGTGCATCGTTTCCAACAAAATACGCCGATCAAACATAGATTTTCATCTTTTTTTCGTCAAGGGACTAGCAAAAGCGGATCAAGGGAGTATATGACTTTTGTGGAGTAGTCATGGAATCTGTCCTAGTATAAATACTTTGGATCTGAACTCATTTATTCATTTTACCCCACTGGTAGACATGGACAGTGAGCTAGTACATTTATAGGTGGATGGACTCAGTGCCCCTCAAGGACAGGATCAGAGAGACTCTATCTTTTTCTGAAATTGATAATAACAGGAAATAAGCATAAGTTATCTTTTGTCTGCTGTATGTAAGAAATCTTGAGCCAATCCTTGGTATTAAGGCATCAATGGTGCACCAACACCGAGGTAGAAATTGATGAACTTTGACGTCCACTATACTCACAGAACCCATGGATAGTTTTTGGTACAAGGGAAATTCAGTAAAGGCACATCTACATTCCTGCTGCCTCCCATACCCAGTGGAGCGCACAACGTGATGTGCTTGCTTCCTAGGTCGGTTCAACGTGGGTATAAAGAAGCGGCAAATACGAGTGAGTGGAATATGCACATATAAGATCCGATAACGGAAACGGAAAAAAGAGAAAATCACTTGTCCTTGGTTGAAATGTTAATGTACATGCGGTGCAACTAGCTACATATCGCAAGTTTATATTCCTAGAGAAATTCAAAATATCATTATAATTTAGACCCACCAATAATCAGTTTAGGAACAGCTGGACCTTGAGTCTTCCGTCAGATAGAGCAAAAAGACAACGTCACCTTGAGTGGATTCTGATTCTGAAGGGGATTGTCCTGTGCTACAGTAGCTGCTGCAGTACTTGAAGTAGAGCGTAGAGATGGACGTGGATGGCAACCATTAGCCCAGACTACGCCTAGTGCTTCTTCATTAGATTTTTCATTATCTTGGTCATCATGTAGATCTTGTCCAGCCTACAGAACAAGTGGACACATATTTGTGCTTTGATAACCCAAATGGTATCCTCGAAAGTCACTAGGTGTGCCATCTGCAACGCCAGCTTTGTCAACAGAGAAGCAACAAAGGAGATGAGTGCTGCTTCCTAAACACCCAAGAAAGTGTTGAGCCATCTGCAAAAGAAAATTTTACTTGGGGAGGCAAACAAGAACGCCATGTAAATTGTTTATTCCTGACTACTTTCATGCCTATTTGGGTACCAATTTGCACATACACACACTCGGGGACTCCAATATGTTTGGCGGTTTGAAGGAGGAAGCTTCTCTATGTTTTAGTATATATACACTCGAACATAGAGATCAGTGGAGGTGTGGGCAAGCTAATAAAGGACATGGCTGACTTTAAGGGAAACAAAAAAAAATGTACATTCATCTCATCAGTGACCACTTTAATTTCTATCCAACAATGTGCATTTTTACAGGCTCTGACAACTAAAATGAAAGCTGATGAACATGGGGGCAAACAAGCCCTGGAAATAACAACACAATTTTATTTCTTAACATCCACAACTTATTGAATCATCCCATGCAAGATCATGAAGATGGACATGCAAGGCCATCATCGGTCATGTTTCCAGACGAACAGAACTTCACTTCTAAATGGTGCTCTATCTACGTTTGAGTTCATACATGGATCACGTAAATGGGAATAATCACTAAAAGAAAAAGGGGCATCCGTCCACTTCATGTTAGTACCGGTTGTTTTTTAGCCAGTACTAAGTCCATTTAGTACTGGTTGGTAAGCATAGGAACTCTCTGGGATTATTTAGTACCGGCTCATAACATCACCTGGTACTAAATGATTGCATTTAGTACCAGTTGGTGTTACGAGCCGGTACTAAATGGTTCTGGGGTACCCGAGGCCTACCGGCTCGTAACATGGCCTGGTACTAAATGATGTCATTTAATACCGGCTCGTAACCATTTAGTATCCATTTCACAACCATATATGCTAGGTTGGTGAGATGGTTGGGGGGGGCTATGCGTGAGGCGAGAGGTCGTGGGTTTGAAACCCCGTGGGTGTAGGAAGCCTATTGGGAATTTCTTTTTTTTTCTGGGGGCGCATTTAGTACTGGTTAGGCTTCCCATCAGTACCAGAAAGCTAGTACCGGTTGCTACAACCAGTACCGATGAGGGTTCCCAACCGGTACTGGGGGCCTTTTTTTCTATAGTAAATATATAATTTTATATTTCGCTTCATGGTGCTCTATATATTTTGCATTTAGCCATTTCCCATTATATTGCATATGAATGCAGAATCATATCTATCAATATCAGCAGGATAATGCATTAATAACGAGTCAGTGAAAAATCAGCGGCTAGCGATGAGGGTTCCTGCAATGGATTGATGTTTCACTGAACCACTGTGTCACAGAGAGTACAGAATCAATGAAAACACGATGATTCATAGTTGATGAGTTACAAAGCAAGAACAAACGCATGTTTAACATGTAACACTAATCTCAACAAGCTCCCAAGCAGCAGCCTGATTTGGATGCGTGGCTGCGTGAGCGAACATGGTTCTCAATGACTTGAAATCCATGAACGGTTGCACTGAGGCACAAACTGCTAGAGATTCACAACCACTACTAGGACGACGCTGGCCTGCCGTAGTGACCTTAAATGTTGCATATCAAATGCACGTCCAAATCTCTGGCTAGCGACTGGCAAAGCCACCAAGCCAGCCAACGCTGGCCTCCGGCCACCGGCCCTGGCCAGGATGACCTGGTTAGGATGGGTCATCGAATGCTCGTGGGCACCGGCTACAACCTCCAATAGTAGGGCTTTCCGCATCACTGCACCGTTAAACCTCAGTTCCTACCCTTCAACATCATGCACCTTCTGTGGAGTCACTTATTCGGAGATTCCGTTTTGAAGCTATATAGTACTGCTGGTAGTCCCAGGGGCCTCTCATACCCAACGATAGTAGCTCGTCTAGTCTTGTGTGCATCCGTTTCCACTAGCATGATCGGCAAACTGGTGTATAGAGAGAACGACTAGCTCTTGTTAGTTAAACAGAGGAAGCGCTTTTGACCTTTAATTGAATTTTTTTTGGCTTCAGTAGTACGTTTGGACAAAATTGTAGCTTATGAATAATAATGGTTGTTGAAAAAGTACAAGTGACGCGGATGCATAAATGAGCATATATGTATTACCATTAAATATAATGCTACACATCATTACAACACACGGGTAGTTACATTCTAGCTTTAAATGACACATATTGGATACAAGAACATGCCAAAATTAATTTAGAATAAAAATAAATTTAATTTTACAGATGGATACATTTAATCTGCTATTCCTGCCTATTGGTTATGGTTTGATTCTCGTTTTAAACGTAGTGGCAATGTGCTGGATTCTTATCTGCATCTGGTGTGGAAAATGCCTGGGCCAGCAAGGTCGTTGTTGGATCTGAGTAGGAGGAACAACTCGGGCACGGATGCTTCCACGAACTCAAGTGGACACAGACTAATACTTCTTTGAATAGAATTTATTAGTGGCTTCTTGTGAGTCTCAAACCGCACTCCTTGCGATCGTTTTTAATTGTTGACATATTCCTCAGAATATAGTCAGCCGTCTTGGTTGTTCACATCAACTGGTCAACATGTCAAAGCTAATCGTGCCTATCATCTTAATAATTTAGTTGCCGTGACCCGCTCTCTGAACATGTCCAATTAATTGACCACGGATCCAAACCATGTTATTGACTACAACATGGTGTTCTGGAAACCTATATACCAAATGATTTGTGCAATTTATTACTGCATATACAGTCTTCAGCCTTTTTATCTTATCCCTCCTTCCGTGTTTGAGATTATGTGCATGGACAAGAAGACCCTGAAATGCGATTCGATGCAGACATGGCCATTGTAGTCAACCACAATAATTTGACAAACACCATGTCGGGAGATGAACTGGACTAGTACAACTGATCTTTGCAGGGATTTGTCGATGAAGTCCTATAGAGAAGAGTTGCTTATGCATACAAATACTGCATGCCAACAAATTTAGTCTTGATGCCTCTCATGCCCAAAATACATAGAACTATGCATGTTGAGCCCTCTCATAGTCTCTTGTTGCATAACAACGCAGAAGGCATTCCTGACATAACTAACACTTTAAAGACCAACGATACCTGATGAGTACATATCATATATGTGCTTTGTTGTTGGCATGTCAACCACCATATAATGTTACTCTTCACTAATACAATGATTGGTTCTAGTTTTCGATAAAGGTGTACATTGGATTCAATGAACAAGCTGATATTTAGAGAATTTTTTTTAACATACGGATTCAATAAATTTGATTTCAATATTAACATAAGGATACATGGACTCTGCTCTGGTTTATATAGTGACCGCTTGTTTAGAGCAATTTTTTTTTTCATGGGAGACTTCGCCCCTGTTTAGACTTTAGAGCCCCGGCTGTCCTTAATGAATTGAAGATGCCGGGGCTAGCAGTGTCACCACTGGATCTGAGCAACAACAGCCTGGGCGCGTATACTTCCTTGAACTCAAGTGCAGACAAACTAATACTTTCTTGAATTTTAGTCACATCTTGAGAGTTTCAAACCACTTCCAATAGTTTTTAATAATTGACTTAACTTAGTGCTTAGAATTGGTTAATAATATTAAACTCAGTTTGTGTTAAACTTTAATTTGAGTGTGCTCGTAATACTTACTATGGTGTAATATCTCTTTACAGAGGGATTCAAAACCGGAACTCTTTTTCATTATCCAAAAATAATAATAGTGCCTAGAATACAGTCAGTCTTAGTTTTTCACATCCTGCCGTCAGCACGCCCTACTAAAATGCCCACAATACCCATAGCCACAGCTAATAAGTGATGCTACAAAGTCCAAAGTCAGAACGAACATGGCCAACTGGCCATGGATCTAAACAATGCCTTATTCATTAGTTTCCTTGTCTACATACAGCGCCTTGATTAGTTTATGACCACACACTAATTACATATAGCTAGATGACTTGGATTATTCTGTCACTAATGCATTCTAATTAACAACTATTTGGTACTCTGTCATACGCCACTATTGAGCCCCCTATTTGGACATGTTTTTGTCGATGCCATTGCCAAATCATGTCTGCATTCATTTCCTTGACTTCAGCTAATCTTTGCAAACAATGGTAGATACCGCGGCGCCTTATCTATTTCAATTGTGAACATATACTACTTACAAGAGCAAGGGTCGACAAAAAAAAATGAGGGAAAAGAAGCAGCTCCAGATAATGAGACACAAGAACAACGACGAACCAAGGACATTAGACAATGCAGTAGACATGTGAAAGCATCTATGCTCCAACTGGCATTAGCTGAGACGTGAAACCTGCCAGAGAAGTATCTGGGTCAAACCATGGCACGCCCTCCAGTTTCAGATCACCATCACGGCCGGCAGCTTGTCCTTAACAATTAGCAATAGGATTTGCCCGGTCACATTCACTCGTTCACATGCCTTTTGTGTTAAAACAAGTGACTGTGACTTAATACCCTTGCAAGTTAGTCTTCAACTTTTTCAGAAATAGAAGTTTGTTCAGAGATGCATCTCCCCACACGTACATGCATGTGGCTTCATTCAAGGCAGGCAGCCATCACGATGGGTTTCACGGAGGGACAGTTGCACGTACACCATCGTCCTCGGCAGTCTCTTCCTCCAGTTCTTCCTCCTCGGCTTGCGCTCAAGCGCTGGATGGCACCATGGTTCAAAGCTCCTCACCTGTGCGGCCTATACCCCGGCAGCGACGCACTGGCCATTTACGCCGTCGCTACGCTCTTCAGCCACCACAAGAGGCCCCAAGGAGCATCCCCGTCGTCTCCGTCGCTGTCGTTGCCGCGCTGAACCTCTGGGCTGGAGGTCCTTCCGTCTTATTCATTAGTTTTCTTGTCTACATACAGCCACTTGATTGTTTTATGACTACATGTAAATGACATCTGCTAGTAGTTAGATGACTTGGATTATTCTGTCACTAATTCTTTATCTAGTTAACAATTAGTTGGTGCTCTGTCAGACACCGCTATTATTTGGCCCGTATTGTGGCATGGTTTGTCGTTCAATGCCTAATCGTGTCTGCATTCGTTTCCTTGACTTCACCTAATCTTGGCAAACAATGATAGATACTGTGGTGTCTTATCTATTTCAATTCATAACCATATAAATGATTACAAGAGCAAGCGATGACAAACAAAATTGAGGAAAAACAGGTCCATATAATGAGACGCAAGAACAGCGAACCCCAGGTCATTAGACAATGCATTAGACATGTGAAAGCATCTATGCTCCAACTGGCATTAGTTTCTGTGAAGCCTACAAGAGCCAAGAGGAGTAAGTATCTCCCCCGGTAAACCCATGTTCAGAAGTCACATGCTTGTCTGGGGAGATGCATATATGGACAAACCTTTTCTTTTCTGAATAAACTGAAGACTAACCTGCAAGAGGAGTATTAAGTCACGGTCCCTTTTTTTAAAACAAAAATGAGTCATTATGTGAACGAATGATTGACCTTCCAATTCCTATTGCTAATTTGTTAAGGTAGGAGAAACCAATGGTGATTGTGATCTAAGACTGGAGGGCGTGCAACCAGTGATCCGAGGCAGCCATCGATCACGATGGGTTTCGCGCAGGGTAATCAGTGGTGGGAGCGGTGGCAGCTTCACGCCCTCGTCGTCGGCAGCCTCTTCCTCCAGTTCTTCCTCCTCCTCGCCGCGGTGCTCCGCAAGCGCCGCACCCCGCCATGGTTCAGGTTCCTCACCTGGGCTGCCTACATCAGCAGCGACGCCCTGGCCATCTACGCCCTCGCCATACTCTTCAGCCGTCACAAGATGCCCGGAGGGTCGTCGTCGTCGCCGCCGCCGTCGCTGCCGAGTGGAACTTCTGGGCTGGAGGTCCTTGTAGCTCCCGTCCTCCTGCTTCACCTCGGTGGCCGGGACGGCATCACCGCCTACAGCATCCAAGACAACGAGCTCTGGAGACGGCGATTCCTGATCGCAGCATCACAGGTTAGTATGTGAAGGACTCCATGGCTAATGTGATTTATATTGATCCTGGATCACGGGAGCTGACACATTTTTGGGGATTGTTCTGATGGTCATCATCTCAGGTCGCCGTCGCCATCTACGTGTTCCGGAAGACATGGCCACCAGGCGCGGACAAGCGCCTGCTGGTGGCGGCGATCCTCCTCTTCCTCCCCGGGATTTTCAAGTGCCTGGACAAGCCATGGGCTCTCAAGAAGTCTGCGTTCAACATCGTGGCGGCTACCGTGGACGGCCAACAAGTGTCTGACCAACACGGTTGCTCCAAAGAAAACTCTTCCCACGAAGAAGAAGGTTGCTCTCAACCAATCTCCATCGAAGAAGGTCACTATCAGGATTTCATGTCGTCGGATTCCCTGGAGAAATTTGTGAATGACGCTTCATTATTGGTGTACGCTGATCCGGCTAGTATGCAAGAAAAACTACCACATGATCCCTTCCACCTCTTCGTCGACCTCCCATGGCTGTACTCCCATCGCATCGACAACCTGAAATGCTTCTTCCACAACAAGGCCGACAAGATTCATGTCATGCTTAGGTCCAGCCTTTCCAGAACCTTCGATCGCCTCTACACCAACATCGGCAAGGCTTACCTTGGCACTCTGTTTCGCGCCATGCTCTTGGCAATGACCTTCGTTGCTACCGGGCTCTTCGCTGCCGTCGGGCGGGGAGGAGGCTACGCCGACGCCGACGTCAAAGCGATGCACATCTTGCTATGGAGCACCGCCGGCCTCGAGTTCATCTCCTTCTTGGCCATCGCCATGACCTGCCTCAGGTTGATTGCGGAGCCATGGCCCGACCAGGTCGCCCAGTGCAACCTCATCGGCTACCTTGTCCACCGTGAGAAGCACCGGCGGCGATGGAGGCTCGCCGCCCTGCTGGGCTTCGACGTCTATGCTGACTGGCTCTGGTGCGCTGCGCCAAGCAGGGCGCTGCGGTCATCCGGCCACATCACCAAGCTGATCCACACACACATCACTGACCAGTGGAAGAAGCCAGCTAATGCCATGAACAATGACAGCATCGACTTGTCCAAGACATACATACATGACATTGCTGCCTACCAAGAATTCAGTGACAGCCGTGGCAAGTGGACGCTAGACAAGGAGGGATGGAGCAAGCTATCAGAAGATATTCATATCAAAGATCCTACACCCAAGTACAGCATAGCATCGACCGTGCAGAGGCCATTCGACCAGAGCGTCATCATCTGGCACCTCGCCACGGACCTTTGCTTCTTCAACCAGGTCGGCAATGGCCGCGAGGAGGAAGAGGATCGCCGCTGCAGCAGGGAGATCTCCAACTACATGGTGTACCTGCTCCTCGTCAAACCGGAGATGTTGGTGCCAGGCGCCAGGCGACGGGTCTTCATGGTGGCGTATGAGCAGGTCAGGCAGACGCTCGTCAAGGATTATGACTCACTGGAGGATGACGATGACCTAGCAAAGAAGAAGTTGCCACGTGCAGCCAAGGATGACATGGCACGGAAGATCATGCAGAAGGTGGATCCGACAGACACCACCGGTCCAGGTCTGGTTCAAGAAGCTTGTGTGCTCGCGAAAGAGCTCATGAAGCTTGCCAAAGGCACTGATGATGATCAGGGGGAAAAGAAGATGTGGAGGGTGATCCGGGGCGTCTGGGTGGAGATGCTGTGCTTCTCCGCCAGCAGGTGCCGTGGGTACCTGCACGCCAAGAGCTTGGGCACCGGCGGGGAGTTCCTTTCCTATGTCTGGCTTCTTCGCGCATACATGGGCTTGGAGACCTTGGGGGATAGGATCCAGAGATCCGAGGAATGAGACTTGCTGCAGCACCACCAGCGTTGATTGTTTCTTGCATTGCGACAAGAAGTTCATTCTTTTTTTATATATATACACATTTGTCATTATATTTACAATACCATCAGAAAAATATTGCCTCTTAATTTCTTTCGGTCCAAGGCTAACTTCTTTTATCGAACCAAGGCTAACTTATTTTAGATTAAGAACCATCGTATATTTTATATGGGTTAGTGTTCCCCAAAACATAAACTCTGCCACTAGCCAGTTGGGGTACACCTTCACGTTGGAGCTCGCAATTTTATTTGGAGAAAACTGAATTTTTATGACTTTTCTGTAGACATGTCTGCAGGGCTTACTTTAGTCATTTACCCCATTTAACGTGCAAAGTTCAGCGAAACTGCCAGCATCGTGCCACTCAATCCCATACTCCCATGTCTTGCACGCGACGCCCAACCATATTCGGATTTCGGAGTGCAACAACAATCATATCGCCATCTCCGGTACCGATGTGGAGTACCTCATCACTCCACCCTCCCCGTCTCCATCTCTAACCACATGTGTGCCCTGTCATCCTCCAATTTCCATCTACACGCTGTGCCAATTGTGCTAAAAGAGATGAGGTCAGGATGTTAGTCCTCCCAAGGCATGCAAGAACAGGATATAAATTCTTTTTTTTTTTGAGGAAACAGGAGGGGTTACCCCCTACTGGTTATATATATTAATAGTTTAGAGTTGTAGAATTAAATTCTTATAAACACATAAATCATATCTAGTGAAACAATGGCTGTTGAGTCAGAAAACATAAACAAAATCAAGCAGGAGCTACAGGCCTGGGAGTTGGCTAGGCAACCCCTAAAAAACTCCCATGATAGGTGCCGTATTATTTATGTCATAAAACATGAAAATTTTGTCATGGTTCCCTATTCTTGATACTCGTGTGACGAGAATTCTTTTGTCACAAATTTCTGACGCTTGTTTTTGTCATTACATACATACACTGGAAGATGTCATAAAAACTCAATAATGTATATATATAGGTGGCACATAGGAGAGAAAAAAA
The DNA here is from genome assembly GCA_015342445.1 of Digitaria exilis. NCBI lineage: Eukaryota > Viridiplantae > Streptophyta > Magnoliopsida > Poales > Poaceae > Digitaria > Digitaria exilis. The sequence continues at coordinate 1,057,684 of JACEFO010002210.1, read as the reverse complement.
ACTTGATAAAATTTGAATCACTGATCGCATTCAGTCACAATTTCTCCCGTGTCGTTATTTGGCATGTCAAAGTACCAACATGCTGTAGTTCGCTCGGGTGAAATCGAAGGTGATCCTGTGAAAGTGACTGGCTCCGGAGAATATGTTCGTCTCTGGGCTGTTTCTGCAAGAGTCCTCATCCCCATGTACTCTCGGAGGAGCCAGACATAGGAAAGGAACTCCCCGCCGGTGCCCAAGGTCTTGGCATGCAGGTACCCACTGCACCTGCCAGCCGAAAAGCAGAGCATCTCCACCCACACGCCACGTATCACTTTCCACATCTTCTCTGCCTCCTTCCCCTCTTCGCCAATGCCCTTTATGAGCTCCTGTGCAAGATCCCGAGCCTCTTGAACCATACTATTTTTTGGATTCTTTTGAGCTTGACCCGAGCCAGTATTGCCTGTTTCCACTTTCTGGACCATCTTCCGCGCCATGTCTTCTCCATCCTCTAGCAGTCTGCTGCTCTTGATTTGTGTCTCTCTGATGACATCGTCATACGTTTCCCAGAAGATCTGGCGTCTGGCACTGGGCAACAGCATCTCGGGGCGGACAAGCAGCAGGTACACCATGTAATTGGACATCTCCCGACAACGGCTGTTCTCCTTGCTGCCGTCGTTGATGTGGTAGAAGAAGACAATCTCGGTGGCGAGGTGCCAGAGGACGATGCTCTCGTCAAACGGCCTCCGCAGGCTCTTCGAAAGGCATTCATTGCTGCCACACAACTTCTCTACTGTCCATTGGCCACGGCTATCACTGAAGCTGCGGTAGGCAGCAGCGTTACTGTTTATGTGCTCCCTCCACTGGGCACTGATGTGGTCGTGCACGAGCTCGGTGATGCCTCCGGGAGATGGCGGCGGGGATGCACTGTGTGGCGATGTTGTACACCAGAGCCGGTCACGGAGCCAGTTGAGGCAGCCCATGCATGAAACACGTCCGAGGTTTCCCGTGCACCAGAGCTGGTCGAGGTAGCCCTCCCAGCCCAGCAAGGAGGCCAGCATCCTGAGCTTGCGGTGCTGCTTGCCATCGGCCACGTAGGCGAGGAGGTTGCACTGAGCGACCTGGTCCGGCCATGGCGGCTCGGACATCATCCGGCACCGGGCCATGGTGATGGTGGAGATGCATTCCATGGCGGCGTTACAGGATAGCAGGACGTATGTGACCTTGAGGTCAGCATCGTCGTAGGCTCCTCGGCGGCGCAGGTTGAAGAGCCGGATTGCGACAAAGGTGAGGATCACCAGCACAGCTCGGAGCACCGCTATCGGGTAACCTTTGTAGTTGGTGTAGAGGCGGTTGAATGCCTTGGAGAGGCTAGACCGGAGCCGGGAGTGAGCCTCATCTCTCTTCTTCGACAAGTACTTGAGGTTTGCTAGGCGGATGCAGTACCGGTACGGGACGTCGACGAAGAGACGGTAGGGGTTTTTCTTCACTCTGTGGTCACCGGCAGACATGGGTCGATTGTTGCTGACGGCACAATATGTTAGTGATGCTTGTCTCACAAATTCATCTAGCGAAATGTCGTCCATCATCTTGGCAACACCATCGTCGTCGTCGTCATCGTCATCGATTTTGACCGCAGTTGATCCCACATGAACTGCCATGCTGCTGAGTCTGGCCCTCCACAGAGCGAATGGCTTCTCTAGGCATTTCAGAGTCCCTGGAATGAAGAGCAGGATTGCTGCCTCAAGCAATCTCCTGTCCCCTCTTGGCCATGATTTGCGGAACACATAAATGGCGACGACGATCTGGAAGACGATGAGAACATGAATTGTAGATGAACATCGAGCTGCGACCATGACATGTTACATTTGCATGATATAAAATCGTTTCACTAGTACCTGAGATGCTGCAATTACGAGGTGCCGCTGCCATAGCTCGATGTCATGGATGCTGTACGCGATGATGCCGTCCTGCCCTCCAAGGTGAAACAGGAGGATGGGCGCCCACAACGCCTCCAGGCCAGGGGCGCCACCGCCCGACGGCATCCTGGGTGATGCTGAGTCTTGCTTTCCACGGCGGCTGAAGAGGGTGGCGAGGGCATAGAAGGCGAGGGCGTCGCTGCCCTGATAGGCCACCCATGTCAGGAGCTTGAACCACGGCGGCATGCGACGCCGACGCAGCGCTGCGGCGACCATTAGGAAGAACTGGAGCAGAACGCTGCCGAGGACGAGGACACGCAGCTGCCATGCCTCCCACCACTGCTCTAGTGCCGCGAAGCCCATGGTGGCGGCTTAGCTGCCTTGCCTTCTAGTAAGATCACCACGGCTTCTCCTTGATATGAGTGATTGGATCTGTGAGGCTAATCACTCTTTCTCAATGCTCTTTTTTAAGCATATACTCATCTTACAACCTTCGCTTCAACTAATGCTAGTTGGATCCATGTTCCGTTCATTGGACCATAGATTATTCATTCTATTATTTTGGACCTTTGTTTTCTCCTATTATTTTCAATACTCTTCTTAAGGTATGGTCATGAAATAAATAAGGCATCATTGCCGCCCAACTTGGACATTGTGTGGTAAGATTAGATATCAAGGACTCCAATGAAGACAAGATTTGGCATCGATGTTCCGAGAGGAGTTAATAGAGAATCTCATCTGACAGCCCAACAACGAATTACCTAGCGTGCATTATTGATAGAATAATCTAGGTCGACTAGTACAAGCCATCTAATTAGTGTGGTCAAGATTAGATTCTGTCTTCACACTTCAGTCCAAATTTGGGATTGAACATATTAGCTTTTGCTTTCACGGCGCCATGCTTATAAAACTCCTGATGACATTACCATTGAGACTGGAATAAAGTAATAGGTAGCTAGCTCGTGCTTCACGGTGTCATGCACATCCAAAAGCTAATTAGGAAATCGAGATAGGCGCGAGTGAAGACAATCAAACACCTCATCGTCTGCCAGCTCGCATGCACACCTCTCCAGGTTTTTTTTAAGAACATTTGTTATCAATATACCCTTGCTGGCATGGATGTCGTCCCCACTTCATTTTTCTGATCCATTGCTTCCGTGTTATAAGGCCCTGTCTGATCCGAACATCTCTGCACATGGTAAACATATACAGGCTTAATCAGGCCAGCAGCTCCATTAAAGAGGTGCGGTGAAGCCGCTAATTAAATCAGGCAGAAGTTACAGATAAAATGGCAGCGAAAAATGCCGCCGGTGGAGGCGCTGCTGCACCGACGGTGGCCGCTCCCACTCCCGGCACATCCAACAAGAACCTGCTGCAGCAGCTCCCAGCCGGCCCGGTGCTCGCGTTCCAGGCCCTGGCGGCGACCTTCACCAACCAGGGCAAATGCTTGACCTCCAACTTGTGGCTCACCGCTGGGCTGGTCACCTTCCTCAGTGCCACCTGCATCTTCTTCTCCTTCACCGACACCGTCAAGGACGAGTCCGGTAAGCTCCACAAGGGTGTGGCTCTACCAGGGCGCCTCCACCTCGTCGACCTGACAAGGAAGGAGCAAAAGGTGATGGCGTCAGAGCTTAAGAAGCGTGGCCTCAAACCGGTTGACTGGGTTCATGCCTTCATGTCCCTGGTAGTGTTCCTCACCATTGCCGGTGGCGATGTTGGGCTACAGAATTGCTTCTTTCCCTTCGCCACCGATGATACCCGACAACTTCTTAGGAACTTGCCGCTTGGCATGGCGGTTATGACCAGCTTCTTGTTCATGATCTTCCCAACCACAAGGGCCGGCATCAGATTTGACAACAACACCAACACTCTCGAGCCGGCAGCGGAGAAGTCAGATGGTGACGCTGCCAAAAAGGAGGGGAAGCCTGTCGACAAGGTGTTGACATCATCGGCGAACCTGCTGCAGCTGCTACCAACGGGCCCTGTTCTAGCGTTCCAGACGCTAGCAGCGAGCTTCACCAACCAGGGAAAATGCTACCGTTCCAACTTGATCCTCACCGCGGGGCTCGTCACCTTCCTCGGTGCCACCTGCATTTTTTCCTCCTTCACCGACTGCGTCACCGACCGCAATGGAAAGGTCCGGAAAGGCGTGGCGCTACCGAGCCAGCTCCACATCATCGGATTGTCCAAAAAGGAGGAGAGGGAGTTGTTCGATCATAATTTACTTAGGGAGAAGAAGCTCAAGGTCATCGACTGGGTCCATGCCTTCTTCACCGCCATCGTCTTCCTCACCATAGCCTTCAGCGATGTGGGGCTGCAAAACTGCTTCTTCCCAAAAGCTAACGACGACGCTAGACAGCTGCTCAAGAACTTGCCACTGGGGATGGCAGTCATGTCCAGCTTCGTGTTCATCATCTTCCCCACCACCAGAATGGGCATCGGCTTCGATGACACTGAGTACACTGTCATTCCATCTAGTGACCCTGCTCCCGCTACCAAGCCAGCGCCATAGCCTGTAATAACCTCTAATAAATTGTTCTTTTTCATTCGCTACCTCAATCTGTGCAGTACTTAGTTGTGTCCATTTCATGACATTTTTCTTGTTTTACATCTGTTATTGGTGATGTGTTATTGATGATGTGATCTAAGATTAATCATAGATGTACATCAATTAACAAAGTGTCATCTTGCCTTAAGTTCGGTCAAAATTAAAATGTCATTGGTTAGCAAATAGTGGTCCACCTAGCTTTTGGTCAACCCTAGGGACAAAATTTGGTGTCCTTGTGCTTGGCTGCCTCCTTCTTGCCAGCTAGTGGTGGTGCAGCGGTGGCCAACGCTTTGCCTATTTCAATCCTCTAGCTAGCGCTCATGGAGACTGCAGGTGAGAAGTCAATGAGAAGCCTACAATAACGGAATCATGAGGACCTCATAGATCCAGGAGGGGGTTGGTTGCCGGTGTCTGGTGCACCAGAAACCACCACCACGACCAGCAGGTGGCGTCTCGCAATGACCAAAAATCAAGGATAAGACAGAGCCGCAAGCGCTAGCACCTTGCTGTTGAACTAGGTTGTGCCCTAGTTGCAGATTGTGGTATTTCTGTTTCTGGACCAAAAACTAGGGGGTAGAGGACCTTGTGGCCTTAGGTGCAGGCCCATCCCTGCTAGCAAGGAACCTATTTATTCATAGGAACGACATCATCCAGCACGATGCCATGGAGGCTCGGACATCATCCTGCGCTGGGCCATGGTGATAGTGGAGATGCAATTAGGCCCAGCCCTGAGCCGCGCCAACGGTGCGACCATACCGGGCCTCCAAAAATTGGGGGCCTCCAACCATCAAGTCGACGACTGTCCAAGCGGCTGGTGGTCAGGTGGTGGACGCCAGGAGCCCTCGCCGAGTTGTGGTGTCCGTGTCCGAAGATGAACAACACAACGTGCGGCCAGCAGCTGCTTGGTTGGGGTCTCTGGTATGTATGGTAGCTATTGAACAGATAAGGTACACATGGACTTATGGGCTTTGCTAGTTAAACTGGATTGTGTAGACAACTAAGAATTAGCCCATTATTAGTGTGACTTATGGTAATAAGTTTTTTAATGTACTTGATATATATTATATTATATTTTTTATGGTGAATGGGGCCTCTATTTTTCGGCACCGGGCCAGCAAAAGGTCAGGGCGGGCCCTGGATGCATACCAGGACAGCATTACAAGACAGCAGAACGTACGTTACCTTGAGGTTGGTTTCAAGAGCCGGATGGCTACGAAGGTGATGAGCACCGGCACCACCTGGAGCACCCACGCCGGGTAACCTTTGTAGTTGGTGTAGAGGCGGTTGAACACATTGGAGAAGCCTGAACCTAGGAGTGAGCCTTGTCTATCTTCTTTGACATATGCTAGAGGTTTGTCATGTGGATGCACAACCGACGTGGGACGTCGACGGTAGGGGTTGCGCTTCACTCCGCGGCAGTCACACGTCGATTACTGCTGACGGCACAATACATCAGTGATGCTTTTCTCACGAATTCGTCGAGCGAAATGTCATCCATCACCTTGGCCACGTCATCATAGTCATCGTTGTCGGCGGCGTTGATTCTGCAGACCGTTGAGACCACATTAACCATCACGCTGCTAATTCTGGCCCTCCATAGAACAAATTGCATCTCTAAGGCATTTAGGGTCCCTGGAATGAAGAGCAGGATTTCTGGTAGAAGCAAACTCTTGTCCCCTCTAGGCCATGATTTGTGGAACACGTAGACAGTGAGGCCGATGCCAACATGATTGAATTATAGATGAATTAACCTCTAGACGGCATGGCATGTTACATTACATGAGCTAGAAGTAAACCACTAGTAGTACCTGAGATGCCGCATATACAAATTGCTGCTGCCATATCTCTATGTAACATGCCACTAGGCGATGATGTCGTCCTGCCCTCCGAGGTGAAGCAGGAGACGCCGACAATGCCTCCACCTCATCCCGGGGCGATAGCAGCAGCCTGAGCGACACCGAGTCTTGCTTGGCGCGACGGCTCAAGAGGGTGGTGAGGGTGTTGCTGCCCTGAGGAAGAACTGGAGGAGGACGCTGCCGAGGACGAGGGCATGCGGCTGCCATGCCTCCCACCACTGCTCTGCCACCGCAAAGCCCATGGCCACTTGGCTGCCTCGCCCTCCGGTCAAATCACCACGGCTAATCACTCATTCTTAACGATCTTTTTTTAAGCATATACTCATCTTATAACCTTCGAATTCTAGTTGGGTCCACGTTCCATTTGTTGCAGCATAGATCCATTCTATTAATTTGAACCTATTTTTCTCCCATTATTTTATTTCAACGCTCTTCTTAAGTATGGTAATATGAAATAAATGAGGCATTGACCAATTTGCGCATTGTCCACGAATCTAATAAAGACATGATTTGGGATCGATAACCATGTTCCAAGAGGAGCTCAATAGTCGATCTGACAGCCCAGGAAACTAATTACGTAGCATCATGCATTACTGGTAGAATAATCCAGGTCAACTAGATGCCATCTAAGTATGGTCATAAAGTAACTGACATGGTGGTCAATAAAACTAACGAAGAAGTGATCTGGCATTGATGGCCATCATGTTCGTCGGGCAGGTCAATATGCAAATTAATTAAGTCAACCAGAATAAGATGATAGGCATCACTTATTACCTTTGGCACAGAGGGCATGTTAGTAGGACGTGTTGACCTGTGGGTGTGAACAAACAAGACTGAGTATATTATGAGAAATTTTAGCCGATAATTAAGATGATTGAATGGAAATCCGGTTTGAGACTCTCAAGATGAGTTAAAAACTAAAAGTTAATTTGGAATCAAAATCCCATCTGTTGGCCTTGGAAATACAATCAATTGGACTTGTCTTTGGGTCAAGGAAAGTAATGGACATGAAACTATGACGAAAGTCGGATTCAACGATTACCTTGTGCGTGGGCTTCACGGTGTCATGCATGTTACACCTGTCAGTTGAGTCACCGAAAAAAAAGACCATAGGCATCACTTAGCTGTGGCTAGGGCGTGGTGGGCATGTTAGTAGGACACGATGACCTGTTAATGTGAACAAACAAGACTGAGTATATTTTGAGCAATTTCAGCCTATAATGAAAAAGATTAAATGTAAATGTGGTTTGAGACTCCCAAGTCGAGATTCTGTCCTCCCTGAACAAGGAATCAGTCACTGGAAAGCATACTACAACGCTGGCTTTCCGAATGAAGAAACCGATGAAATAACGGTATTCAAATCATTCTCTGAAGTTTGATTCGGAGTTGCCACATGTGATTTCTACAAGATTGAACTACCATCTCAAGCCCAACTCAATCATGCACATTGCTATCTTCATCAATCTCTGCAAGGCATTCCCAGGGATAGATCCCGATTTCCACCTCTTCCGCCATCTTGTCCGCCTGAAACCCATCCCCATATGAAACATCTAAAAGTTGTTGGTGTAGCGGGTTTGCGGTTGAAACAAGGAATGAAGCAGAGTATCTTGACTATAAGGTGAAGGACAGACCGCTGGGTTGGCACAAGGACTGGTTTCTTTGTATGAAACCATAGAACACAACTCCGGACAGAAGACAAGCCATATTCCAAAGCCTGCTTGTCGTTGGTATTCCCAACTCCTGGAAAAAGAGAGTAGCCATATCCCTGAGTTGATGGGGATGATCCATGAACTGAAACAAAAAGGGCTGACAGGGACTGAGGTCTTCATGAGCTATCTGCGTCGGAGAATTCAGCCCATCAAGAAGTGTTGTACCGTCAGCTACGAGTACAAAGGTCTAGAGGACCAGTCTTGGAACGCCGCTGAGGAATTTACCAAGCAGAAAGCTTTTGATTTCGCATTGATACCTGATGGATGTAATAGAATATCCTCTCGAGGTTGGCGAACTATTTCTCAGCAAACAACAAATCACCCGCTGTAAGTCCATACTGCCACATGTAGTGTTTTGGTAATAGTCTCCGAGCTGCTTGTACTGGATAATACTCTTGGCTCAATTGTTGACTTGAAAATATAGGAAAAACAGAGCTTTTACATGCCGAGAGCCAGTGCAGAACACTGCAATGTTGAAAGACATTGACAATGTATGACTTCGGGAAATAGTATTGTGCTCATCACGAGAGCCAATGAAGATTTCACGTCTTCTTTCTCATCGGAGTTGATTGGTATTGAAAAGGGATCCAAAGTTGGAGAAACATCCACATCCCTTAAGCACCCTGCATAGGATCTGGTAGCCCCATGCCCAAAGTGCAAGGAACATAACACGGAGGTGAGCAAACTCCCACAAGCAAGCGGAGATATTTTTTCTGATGATCATACGAGGGCATTCCTCGAAGCATCATTTGAAGGCGAAGAAACACAAGCCGGCCGCGATATTCCAATAGCAAATGTTTACAAAATGTTCAAGAAATTAGCTCTGAGGAGACTATAAGTGAAGATGTGGCACGAAGGGTTGTTTTTCTTTTGCGAGTACTGGAACAAATTCACGGCTTGCTAGAGTTGGGAAAGCCTAGTGTGGGTATTGTTGAAGGAGAAATCAAGGAGCAGGCACAAGAGGCCACCCCATCAAGTTCCAGCCGAGGCGTGCTTCTTCCATCTGAATCTCCCACTAGGACAAAAAAAGAACCCGGCTAGGGATGTAAGCGGGGTGGGTTGCGGGTGTCCGCCCCGCGTCCGCACGAGCCGCATACTTTGTCATGGGCCTGTGTGGCAGCCCGCATACCGCCGCTAGCTTTTTGCGGCGTGTGCTGTGGCCCGCATGTTGCCGCCTGCTTTTTACTCCGTGTAGAAGAGATGCAAGCAAGGTGTTGTACAAGAGATGCTTGGGCGGCTGCGGCGCGCTGGCGTCCACGCCAGAGCTCCCGGCGCTCGAGCATCTTGTCCACTGCCTCGATGAGGAGTACTGTGGCACGCGCCGGGGAGGAGCTGGCTGGACGAAGACACGCCATCGCAGAAGCCGCACTCCGTCAACCTCGCCTTCAGGCACCTGTGCAGTCCAGTAGGCAGTAGCTCCCGCCAGCCATCGTCGGCATTGCGGTAGACGACGAGCTCAGGACATAATCCGGGCACATGAGCGAGGCGTCGAAGTGGCCGGTCTCGGCAGTGCTGACGGCCGGCAAGTGGGAACTGGTCTCCTGGAACACAACGGTGAGCACACCGAGGGAGAAGAGATGACGCCGACGAGGCTGATTATAAGAAGGATGACAAGAAGATTCTCCATATGCAGTCGATGATGTAGATGGAGCCGAGTGCATTGAGCCCCCGGCACTCAACGCCAGAGACGACAGCGAGATTGGAGCCTTGCCCTGGCACACGACACCGGCGGGAAGATGGCGGCGCCAGGATCCCCTTTCTCCGCACGACCGCACCCTTCTCTCCGATCCCCTTCCACGCTTGTGGTGTGTTTGCGGCACCCCTGGTTCTTGCAGGCTGCCCGCTTAGCGCCACTTTGGTTGTGCGGGTGGAATTGCAGGCCGGCATGGGTTTGCGGCGTGGGTTTGCCCAGCAGGTTTGTGGCAAAGCCCGCCCCACTTACGTCCCTAAACCCGGCAGACCACCAAGCACAAGGAGGACATCAATGCGAGTCTCTAGGCACTAAAGAAACAACGGCTATGGATGAAGACTTATTCTTGAAGCTCCCGTGACATTGTCTCCACGAGTATGTTATCTCGCAGACTTCTTTTAAAGTTGCAATGACTATCAACCAAAGTAACCAAATGTGAACCTTTTTTGTACTAGAACATTTGCTACATCCACTTCATCATCTGCCCGCCGTGATGGAAGAAGACGCCACGCGTGTGGGGGGGGGGGGCGCAGCACAACAACAGGGAACAATTGTCAAAAGTACAGAGGGTGGCAACCATGCCAAGAGAACGTGTATAGTGAGGTGATTGTTTTATATAAATAGAAATGGTCATTATCTAAAAAAAGTAAATAGAATTGGAAAATTCAAAAGGCATGGATGTAAATTATGAAAATAAGCATCATTATGTTTAATAGGATAAAAGAAACTGATTGTGAGAGGGAGACAAAAAAAGTTGATGAAAGTTGGCACTTGATGAAGCAATATCTGATAAAAGTGTCCAATTTTGGACAGAACTAATTTTTTGTGATTTTTCTGTAGCCATGTTTGCACAGCTTGCTTTAGTTGTTAGCCGCATTGAACCATAGTTCAGAGAAACTATCAGCATCATGGCACTCAGGCCCATGACTTGCACATGACCCGACCCTATTCTGAGCGCAACGATAAACATCGCCATCTCCGATACCAATGTGGAGTTCCTCCTCACTCCATCATTCCTGCCTCCATCTCTAGCAACATGCCCCGTCATCCTTCAATTTCCATCTACACACTGCTAATTTTGCTAAGAGATGAACTCAGGATGTTAGTTCTCGCAAGACGTGCTAGGAAAATATAAAATCTTGTAAATAATATCTGGTGAAACAATGGCTGTTGTGTCACAAAACATAAACAAAATCAAGCAGGAGTGACGTGCCTTGGAATTGGTTAGTTCAACCCCAAAAATCTCATGATATATAGGTGCAGTTGCATTTATGTCATAAAACATGAAAATTCATCATGGTTTCCTATTCTTGATACTCTTGTGGTGACAAAATCCATTCGTCATCTATCTAATCCAGTTCTGTGTGGATCTATAATTTTATTTGCAGATCTTGTGACAATCATACTTTTGTCACTGATTTATGATGCTTGTTTTTTGCCAATATTATATGCCATAGAAAATGTCATAAAGATTTAAGGAAAAAGTCCATTTTACTCCCTCCAACTTTCCACTTTGTCCATCCCACACCCTAACCTAAATGTTGGCTTAATTTACTACCTTCTACTATTGATATTGGGTTAATTTAGCCCTTCAACAGGATTTACATCTGATTTTGCCTACGTGGCACAGTTTTGACCGGTCTCTAATAATTGTTTTGACTGCCACATCATCTAGTCTTACGTGGAAACATGCGGAGCCGAGCCAAGCCGAGCGAAGCCGATCCCCATGCGGCCTAGAGCAAACAAGAGGCATCCAGAAACATGCGGTGGAACCATGCGTCCTTTTGTGGCATCTGCCCTGCTCGGTAGCAGACGAGAGGCATCGATGGCTGTGAGACTTCCAGAGGACAGTAGACAGCTAGAGCAGCTCTCGACTCTGAACGCATGGGAGCGATAAATGGCCATTGCTAACTTTGCGTGGGGCACTTGCGGTTCGGCTCAGTGAGAATAGCGGAGGGAGGAAGCGGCAAAACTGTGTGGGGCTCGGCTTCCGCTCGCCTCGGCTCGTGTCAGATCGGCTCCGCATATTTTCACCTAAGACGAGGACGCGTGGCAGTCAAAACAATTAGAGACCGGTCAAAAATGTGCCACGTAGGTAAAGCCAGATGTAAAAGGGCTAAATTAGCCTTATATCAATAGGATTCAATCGGATAAGGTAGTGAATTAAGCCAACATTTAGGTTAGGGTGTGGGATGAACAAAGTTGATAGGTGGAGGGAGTAAAATGGACTTTTTCCAAGATTTAATAATATATATAGGTGCCACATAGGATAGAAAAAACATCATAAGATTTCAATAATTAATCACATTCGATCAAAATTCTCACATGTCATGTCGTTTTTGGCATGTCTAAGTACCAACAGCCAGTGGTTCGCTCTAGTGAAGCACAAGGTGATTCCGGGCAAATGTCTGGCTTTGGAAAATTCGTTATGTCAAAGTACCAACACCCAGTAGTTTGCTCTGGTGAAGCTGAAGGTGATCCTGGGGAAGTGACTGGCTCTGGAGAATATGTTCGCCTCTGGGCCGTTTCTGCAAAACTCCTCATTCCCATGTACTCTCGGAGGAGCCAGACATAGGAAAGGAACTCCCCTCCAGTTCCCAGGGCCTTGCCATGTAGGTACCCACTGCACCTACCGGCCGAGAAGCAGAGCATCTCCACCCACACGCCACGGATCACTCTCCACATCTTCTCCGCCTTGTCCTCCTTGTCACCCCCAATGCCCTCTATGAGCTCATGTGCAAGCTCCAAAGCATCTTGAACCAGACCTTTTTTTGAATTCTTTTGAGTTTGACCTGAACTGATGTTGCTTCTTTTCAGTGTCTGGATCATCTTCCGCGCCATGTCTTCTCCATCCTCTTGCAGTCTTCCCTTGATGCCTGTCTCTGTGACAACATCGTCATAGGCGGCCCAAAAGATCTGGCGCCTAGCACCAGGCAACAACATCTCCGGGTTGACGAGAAGCAGGTAGACCATGTAATTGGATATCTCCCGGCAGCGGTGGTTCTCCTTGCTGCCATTGTTGACACGGTCGAAGAAGCAGATCTCCGTGGCAAGGTGCCAGAGGATGATGCTCTCATCGAAAGGCCTTTGCATGCTCTTCCAAAGGCATTTATGCAGCCTGTGCTGCTGGTTGATGAAGCTCTCGCCTAGCCTTGGCAGTCTCTCCGAAAGGCATTTCTGCATGCTTTGGTGCTCAGTGATGCTCTCATCGAACGGTAGCCTTGTCAGCCTATCGGAAGGGCATTTGATCTTACTGGTGCCGCCACACAACTTCTCCAATGTCCACTGGCCACGGCTATCACTGAACCTGCGGTATGCAGCTGCATCGCTGTTTATGTGATCCCTCCACTGGGCACTTATGTGGTCGTGGATGAGCTCGGTGATGCCGTCGGGAGATGGTCGCGGAGACTTGCTCCGTGGTGGTGCTGTACACCAGAGCCGGTCACGGAGCCAGCCGAGGCAGGCCGTGCATGAAACCCGGCCAAGGTTGCCGGTGCACCAGAGCTTGTCGAGGTAGCCCTCCCAGCCCAGCAAAGAGGTCACCACCCGGAGCTTCCTGTGCTTCTTGCCATGAGCCACGTAGGTGAGGAGGTTGCACTGGGCAACCTGGTCCGGCCATGGTGGCTCGGACATCATCCGGCACCGGGCCAAGGTGATGGTGGAGATGCACTCGAGGGCGGCATTGCAGGACAGCAGGACGTACGTGACAATGAGGTCGTCATTGTCGTAGGCTCCCCGGCGGCGCATGTTGAAGAGACGGATGGCGACAAAGGTGAGGAGCACCAGCACGGCCCGAAGCGCCGCCATCGGGTAACCTCTGTAGTTGGTGTAGAGTCGGTTGAACGCCTTGGAAAGGCTGGATCGGAGCCGGGCGTGAGCTTTGTCTCTCTTCTTCGACAAGTACTTGAGGTTCGCAAGACGGATGCGGGACCGGTACGGGACGTCCACGAAGAGACGGTAGGGGTTGTACTTCACTCTGTGGTCGCCTGCAGGCTTGGGCGGTCGATTGTTGCCGACGGCACAATACGTCAGTGATGCTTGTCTCACGAAGTCATCGAGGGTAATGTCGTCCATCATCTTTGCCATTCCATCGTCATCGTTGTCGTCGTCAGCATCGATTCTGCAGGCAGTTGAGCCCACATGAACCGCCATGCTGCTTAGTCTGGCCCTCCATAGAGCGAATGGCTTCTCTAGGCATTTCAGAGTCCCTGGAATGAAGAGCAGGATTGCTGCCTCTAGCAATCTCCTGTCCCCTCTTGGCCATGATTTGCGGAACACGTAGACGGCCACGACGACCTGAAAGACCATGACAACATGAATTGTTGGGCCATGACATGCATATTCCATTATTTACATGAGTTAAAATTGTATCACTAGCTAGTACCTGAGATGCTGCAATTACAAAGTGCCGCTGCCATAGCTCGATGTCCTGGATGCTATAGGCAATGATGCCATCCTGCCCTCCAAGGTGAAGCAGGAGGATAGGCGCCCACAACGGCTCCAGGCTAGGGGCTCTGCCGCCTGACGCCCTGGGTGACGCCGCAGACGACTCCTGCTTGGCGTGGCGGCTGAAGAGAATGGCGAGCGCGTAGAAGGCGAGGGCATCACTGCCCTGATAGGCCACCCACGTCAGGAACTTGAACCATGGCGGCACGCGGCGCCTGCGCAGCGCTGCGGCGACCATCAGGAAGAACTGGAGGAGGACGCTGCCGAGGACAATGATGCGCAGCTGCCATGCCTCCCACCACTGCTCTGCCGCCGCAAAGCCCAACATGGTGGCTTGGCTGCCTAGCTCACCCTCCAGTCAGATCACCACTACGGCTTGCCCCTGGTATTAGTGATAGGATCTGTCAGGCTCTAATCACTCTTCCTCAACGCTCCTTTTTTATGCAAATACTCATTTTATAACGTTCGCTTCAACTAATGCCAGGTGGATCCACGTTCCGTCCATTGGAGCATAGCATAGATTACTCATTCTATTCTTAAGTATGGTTCATGAAATAAATAAGACATCATTGCCACCCCATTGGCCCATTTGCACATTGTTTGGTAACATTAGATGTCAACGAATCCAATGAGGACATGATTTGGCATCGGTAACCATGTTCTGAGAGCTCAATAGATTATCTAACAGCCGAGCAACTAATTACCTTGCATCAATGCATTACTTATAGAATAATCATCCAGGTCACTAGATGCCAGGCCATCCAAGTGTGGTCATAAAGTAACTAAGGCGCGGTAGTCAGGGAAACTAATGAAGACGTGATTTGGCATCGAAGGCCATCATGTCTAGACGGTGGGTCAAGATACCAAGTCATCTAAAAATAAGATGATAGCTAGGCAACAGCTGTGGCTAGGGCGCGGTGGGCATGTTAGTGGGACGTGTAGACCTTGAATGTGAACAACCAAGACTAAATATATTTTGAGCAGTAAGTCTATAATTAAAATGATTTAATGGAAATGCAGTTTGAGACTCTCAACAGGAGATTCTGTCCTCACTTCAGTTTAAATTAAAAGCCAATTCACAAATCGAGATCCCATCTAAGGCACAAATGAAGCCAACTAGACAACTTTTATACTGCTAGCATGTCCTTGGAAAGATAATCAATTGGAGTTCTCATTTTGAGGAAGACCTTGAGTAAAGAAAAGTAGTTATGGCCATGAAATCTGGATTGAACGATTACCTTCTCTTGTGCTTCATAGTGTCACGCATGTTACACAATCCGCTATCAATTTTTGCTTCTTACATCAACCCTTGTGCCTTCCTACATTTGAGTTAAAAAATACTTGATCACAACGACCAGGGACAGGCCTTGACCTTCTTTGGCGTGGGACAGAGAGGATTTACCTATGTAGAGTCGAACTCAATACCTAAGAATTGGTAGAGCCACCTAATCGACTTGGCTTATAGGCTTGAGTAAAACAAACTTGGCTATAGGCCCGTTCGTGGCGCTAGTAAAGACAATCAGACATTACTGCACCTCATCGCTTGGCATATGGACCTTTCTTCAACTAGGGAAGTTGCATCGCTCCAAGTTTTTTAAGGACCTTTCTGCACTAGGTCATCCCTACTTCCTTTTTTCTCATTGATCTATTTCCATCGTGCTAAAACATAGAAGGCCTTTTGGCTGATCCGAGCATCTCGGCACATGCTAAATAACGAGTCTGTCGATAACGAAGTGAAAAATACATCTTACAATTACTAATTGGAGACTCCTTTTGAAGCCTCCAGTAATGCCACCTAGGATGCTAGGTGGAAAGTCTAAAAAATATAGAAATCCTACAAATTTTCACAAAAATTAGAAACATCCATCCATCGATTCGTCAACTCTAATCGTAATAGCCATTAGATCTATTGTCTTTTCTCATAAACTACCCACCTCTGCCATCATGAAAATATATTAAAGTAACCCCCTAAACATGTATCCAAATTATCTACCAATGCCATTATAAAAATAATCTAAAGTAACCCCATAATCTTCATGTAAATTGCCCGCCTATAAAGAACGAGTTAAATTAAAAACAATTCTCACCCAATTTCGGACCACTTTACCCCTCACGCTGAACCCACCTGTAAGGGTCAATAAAGATAGAGAGGGGGTCAAACCCACCAAAACTGGTATTTTAGAAAATGATTCTGCCCAAAATAAAATTATTTTGTCACCTACGGCTTTATCAGTCCACCGCGGTACCCACACCCACGGACCCACGCCGACGATGTCACACACCTTGGATCTTCTGCAGCAGCCATGCCATGACCAGGTCACCAATGCACCACCCCCACCCGCGCGCCTAGATCTTCTCCATGCCAAAGTTTATGACGTTGATGCTTCCACCATTCCAGTTCTTTACCTGTCAGCTAAACACTTGTATCATGTGCGTGTCACGCGTGCATCTCCGCTAGTCTTTATCAAAATAATCTAAAGTAACCCGTTAATCTTCATGAAAGCTACCGACCTATGTCATTATTAAATAATATCAAATATCCCTCTAAATTTGCATTTAAACTATCCATTGATATCATTATTGAAAGTTAAAGTAACTCCTAAATTTGAATCTAAATGGTATAAATTATTACAGTAAAATCATGTCACAAATACAAAATTCTAAATTACTATTTATATCTTTATTAATATATTATTTATATTATTGTTTATATAAAATACTACACATAATGTGTGTCACTATATATTCGTGTATGAGGGAAGGAATAAGAATACAAATTTTTATGTTTTCACATAGCTCAACTAAATACAAATATCAACCACACATGAAAGTGTGATGCAACTATGCAAGTGAAAAATTGTTATTATTATATAAACCTATCAGAATTATTACAATTATATAAGCAAAATATTTATCCTTAGAATACTATTAGAATATTTCATAGATGAAAGGTAGTGTGAGATGGATAATTTTAATTACTAACTATTTCTAACTAGTCCATGTGGGAGCATGGGTTGATAGGCTAATACAAGCTTAATCAGGCAAGCAACTCCATTGAACCTAAGGCACGGTGAAGCAGAAAAATCTGGCAGCAACGGCAGATAAAATGTCGGCGAACAATGTTGCCGGCGGCGCCGCTGCACCCATGGTGATCGTTCCCACTCTCAGCACATCCAACAAGAACCTTCTGCAGCAGTTCCCAGTCAGTGCTGTGCTGGGATTCCAGGCTCTGGCAGTGACTTTCACCAACCAAGGCAACTGCTTCCACTCCAATTGGTTGCTCACCGTCGGGCTTGTTACCTTCCTCGGCTCCAATCCGTCACCATCTAGAGCGAGTTTGGCAAGCTCCAAAGGGGGTGGCTCTATCAGGGCGCATTGAGTTGTTCCCCAGTTGGGGATATCAAAAGAACCCTGGCGTGCCTCCTTGCAACTTTAGAGATCCATCAAAATATATGGTCGTATCCTCTCGTCTTGTGGTCACAACAGGCAGTTCATGTTGTCGCCACTCCGCGATGAAGTCCGCAGGGGCCAGAGACTTCACAGTGGTGCGTGATTTTAACTCAATTATAAAGGAGCCCAACTTGATTGTCCATTTGGAGATTCGACTTGTAGCATCGCGGTTATGGAGGATGTTGCTGAGCAGGTAGCTCGTAACACTACAATCTTTGAAGTTCTAAAAGTAGTGGCATAGCTTTCTTAAGGAATCAGCATGGCATAGAGTATCTTCTATACTTGCAGGTACCTTGCCTTAGAGTCAAACATGACGTCGCTGATGAAGTACACAGGACGTTGAATCTTATTTAGATGGCATTCTTCTTCCCGTTCTACAACGATTGCGATGTAAAGTCTTCCTTAGGGAGGCACAACGCGAGGACGGTGGGCTTGATAGGAACTTTTTGAGGTTGTCAAAGCCACTTAAGCCTAGCTAGTCGGCAATGAGATCGTCGTCTACATATGCCACAACGTTGTTGCGGAGCTAGGATGCTAGACAATTTTGTATGTCTCTCTAATATGTTGCTCCAGCATTCTTCATACCAAAAAACTCTGTCTTGTATCTGTATGCCCCGTATGGCGTGATGACGAAGGTCTTGATTCGATCATCCTCTGTTTAGCATTCTTCATACCAAAAAACTAAGGACAAGAAGGACACGTTTTATGAGTTTGGGACCGGGACACAATGAGACAAGTTTAAGAACCGTCGGAGTACTTTCCTCTAAAATTATCAAGCAAGTTCCTCGCCATCGCCCTGCTAGTGGCCTACAGCCTTGCACAGCTACGAGTAAACACCAACCGAGCTTGGGAGTTGGGACGACAAATTGGGTTTATTTCTATGTTTTCCTTTGTTTATTGCTCGATCGGCTGGCATGTGTGCAAAGTCAATTAGGGAAGCTGCATCCCTCCAGGTTTGTTATGGACCTTTCTGCACCAGTTAATCCCCTACTTCCTTTTTCTGATTCATTTTTTCCGTGTTATAAGGCCTTGTCTGATCCAAGCATCTCTGCAACCAAACATATACAAAGCTTAATCAGGCAAGCAGCTCCATTCCAGAGGTGAGGAGAAGCAGCAGCTAGTTAAATCAGGCTGCAGCAGCCACGACAAGCAGAGATAAAATGCCGGCAAACAATTTCGCCGGTGGCGGCGCTGCACCGATGGTTACCGCCACTCCCACTCCCGGCACATCCAACAAGAACCTGCTGCAGCAGCTCCCAGCCGGCCCGGTGCTGGCGTTCCAAGCACTGGCAGCGACCTTCACCAACCAAGGCAAATGCTTGCCCTCCAACTGGTGGCTCACCGTCGGGCTGGTCACCTTCCTCAGCTCCACCTGCATCTTCTTCTCCTTCACCGACACCGTCAAGGATGAGTCCGGCAAGCTCCACAAGGGCATTGCTCTCCCACGACACCTCTACCTCGTCGACTTGACGAGGAGGGAGCAAAAAGCCATGGCGTCCGAGCTCAAGAAGCGTGGCCTCAAGCCAGTTGACTGGGTTCACGCCTTCATGTCTCTGGTCGTGTTCCTCACCATCGCCGGCGGTGACGTCGGGCTCCAGGACTGCTTCTTCCCCTTAGCCACCGACGATACCCGGCAGCTGCTTAGGAACCTGCCTTTGGGCATGGCGGTCATGTCCAGTTTCTTGTTCATGATCTTTCCGACCACGAGGGCTGGCATCAAATTTGACACCAACCCCACTCCCGAGCCAGATGGTGACACCGGCAAGACGGAGGGGAAGACTACCGACAAGGTGCTCTCGTCATCGGCAAACCTGCTGCAGCTGCTACCTACGGGCCCAGTTCTAGCGTTCCAGACGCTGGCAGCGAGCTTCACCAACCAGGGAAAATGTTACCATTCCAACTTGATCCTCACAGCCGGGCTCGTCACATTCCTCGGTGCCACCTGCATTTTCTCCTCCTTCACCGACTGCGTCACCGACCGCAATGGCAAGGTCCGGAAAGGCGTTGCGCTGCCGAGCCAGCTACACATCATTGGTTTGTCCAAGAAGGAGGAGAGGGAGCTGTTCGACCACAGTTTACTCAGAGAGAAGAAACTCAAGGTCCTCGATTGGGTCCACGCCTTCTTCACCGCCGTCGTCTTCCTCACAATCGCCTTCAGTGACGTGGGGCTGCAAAATTGCTTCTTCCCAAAAGCCGATGACGACGCTAGACAGCTGCTCAAGAACTTGCCGCTGGGGATGGCGGTCATGTCCAGCTTCGTCTTCATCATCTTCCCCACCACCAGAAAGGGCATTGGCTTCGATGACACTGAGTACACTGTGATTCCATCTGGTGACCCTGCTCCCAGTACCAAGCCAGCGCCGTAGCCTGTAAAAACACATTCTATGTGTGCAGTGTTTAATTTTGTTCATTTCATGACATTATTTTTTGTTTTACATCTGTTATTGGTGTAATCTAGGGGCAATCATAGATGTACATCAATTAAATTAACAAAGTGTCATCTAGACTTTGGTCAAAATAAAAAGTGCCATATGATTTGGCTAGCAAAGAAACTATATATGCAATCCCGCACAGAATAAATTAAAATATGAGTAGAAATTCTTTTCACACTGCACCCAGTTATTTGTAAGAGGTGTGGGTATATACATGTAAATATTAGGTTATGTATAATTCATACGGCCATCTGTATTCAAAATTTTATATTCTGTGTAGGCACATAGATAGGTTAATGGAGTAGTAAGCCGCCCCAAAAAAAATTAGCTGGGGATGGTGTGACAAGACACTGTAATGCCATGCAGAAGCGAATAATAATAATTCATTTAATCCCATGTTTCATGCCCATTACTTATTTTTAACTCGAGGTCTTCCTCAGAATGACTACTGGTTCTCTTCAAAGGCCATGTTAATTAGTAATATAAAACTTGTCTGGTTGCCTTCATTTGTGACGACCTAGATGGGATCTAGATTTACAAATTATTTTTTTAAAATCAAGTGGAGACAGACTAATATTTCCTTGAGTTTTACTCACTTCTTGAGAGTATCAAACCACATCTCAATCCAACCGTGTTAATTGTAGACTTATTATTCAAAATATAGACGTCTTAGTTATTCACGTCCACTGGTCAGCACGTCATACTAACATGCTAAGTGGTACCGATCATCTTAATTTATCTGACTTGGTATCTTGACCGCTCTCTGAACATGGCCAATTGGACATCTTCAATGCCAAATCATAGTCTTAGCTTCATTAGTTTTCTTGACTACGTCGCTTTGATTACTTTATGACGACACTAATTAAATGTTAGTTTACTTGGATTATTCTTGTCAATAACGCATGCTATTTAATAAGTTCAGCTCCTCTGCCAGCTTGGTTATCTCTGTCAGATCATGGCTGCATTAAATTCCTTCACTTCTTATCTCGCCAAACAATGATGCAAATTTGCACTATTGGATAATGCCGTAGGCAAGCATCTATGCTCTAACGAATGGAAAGTATATCCATGTGGCATTATTTTTTAAGCAAAGCTTCTAAGAGGAATATGTGGGTCAAACATTGTCTTGCATGAGGCCACGATGATGTGTGGAAGATGACGGGATGTACCATCGAAGAACAGAATTGAATAAACTGAAGAGAGGCCTGCAAGATTACTTGGTCACAGCTCATTATATAAAAAAAAAAGTCAGCTGAACAAGTGCATAACCTCACAAATCCTAGTACTAATTACTAAGGAGAAGTCGTGGTGATCTTCTGACTCGAGGGCATGAATTGAGAGGGGTAGCACGTAGCAGTTGGTTTGCGCCATCCAATCCAATTGGCAATTATATGCTTGTCTTCCTTTCAAATTCATGGTTGGTGGTGCCTTGCTTATATTGCGTGTAGGTGATGGCCCAACTTCATTTGACATACCCTGCAGACCCGACTGATCCGCATCTAATGCATTCCGGGCCCATGGGTTGGCAGTCTCATTCCTCAAGTGCTTATGGATCCTTTGGTGAGGCCAATTGGGCTTCACGATGAGGCATGAGGTGTCCATAAAAGTTTTGGGTCAGCCGGCCCTTGGTCTTAACGCAGCCCATATCAGCTATCTTCTGTAAATAGGATAATTTGCATCTCGATACCCAATTTTTGCATGATTCTTTTAACATCACAATTAACTCTTTGACATACACAAGACATGCCATTGAAGAATTTGTAGAACTGAAGACTGAAGAGCAATATGCGCCCAGAAATGACCCCCTTATGGCCCGCTGCACTATGGTCGGCCTGGCTGTCCCTAGAGCTTCACTGATGGCATGGAGACTGTTCATGAACAAAAATGAAGATAGAAAAAACAAGGTAAATAAAATGGGGGCAAAAAGTTAAAAAAAAAGTATTGATAGATATAACTGTGAGTGATCAAGTGGCCATGACCCCCTTTGGCTAAAACCAAACCAGCACTCTACATGGTCCCAAGAACCGAACATATATAGCTTCCTAGTTTATTGGTCCTACATGCATGTACACGTAGATATTTTACTTCCCTTCTCCAGTCCCTTGCATTGATCTCATCTGCACTTGGTGACTCGCATCAGAAGTACAGTCAAGTATAACTAAGAAGTACATTGCTTCTTTTACCTTTGCAACAATTGCAGACCTGATTGCAGAAGCTAGCAAATTTATTTACTCATTCTGGATGGAAGGACCAAGATAATGATCACGGATCTTGTCTATTGTGATGTGGCCAACATGCTCTTTGATAACCGGGTCAAATTCAGTCAACATTTGAACCAATCCTAAGAAAATGGCATCGTTGTCTTCGTACAACCTGTAGTTGCTACCAACAGATTGCATCACAAAAATTAACTGACCTGCTGCCAGCCGGCTGCCGTGGTGCACCCTCCCCTGCCGAGAACAGGAGCGGGATCAAGGATGAAGGAACCGGCCGGGAAGGCAGAGTGACCAAAGGAATACAGACTGACGCATGCTGCCTTGCCCATGAGTTAGTGACGAGCGAAGCCGGAAGCAGAAGGGACACGGCGACTCGCGATGCTTCAGTTTTGGGGTCCATCATTTCTGGGGCTCCTATTCCATCGCTGACTTCGCTCTTGGCCTTCCACGGGCCTACCGCCCCTGTTCCTGATGACTCTCATGCCTAGGTGTCCATGGATTCATAGTCCATGCTCATTTTCTCACATTGTCACCGATTGTGTAACAATGCAAGAACTAGAATGTTCACACAAGAAAACGCTATAGTTCAAATATGTGTGTCCGGTACTACATGTCATTTCTCCATCTCTGCTTTGTTTTTTGGTATCTGAAGAAACACTGCTCTATGAGCCAATGTCTCTGATCGTATATATGCTAGTTGTAGGGTGGCCCAGCACATGGATCAACATATTGCCCTATAGTACAATATGGTAGTTTCAGTTTTAAATAGTTTATGGAGAGCAGTTCATGTGCTCGGTTCTGGCAACGGGTGCTAGCGTGTACCCGAAGCGTTGGATCCGTGGGACAAGATCGACTGTGGATTTGTGCTATGGTGGTGATCATGCATGCATGACTCCAGTAATTGGACTCTTTAATTTGCCGAACCGAATGTGCTACATGCATTCAGGCACTAGCCCCAACTTAATCCTTAATTCCTGACTGGACTGGCTTCGTGTTGAAGACGACGATCGAGGAAGACCTGGTGGAGCATATCAGAGATGCGGAGACACCGTATGTGGCTTGGGAGACATTGGCGAGCTGTTCTCGGAGAAGAATGAAATGCGACAGCATGACTCCAGCTGCTAGAGAAAGAGCTTGCAGGTATCTCACAAGGCACTCTGAGTATCAATCAATATTTTACTAAGGCAAAGTATATTTGCCGTGAGATATCTCAACTTGATCCGGAGAAGGTCAACAAAGCTCAGATGAGAAGGCTCATCATTAATGGCCTAAGACCCGAGTACAGTGGGTTTATGGCTGCGGTGAGTAGATGGCCAACACAACCATCCGTGGTGGAGTTCTAGAATCTATTGGCTAATCAGGAGGCATTTACCAAGAGGATGGGAAACATCATCTTGAAGGAGAGAGATGAAGAGGAGGCGCTTTTCATCAGGAAGAAGGATCCACCAAGAGGCGAAAGAGAGGCTAAAGAGTGGGTAAGAGGTGATAAATATTGCCCGATGAAGAACAACTATTCAAGGGGAGCTCAACAAGAGAGCGATAAGGAAGATGAGGAAGAGTTGATCAAGAACGAGAGGAGAAAAAGAGGTGAGTACTTCAACTGTGGTAAGAAGGGGCATCTTGCTAGGGACTGTCCGAGTCCACGAAGGCACTTAGAAGGAAATGTGGCTACAACAAAAGAAGTCGTCTTGAGTGGTTACCTTAGTGAAGAAGAGTGGAATGCTGAGGCAGCAACCATAATTGAAGATGATGGAGCATATTTTGTGGAAGACTTGACAGAGGGTGAAACTCTATCAACCGGTGTTAAAGTGGGATATAGAAGGTGGCTTCTCCATGGAGGTGAGAGGTCTAGATACTTCTAGTGAGTTCATGTTGACGGTGCTTAGCCGCGTCAATTATGTACCGCAAGCGCACGGGTCGGTTGTAGCTCTTTCCTTAGAGTATTCCCCCAAGGTTTATCAATGGATCGACAATGAACTTACTAGGGTTTTCTATCTGTTTTAACGGATCTAATCCTAACATGAAGCACATATTACATATAGTATCGAACATGTAGATGTGTGAGGTGAATGTGAACATAATGTATGAGATGAGTGATCACAACAACCTTCTCGAGATAACACGACCTTCGGTAGCATGAGCCCACCGTCTCCTTCATTACAATTCCGGCCTAAGTGATAACATAACCTATCTCGTACTCCAATAAGTGGACATAATCCCCAAAGTTTCGTAAGCCGATGCCTTTCCTTCCCACACTCGTCACACAGCACTAGGGGTAGTCAATCATCAAACAAAGAGAACCTATAAGGGGACATGGCTCCACAATACACGTTCCACTGGCCTTACTCCTCCCGCATACTATCACTACATGAGGGATCCTAGTGACCGGCTTCCCTCGCACCACTAAGATGTATCCGCAAGGCTTGACTAATCACCACGATTAGATCTAATCTCACTAAGAGCATATGCTAGCTAAACTTATAGATTAATCACCACGATTACATCTAATCAAAAGCTAGCTAGGCATATGAGATCAAACACGCATCTTAGAAGATCAAAACAACGAGATAAGATTAGATTGATTCACCATTAATGTACATATGCCTTGAATGAATTCAAAGCATGGCTCCGGAATCCCACCATGGCTTCGCCACGCAGGACCAACCATGGTGGCTAGGGTCTATCCTAAACCATCTCCTAGGCAACGTCGAGAACGGCAGCCGTCAGCTTTCTCCGGTATGTGTCCCTCGATTCGGTGGCTCTCTGGATGTCAACTCCCTTTGGACGTCGGGATCGGGGTTCCTTTTATAGTCGTGGAGACCTAGGTCAAAGGGGGGCACGAGCCGAGGCCAGCTGGCCGGCCTGGCCTATTCCAGGCCCGGCTCGGCCTCTCCTTTCTCCTCGAGTCTCCTCTGATCTGCTGGAGTCCGCGTCCTTCTTTGATGATAGACTTTTGCCGTTTTCCTTTGGGATATCTTTGAGATAAGGATAAGGAGGTGAATCTTTCCTTAATCTGCAATTGCTTCGCCTTGATCCCGAAGTAAATCATCTTGGGCTATCCTTTGGGCCTTCCTGTACGTGTGCACGAGCTTCAAGGTCTTGGGCTTTCGATCCGCATCATGGACTTGATTCCTTCGGGCTTATGGTTGGTTTTGGGCTTTGGACATAAACGCTTCAAATTGGGTCGTTTTCCTGCAAAAACATAACATGCTCCAAAACACAACACATATGCGAACACGGGTTATTTCAAGTGCTAAGTGCCGGGTTAGTATAAGAATTAGCCCAATAACTCCATCTAAATGGTGATAAAAGTGTGTCTCAAGGAGCACCAACAGACACAGCTTGGGGGGGGGGAATTGTTCAATTAATTGACCCCACTTAGGCCCAAAAGATGGTTCAAGAGTTTACATCATTTTGCATCATTTTTACATTGCCGAAGTGAGAACAGCACATGGCATCACCAAAGCATGGCCTCTTTCTTTGTAGTGTGGAGCACCTCCCGCGAATGTAATTTCTCTTGCCAGAACACAACACCATTGCGATGCTTCCATAGCTGCAGCCAACTCAAGAAGATGAAAACCTCGATCTCAGTTGCAGGGAAGTTTGGTGGTCAGGTTGTGCTCATGACATCCGTCGTTTGTGCCGCCCACAAGGATTGAGTGATTATTTCTCAGGGTTTGTTTTTCATTGGCCCATGTCATGATCATAGACGTGGATTACTAGATGTTTAGGGAAAGAGTCATTGCTAAGGAAGCTGGATAACCAGAAGCCAACAAAAGTTTATTCCTGATGACTCTCATGCCTAATTTCCCGAGGATTCTAGTCCATGCTGACTTTCTCACATTATCACACATTGTGTAACATTGCAAGAACCCATGAACTAGAATATTTGGAAGAACGTGCCGTAGTTCATATGTGTGTGTCTAGTACTATATGACATTCCTCCATATCTGCTTTGTTTTGTGAGATCTGAAGAGACACTTTTCTTTGTGGCAATGTCTCTGCTGACCCAATATATATATATATGGTGTGGGGGTGGCCCAGCACATGATCAACATATTTTCCCTTGACAAGTACTATCCCTAGTACATGATGGTAGTTTCAGTTTTAAATACTTTTTATGGCCTGAAAAAGGACAAGCCTATTTCATTTTCCCTTGACAAGTACTCCCTCCGTCCCAAAATAGATGTCATTCTCGCTTCCCAATAAAAACAGCATCTTTGAGCATTAGCCAATTATATATAAAATAATATTAATATTTATAGTACATCATTAGTACCATTAGATAGATATTTGAATCTAGTTTTTTAACAAATTTATTAGAGATATAAATATTACATATGCTTTTCTACAAATTGAGTCAAATTTGAGAAAGTAACACGTGCACGCATCCCATAGCGTCATCCTTTTAGGGATGGAGGGAGAACTATCCCTAGTACATGATGGTAGTTATAGTATTAAATACTTTTTATGGCCTTAAAAAGGACAAGCCTATTTCAATTTAAGCCAAAAATTAACCTAAATTTAAATTCATAAGGGGAAAGGAATTACATTTACATCAAACATAAAAGTTTGCAAGCGCCTCCCTTTTTTTCCTTTAGAGAATCTTCAAGAGTGTCCAATAAAAGTTCTCAATAATTAATTTTGGAACAAAGTTGAAAAAACATTGCTGCAACAGTTATCTAATCCCACTCCTCAAATTTAGCCATGCCCAATATAGGTTTCATCCTAAGCCAAATTCCCACCTCCTCTCCGCCCTCCCAATCCCACGGAAAAAACGGCGACAAAAAACTATTCCCCAAGTACTGTTCATAGTGAAAAAATTGGCTGTTCGGTCCACAGATTAATGATGTGGCAGTAATCTTTCTTGACAAGGTCCTAAAACCAGTCTTTAGGCACCATATTTTTAGGCACTTAAAGATGCTCTTGTTTTCTAATTAACTTTTCCCTCTAAAATAAAGGGTTTAGATTTGATTAACAACATTACCTCCTTACCTCCTTGGAGGTAGAAAGTGTACCATAGCAACACCCATATTTGTTTGATTCCAGTAGTATTATAGAAATATTTTCTGTGAGAGAGTGGATAATTGGCATGATATGGTACAGTAATAATTTGAAGAAAACGAATACATTTCAAATACTTTTTTTTTATCAAATGTGAATGTTAGAATGGTTACAATAAAAAAAATGAGTTGCATTAATAGAAAAAATACGATTTCTATAAACTCGAATAATCACCTAATAATATAACCAACATTGCATGCATGTAATATATTATTAAAATTACATTTTTTTTAAAAAAAAAGTTTGTTATTTGTGCATGATACTAGTAGTAAGTGAAGTGATCCAGCCGAGCGAGAAAAAAAATGCATGCATGTGAAAGATGCTACGTACGTCATGTGTTTTCCATGCACGTTCGTTTGGCTACTCTCATAAAAAAGAAAAGGGAAAAAACCCAAGCTAGCATAGCAGACGTCAGGCGTGCATGGCACCCCCATGCAAAAGCATGGCATGGTCGGACGACGGAGAAGACAAGAAAAGAAAACAGAAGAGAAACACACGGCCGCTCGCACAGACAACAAACCGCATGCAACGGCCACCGACCACCACCACAAACGCTCACGAAACCTTCTCCGTCAACTCCGGGCAACCATCGACCAGCAGCGACCTCTCCTCCACCGTCCCCATCCTCCATATAATCCCTTCCTACGGCGACATGGCCTCAGAGACCCATCCATCTCCAACCTCCAATGGGACCTCCCCTCCATCTCCTCCCCAATGGCCGCCTCACGGCGGCCCTCCTCCTCCTCGCCGCATGTCTCTCAGCATGCAACGTGCAGGCTGTCACCAGCGCAGAGGCCTCCTTCATTGCACACCGCCAGCTCATCGCCATGAAAGAGGCCGGCGGCGGCGAGTCCGGCGATCTCCCGGCCGACTTCGAGTTCGACGACCGTGTCGGCGCAAACTTCCCCAACCCTCGTCTCCGGCGAGCCTACATCGCGCTCCAAGCATGGCGACATGCATTCTACTCCGACCCCAAAGGTTACACCTCCAACTGGGTCGGGAACGACGTGTGCAAGTACAATGGTGTAGTCTGCGTCGAGGCGCTCGACGACCCTAAGATCATGGTGGTCGCCGGCATCGACCTCAACGGCGCTGACATTGCCGGATACCTCCCGCCGGAGCTAGGGCTACTCACGGACCTCGCCTTCTTCCACATCAACACCAACCGGTTCTGTGGGATCATCCCCAAGAGCATGTCACGTCTCTCGTTGCTGCACGAGTTTGACGTCAGCAACAACCGCTTTGTGGGGCCCTTCCCTTTCGTCTGTTTGGAAATGGCGTCCCTCAAGTACCTCGACATCAGGTTCAATGACTTTGAAGGTGAGCTTCCACCGGGGCTCTTTGATAAAGACCTCGACGCCATCTTCGTCAACACCAACCGCTTCGTCGGCCACATACCGGAGAATCTCGGCAACTCGACGGCGTCGGTGATCGTCTTCGCCAACAATGGCTTGATCGGATGTATCCCCAAGAGCATTGGGAGGATGGTGAAGACGTTGGACGAGATCATCTTCATGAACAACAAGCTCGAAGGGTGCTTGCCGTTGGAGATGGGGTATTTGCAGAACACCACCGTCATCGACGTCAGCGGCAACGCCTTCGTCGGAACATTGCCGGAGCAGTTCTCCAACATCACCAAGCTGGAGCAGCTCGACTGCTCCAGGAACGTGTTCACCGGCATCGTGCACGAGTCCATTTGCGAGCTCCCGGCGTTGGTCAACTTCAGCTTCGCCTTCAACTTCTTCAACTCGGAGGCTGCGCCGTGCATGCCTTCCGACAAGGCCGTGGTGAACCTTGATGATAGGGACAATTGCCTCGGCGCGCTAAGGCCGGCGCAGAAGACGACGTTGCAGTGTGCACCCGTGCTGGCACGACCCGTTGATTGCAGCAAGAATGTGTGTGCTGGTTACCCGACACCCGGAGCTGGACCGCCGGGGAAGCCGCCTGTGGGCAAGGCGCCACCGGCGCCGGAGGTGTCACCCGCGCAACCATCGCCGCCATCGACAACTCCGGCGACACCTCCGGTTGTGAAGCCACCGCCTGCGGCGCAGCAGCACGGTGGTCCGCCGCCGCCGAACGCCGCCTGGCTCCCGGTGTCACCGGAGCGCCCCAAGGCGCCACCGCCACAGGCAGAGCCTCCGGTGAAAGGAAGCCCACCACCGGCGCCGGAGACATATACTCCTCCGACGACACCACCGGCGAAATCGACTCCTCCGCCAACTCCGGTGAAGTCTACTCCACCACCGGTGACTCCAGGAAGCTCGCCTCCGGCACCAGCGAAGCCTTCTACTCCTCCACCAGCACCTGTGGCAGCACAGCCACCACCTGCAAAGGCTCCACCGGCACCGGAGGTAGCACAGCCACCACTGGCGAAGGCTCCACCGGCGCCAACAGAGCCATCTACTCCTCCGCCGGCACCTGTGGCAGCACAGCCACCACCTGCAAAGTCTACTCCTACGCCAGCAGCACCGGTTGCCTCGCCACCACCGCCGGTGAAGTCTCCCCCACCACCAGCTCCAGTGAGTTCGCCACCACCTCCTGAGAAATCACCTCCTCCGCCGGCGCCGGTGGCCTCACCGCCACCGCCGGTTAAGTCGCCTCCTCCGCCAGCACCGGTGGCCTCACCGCCACCGCCCGTGAAATCTCCTCCACCACCGGCACCCGTGGCATCTCCGCCTCCCCCGGTGAAATCGCCTCCACCACCAGCTCCGGTGAGCTCGCCACCACCTCCAGTAAAATCTCCACCAGCACCAGCACCAGAGGTGTCTCCGAACGTTGCTCCGGAACCATCACCACCTGCTACAACTCCAGAGAAGCCATCTACACCAATCAAACCACCTTCAACTCCTGAGAAGCCATCAACTCCGATCAAGCCACCTTCAACTCCAGAGAAGCCACAAGCAATACCACCAGATGTCTCACCTAATGCAGTAGAGCCACCTACACCGTCGATCTCATCACCTCCTTCGGCGGTGAAGTCTTCGCCGCCACCTGAACCATATGTGCCGACCGCCACACCGCCACATGGCCCCGGCCCTAAGACATTTGCTCCACCAACTCCTGTAGAGAAGTCTTCGCCGCCACCGGCGTCTGTGAGCTCACCACCGCTTGCGCCTAAAGCGTCGCCGCCTCCTACCCAAGTCAGCTCACCACCATCAACACCAAAGGCATCAGCTCCACCTACTCCTGTGGTGAAGTCCTCACCACCACCTGCACCGATTAGCTCACCACCGCCAGCACCTAAGCCATCACCTCCTGCTCCTGTGAGCTCACCACCTCCTGTTGTGAAGTCTTTGCCACCACCTGCGCCGGTCAGCTCACCACCGATTGCACCAAAGGCATCCCCTCCACCTGCCCCGGTGAGCTCACCACCTCCTGTGGTGAAGTCTTCACCGCCACCTGCCCCGGTCAGCTCACCACCACCTGCGCCTAAGGCATCGCCTCCTCCTACTCCAGTGATCACACCACCTCCTGTGGTGAAGTCTTCGCCGCCACCTGCTCCAGTGATCACACCACCTCCTGTGATGAAGTCTTCACCGCCACCTGCACCAGTCAGCTCACCCCCACCTGCACCTAAGGCATCTCCTCCGCCTGCTCCTGTGAGCTTACCACCTCCAGTTGTGAAGTCTTCTCCACCGTCGGCACCAGTTAGCTCACCACCACCTCCAGTCAAGTCACCACCTCCACCTGCCCCGGTGAGCTCACCACCTCCCCCGGTTAAGTCTCCACCACCACCAGCACCGGTCAGCTCACCACCGCCACCGGTGATGTCACCACCACCGCCAGCACCAGTGAGCTCCCCGCCACCTCCAATGAAATCTCCTCCTCCACCAGCACCAGTTAGCTCGCCGCCACCTCCAGTGAAATCTCCTCCTCCACCAGCACCAGTTAGCTCGCCGCCACCTCCAGTGAAATCTCCTCCTCCACCAGCACCAGTTAGCTCTCCACCACCAGTAAAGCCATCGTCGCCGCCTCCGGCTCCAATAAGCTCACCACCTCCAGTGGTCGCCTCACCCCCGCCGAAGCAAGAAGAGGTAACAAAGCCACCTCCGGCTGAAACCCAATCTCCACCATCATTCAATGATGTCATCCTCCCACCCATCATGGCCAACAAGTACGCGTCACCACCACCACCTCTGTTCCAAGGATATTAAGGACAACATGGAGACATCGATGACCAGGAGTGATTGGAACATTACATAAGCAGATCGCAAGCACATACACACAGCTACATGTAACTCTACTTTCAGCGCCAATGTGCAAGCGTACGTGTATGAACCTGCTCATTTTTTGTTCCTTTGATGCTCGAGTACATGTACACATGTATTTATGTGTGTGCATGTGCGAACTAACTACGTGAGGTGACAAGGTGTAAGAAACATGGCCCTGTAGCTTGATTCTTGATGCCTTGTATTATCTCTTTATTTTTTCTGAAAAAGAGGGATGTTTTCCTGAAAAAAAAAAGAGTGAGATGAAGGAACAAAGTGACAAGATTATTTCCATTTGGTTTAGTTTGTATGGTTTATATAATAGTAAAATTATATATATGATCCATGTATGTTGACTATTTAATTTTGGCGCAATTTAATTATTGGTCCTCGTGAATTGAGTTTTTAGAGAATGCATTGTTACTTTGGCTTTTTTATTGGTGTTGGATGTGACTATTGGATGTTCAAATCCACTCTCTGTTTTTCCTTTATTTAGTTCAATCGGTTAAAGTTGAATTGCCATTGTTATGCAAACAAACAATATATGTGTTCAATTAGCTATGCAAACTGTAAAAGGTTCACAACCTCCCTCCTAGCCGCATGCCACCGCTTGCCACACTAACGAGATGTTCCCAACTGTTCTCAAAATATATCTACGATATTCAGAAGTTATACCCGATTCTCTGAATTAAACACCATGGTGAAAGATCCATCAACAGTAGTAACCCAGTAATTGAAATGGTGATTTCTAGAAGGACAACATTTGTACATTCCAGAAGGATTTCCTATAACAGTGTTTGAGATGTATGTAGTTACCTTAAACAATTTTTGAAAAATTCGCCAATGGAAGTCAAATATATTTAGAGGATACTTTAGAAAATTGTCTGCTATACAAAACCGATGCTTTTTATTCACATAAGAACCATTTGGAAAAAAAACAATGTTAGTCAACACATAGATTTTGAAATAAAATAAGTTTGCAATATCGTCATCACATATGATTTTTCAAGAATCTGTTGTTAATTTTCAATATACATTAATTTGTGTTTTTGTATCTTTCTAGTTAAATTGAGTTTGGGGAAAAGATGTGATGGAGCTGTATATCATGTTCATCCTCATTTATAGTAATAAAAACTATGAGATGTTTGTGAACTTTTTAGGGCCCGACAAAAAAGGGAATCCACAACATTGGCGAATTTCATCAATGGTGTACATTGAATATTCAACTCAAGTACTTGAAAAAATGATAATGAATTTTTTTCTAAATACATATTACAAACGGCCCTTTCAAAAAAAAGTTCCATAATGACAACAATAATGTCATTATTGATTATTTTTTAATGTCATTGTTGGCAATCTTGAACCTTACTCTAACCTATTGTAAGAAAAATTATGCATGGCCATTGTTTGTGATTTTTGTTATAAAATGACATCATAGCTATTCGGAATTTGGGACTAATGTATTTATCAATATATATCTTTTGTAACTCTTATAGGTTCTTAGGATGATTGATTCCATCCAAATAATTGGTAAAAATGCCTTTATTCTAATTCTGGGGGGTCCATTTTTAACCATATGACTACTGTCAGAGTTTGGTTTTCACCATCGAACTTGAAAACCAAGTATCTTTAATCATCAAACTTCTAAAATTGGTTTTGTATGTACATGTAATTTCTAAAAGTAATAAAAAGTATAGCTTATTCTCTAAAATTCAAATCAGAAAAAAATATGTACCGCATTTTCTAAAAAGTATGATTCAGATGTTCATGTTCTACTTAGAGTTGTTTATCTTATTTATTATTTTTTTCTAGTATTTTATTGCTTGTAGGCCATTGTTTATTTAAATTGTTGTTTGATACAACCTTAGATTAGGAGTTTGACTAAAAGGATTCATGGAGGAAATTGTGTTACTCATTTTATATTTTTTGATTCAAAATAAATTACTAATGAATTTTAATAGCTTAAACTATATTTTATAACTTTTAGAAAACACGCATATATGCAAAATCAGCTTTTACTACTAAAAAAACAATTTTAGGGACACTCCAAAATGTCTCTCAGAGGTAGACACAAAATATGTTCGCCTCCCTTAATCTTAGTCATTAACGAAGACAGATATGTTTTTATTTTAGGAGGTGTTTGAAACTAGATAGAGGGTAAAACTTGTCTGGTTTTTATAGTTGGATGGTCAAAGTTACCCGTTATCTAAGTTCCATGGACAAAGCCAGACTCCGATGATAGTCCAATGGCCAAAAATGGACCTTTCCGATTATAAGGCATAATAAGTTCGAACAAAGATTCACGGAGAAACGGTCCAAAACAAACAAGGTAGGACTATAGTCGCATTCTTGACAGTTATACGGTGCTACCATAGTATTAGTCGGTGCAAATAGGGATGATGAGGAGAAACATCTCTGAACGATCATCAATTTAGTTGGTGCTAATGCATCGATGATGCATAGTATTAATCGGTGCTAGAGTGTAGAGGAAAACCCCTCTCTGGACGATCACTTAGTGGTAATGCATTCGTGTTGCATCGATTTAGTCACTGCTAGGCAAAAGTTACAGTGCCTAACGGCTAACTTCTTTTAGGAAATATCCAAACGCCCAACTATTTCATGTGTCTTAGAACTTGAAGAAGGTTTAGGCTTGTATTGAGCATATGTTTGAGTGATCTATCTATCAAAGTGGTCAAGGAAATATTAAAGAAATTATAGAAAGAATTAGGCTTTGGGTTATTGATAATTTAGAGTTCAGGTGTTTAGCCTAAAGTACTGTCACTAGAAGAAAAAGGGTCATTCGTCCACTTCATGTTAATATCGGTTGTTTTTTGAGCCGGTACTAAGTTCATTTAGTATCGGATGGTAAGCACAGGAACTCTCTGGGACCATTTAGTACCATCTCGTAACATCACCCGGTACTAAATGATTGCATTTAAGTACCGGTTGGTGTTACGAGCCGGTACTAAATGGTCCCGGGGGTTCCCGAGGACCCCCCCGTGTATTTAGTACCGGCTCGTAACATGACTAGGTACTAAATGTACTAAATGGTTATGAGCCAGTACTAAATGGTCCATCCCGAAAGAGTTAAAAGGGTAGCATCCATCTCTCAACTATATATGCTAGGTAGGTGGGATGGTTGAGGGGGCTACGCGCAAGACGGGAGGTCACCGGTTGTTGCAACCAGTACTAAATGGGTAGTCTACTCGGTACAAAGGTCTCTTTTCTTCTAGTGTGCTTTATGAGTTTTAGCCTAGAGTTTAGGTGATATTTTGTACATCTATTGATGCTTGTACAGGATGAGTTGTAATCGGAGGCTCAGAGCTTAGAAATCCTATGAGACCCACCAAACGTGTTTAGAGCCTGGCCACCGGTAATTTGAGAGGGAGCACATGTCCTTGGTGATTTGCCCAAGCTTTGGCTAATGAAGACAGCAAGGAGCATCAGACGTCGAATTGTGACCCACTTACACGTGGGAAAGCCCTTGCACGGGCACTGTCACAAGCCAAGCACTAGCGGAAATAATGAACTTTCTGATACAATAAAAGTTATGAGTTAATTGCACCCACCATACATCAACTTGTAAAGTGCATGCAAATAGGTCCACCAACTTGTAGAATGCTCAGTTTAGTACAACAACTTAATATGTAGGTGCAAATTAGTCCAATAACATATAAAATACTCAGTGTAGTGCAACAACTTAGCAAATTAGTGCATGCAAAGTCTGAATGTTATATTTACGTCTATTTGTCGATACATTGTATATTTGCATCGAAACAAGAAATTGACCATTGATGTTCATGTTATAGCGATAATATATTTATCCTAGGCAAGAACCTTTATTATGAATTTCAAAAATATACTGACGTTAAAAAATAAAAGATATTTTGTTTTCTCTATATAAAATTATTTTCTTCTAATTCTGAAAGACAATTTCTAAAAACAGTATAAGCTTGATTTACGCCTATTTATGTGCTTTATGTTTACATAAGATTTTTTTCTCCTTTAATTTGAACTATAATTTTCAATAAATAAAATCCATTATTTAATTCACTAGGGATATATTTATCATGTACATGAATAGTCAGTAATCAGTAGATTTATACGAAGCATTTGGTGTTTCATTAATCTTTAAAAAAGAAATTAATTCCATGTGGTAAGATGAAAATATAAAAAATGGTAGTGTGAAAACTTATAATAAAATATCATAGCATTAAATTAAAAGGATATGATGAAAATCAGAATTAATTTGGTCATGTTATTAAGAAACAGAATCTAAAAATGATATATTACCTGCCTTATACCCTCATATCCCTCAGTGCATATCCCAATACATCGTCATTGTAACATTTAGACGGTATATACACCAATTTGTCAAATTATTGCACTAACTTGAGCATTTTACAAGTTGTTGAACCGATATGCACTCACCTGCTAAGTTGTTGCACTAAATTGGGTATTTTACAACTTGTTGGACCAATCTGCACCCACCTGACAAGTTGTTGTATGGTGGGAGTTTACATTGTTTACCTTATCTCCACAAGTCCACATTACATAATGCACACTACTACAAAAAATTATATTTTAGAGGACACTCGAAAATGGGCATTAGAGGCGGGCACAAAATCTGTCTGCCTCTGTTAGTGCTAGACATTTTTTTTATTTAGTGAGGTGTTTGCATCTAACTGCCTCTGAAAATCATCTATTTTCGAGGTGGTCATCTTAAGGTGTGCGCTTCCGTAAATCAATTTTAGGAGGCGTACGCTTACAAGGTGTGCTTCCAAAAAAAGCTGACACCCATCATGCCTGGGTCGGCCTAATAACCCTTCATCATATAAATTCGAACACCATCCTGGCTGTAGTTTGCATTCTCTCCTCCTCTCTCCTCGCTCTAGCCGCCATCCTCTAGGCCGTCCATACACTCCTTTCACCTCCCTTCACTCTCTCTCTTCCCTCTAGTCGTCGGTCTCAACTGCGGTGAGGGGCCAATGGCGGCAGCAAGTGGCTGGCCAGGTGAAGTCCTGTGGCGGGAGCGGTGTCTCGGCGAGGGACGGGCAAGCGGCGACTGCAGCAGGCGGTGGCAGGAGATCCCAACAAGGCGCGGTCAAGCGGAGGTGGTGAGATACCGACGAGAGGGTGGGCAAGCGGCAATAGGCGCAGGCGGCAACGGTGGTGCTTCTCCCCCTGTATGGGCTTGGCGGGCCTGGGTAGGCTTCGCGGGCCCATATAAAGTTTTGTGTTTTTATTTTTTTATTTGGATTAACGGAGGCGATCACCTAACCGCCTTCGGAAATCGCAGATTAACAGAGCCTCGTTAGAGGCGGACAGGATTTCCGCCTCCGAAAATAAGAAAATAACCGCCTCTGAAAATTATTTTTGTAGTAGTGGCACTTCACATTCCACATTTGTTATTTCAAAAATTTTCTTGTATAATATGTCGAATTATATCTAGGGTACAAAAAATTTTGTGTTGTAGAGCTAGAAACACATAGAAAACCTAATAAATATATATAAAAGTTATATAAGTTTTTATATTTGTTTTTTTAATCTTAGTTTTCGCCTCTTCAACTAATTATCCCACGAAGAGATTTATAAAATAAATTTAGAGCTCACTTAGACATTCGGTAGCTTTCGAAGGGAGAGGGGAGGAAACAGGAATGCGAAACATTAGCAAGATGAGTTTATTTTTTAGCCTGCTGGGTATCTGGTGTCATCGCAATAACATAATTTTTGACAATGGTGCCCCTTTGCTGTTTGGATATCGTTCTTTGAGAAGGAATTGAAACTGGTTACTTTGCGGAGTTAAATCGGTGGTTAAGGACAAGATCAATACATTTCTGAATAGTCTGTAATTTATAGTGTTTTCTGTTGGAGTTGTGCTCTCTGTAATTTTGTACATCTGTACATATCTTATATCTATAAAAAAATAGGTAAAGGCTCCCCTTCTGACTTTGGTAAAAAAAATGAGTTTAATTAACATCAAAGGGAGCGGACGGTTGAGACGGGAGAGAGATAACAGGAGTGGAAAAAAAATTAATACCATACATGTGGGCCCTACTATCATGTGTCAACTATATCGGTAAAATCCACTTAACAAAACTGCTAGATGCTGAAGATTTCTGATTTTGGAGTTTGATTGTCAAAATTAAATCTGTATAATAGTTGAATAGTCAAAAATTGACTTTTATCTTTTTGCATAATTGCATCGAAGGCGTAATGCTGGCATTACGTAATCACTCGGCGGGACACGGCATCTCCATCGTGGTGCTGCACGGCAAGCGCAAGGAGAGTGAGCAACCATATGGCCGGCGGCGGCGGCGGCGGCGGCGACTATGGTGACGATTCCATCTGCCGGGCCGCGCTTCGAGAGGCCTTCGGCGACTCGTCGGACAGCGACTCCGACGAGCTGGCCGGTGTCAGCCCCGGTGCAGGCCACTGGCGTTGGAACTGGGAGGCGGTGGCGGGGATAAGGGGGCTGTGGCTCTGCGCCACCTTCCTCACCGCCGACGAGCAGGCGCGCCTCCACGCCGCGATCCAGCGGGGTGAGTTCTTGGTCACCGCAACCTCCTCCCGTGTTGGTACAAGTCAAAGATTGGATCTTTAGCTTGGTTTTAGCTTGATTTCAGTCAACAAATTTAGAGGGAGATTATTCGTTAGTTCTCAGTTTTGTATTCCTGCTGGTTGTTAAATTTAGTTAAGGCTTGCTTTGGGCAACTGCTTGGGAATTGGCAGTGATTGCGGTGTATCATTGTGATGAAGCTTAACCTG
Source organism: Digitaria exilis (assembly GCA_015342445.1). NCBI lineage: Eukaryota > Viridiplantae > Streptophyta > Magnoliopsida > Poales > Poaceae > Digitaria > Digitaria exilis. The sequence continues at coordinate 1,019,402 of JACEFO010002210.1, read as the reverse complement.
CAGTCGTTTTACATCTCTGACTTGTTTGACTGTTTGAGGATCTCATTACATCTCCCAACTGAAGAGTGGCAAACTACCAATGACGATGAAACTCGGATCTATTTTCTTGTTGCTCAACAACAGACTAACTGTTGATAATTGCCCATTTTGTTTCTGCAGAAGGATGGTTCATGGATGCAAATAACCAAGTAAGTTCTTTTTCCTCCTCATCTTGTCAGGATGTGCCTAATGCGCATTAGTGGCAGGATTACACGCGATACAAATGTCTCACTAGTGCTATAAAGGATTTGTAACTGCAAGGCCTCCTAAAGTAGATCAAACTGCAGCTGTTGTTTTTCAACAAATGTCAAGAATTGGCATTCTCATCATCTGTTGCTTTTAATGTTGAGATCCTTGTTGCTCCTTTCTTTTTTTTCTTTTAGGCAATGAGATTCGGTGATCTCCCTTCATGGGCTGTTGAGCTTTCAGCCCTCATTCTTGAAGCTATTTGTGTTGGTCATGTCGATGTCAATGCAGAGATGACAAACGAGGATGAAGATGCGTGCCCTCTGCCATCAGATTTGTTGTGGAGAGAGCCAATTTTTGACCAAATGATTGCAAACAGATATAACCCAGGTGAGGTGCGAAATTTTTTATTCTTCTGAATATTTTTTTACTGGCATTGCTCTGTTTCATGTTCCCACAAAAGTGGGTATTAAGTGAAGAGATGCGTTAGTTTACCCATCCACTCTAACATGATGGTGCTGTTGTTGAATCTAGGGTATCTGCGCCCATGTTGATCTGATGCGATTTGATGATGGAATCGCTATAGTCTCTCTTGAGTCAGCTTGTGTGATGCACTTCAGCCAAGCAGAACCAACAGGCACAACCTTGGACACCCTAAAGCTAGGGGATGGTGAGCCTACAAAGGTCCCTGTTTACCTGAACCCAGGTTCCCTTGTTGTGATGTCAGGAGATGCAAGATACCTCTGGAAGCATGAGATAAACCGCAAACCAGGTGCGCAGCTGTGGGATGGCAGGGAACTTGAGCAGAATAGAAGAACTTCTGTTACGCTGAGAAAACTCTTGGCTTCTCCAAGCTGAAGTGGACATGGCACATGAAGACAGTGAACAATAGATTTTTCCAAAATTTTTGAAGCCACTGTTACGGAATCATCAGTACTGACACTTGTGTAGCATTAGAGTCAGAACTCAGGTGATATTACAATCTTGTGTCAGGAGATATCATTGACAATTGTAATGTAATGCCATTCATAAAACAACCAGCATGGAACCAGAGGACTGCTGTTTTTTTTGGGGGGGATACTACCAGAGGACTGCTGTTGAATGCTTTGAGTTGAGCTCAATATTTACCTGTAGAATGCAGTAGTATTGTCCAAGAATCATGTTAAATTAAACATGCTGGTAGTTGGTTTGTTTACAATTGCACTGTAAGCCATAATGGCATATACAATCACCTCATGACTACATAATGTATATCAGACACGCATTGTGCAGATAGATAAGACTCACATTCCCAAATAAACACTTTACATGACATGCATCAATGGCATGACACCGTGAATGGTTGTAGCTTGATAGCCACAGCATCTACATCACTACATGTACATATTTGATATTTCCATGTTCGGAAAGCACCAGTGCTGTTGATAATTAATATGACAGATGTCTTATTCGATGAGAAGTCAACAATTAGTCCATAGATCAGATGAAAACAGAACTTACAGACCTTACAAAATTATTTTCATTGTTCAGGAAGGACATGATGACCTAAAATCCAGCAGCACAAAATCTATTTTGCTTCCAGACATCACACCACTACCCCAAGTTTCCTTTTGGCAAAGTAATAAGCATGAACTGCCCATATGCAAAAGAAAACCATAAAAATGCAGAACCTGTACTACTGAGCATCCTGATTAAAGTGGGAGAAGAATCTGACCGTTGTTCCACTGGAAGGCCTGATTCTATGTTGCAGAACATTATGGTGGTATGGAAAGGAATTTGATTTCTCGTCTGGGAAGGATTGAAAATGGCAATTTTCTCTTCCATTGCCTTGCCTTCACAAAAAGGGTCTCCCCACCATAAAAAAACCAACGAATTCAAGAACATTAAGAAAGGGAACAGTATCACTAGAATTGCAGAAAAGCGGCACATTGGGATTGGCACATTGCAACTTTGCAAGGACATTGCGAATAACAATATAATTTATGACCGCACAAGCACTGCAACTTTGCAAGGACACTCCGAAGAACAATAGACCGCACAAGCACAATGCCACTTTCGTCATCAACCACCATCAGCGGCGCCAGTACAGGACAAGCCGCCATGCTCGGCGCCACTTTCCTGAAGTCAAGCAAGCACGCGTCTGCTCTGTAGGCTGGGATGCGCCACCTGCCTGCCCTCCGCCATGGCACGCGGCAGCTCGCAAGGACCCGACCTGCCCTTGCTGGTGGCTTGCTACGGGATTCGGGTGAGTTGGAAGAGGGGGAGACGCGTGGGGCACCGCGGCGCCCCGGCGGAGACTACGGCGGCGGGCGGGCGGACAGAGGGGGACGGGCCAGAGGGAGACGAAGGACCCGGCCGTCCAAAACCAGGGGTCGATTTGCAGAATATTTGGATCGCGATTAATAGTCGCGATCTGATTTAGGGGGCTATGTGAAAATACTCGGGGGAATTTTGCAAAACGTCGGATCGCGATTAATAGTTGCGATCCATTTCAGGGGGCATTATGAATAAAATCGGATCGCGATCCAAATTAGAGGGTTATATGAAAATACACGGGGTCATTATGCAAAAGTTCGGATCGCGAGTCGCAATCGAAACCAGGGGGCATTTCGAAACTGTTCCGCGCCGCCGAGGATCCCGCTGCCGCCGCTGCCTTCTACCGAACACACGCACCTGGGCGGCAGGGACGGCGTGCCCTCCTCCTGCTCCCCGACCCCGAGGTGGAGGTGGAGGTGGCGCCCCCGCGCGCACTGCGGCGCCCCCCAATTGTCCGGCCGCAGTGGTGGCTGGAGCCCAGCTCGTCGCCGCCAGCCAGGCAGTAGCCGAGGGGCCTGCGGCAACCGGCGGCGGCAGGTGGTGTCAGTGCGGAGGAGCGTGAACGGGAGGCAGAAGCGGCGGTGAGGAGGGAGAAGAGGGCAGCAAGCACAGCTTTGGAAGCAGCCAAGGCGGTGTTGTTCTGTACAATGGAGTCTTCTTCACACCATTGCTAAGGCGGTGTGGTTCAGGAAACTATGCAGTGAACTTTTGATCCAAGCTCAAATCCTTTTCAAACTGAATTTTGTCCAAGTTGTGAACTAAACCAAAGAAGGAACATGATAATAAGTGACCTGGATAATTTACCCGTTGAGCACAAAATAACCTCACAGCAACAAAACATTTGAAGAATATTTAATTGTAAAAACCAGAGCAGTTGAATTGTACATAGTATTGTCTATTTTCTACCACACAAAAATCTGCTACCAGCAGGGAAGCTGAGATGCATTGCTATGTTCTGCGACATTAGTATTTAGTCATGACAATGACTATGGTCATTAGCTACACAAAAATGTACCTATCTTGAGTTCATTTTGTCGGATTTCTTCATGTACAGCTGTTTCATGTCCTTCAATCTTCACCCATTTAACACATCAGTTCGGTGACCTGTTTCTGAGTGGACACTCCGGATATCATACCTTCGCCGCGCCCACAGAAGCGGCCATTTCCTCCAGGAGCTCCTGCTGCTCCATTGTAGCACAAGACTGTAGATATTTTGATTAAGTGTCAATCATTTGTGCTGTAATAGTTGTGTCTTGCCATATTTGCAATAAGTTTTAGTTCTCATATAATGTACCTGAACAGCTGATTCGATGTCCCCTAAAAGGAAGCTAGTAAGTTCAAAATTCATCTTCAACCGATGATCTGTCACTCTGTTGTCCTGTGTGAAAAAGACATCAAATTTACTTAAAAATGTAGTATTTAAAAAAAAGGAAGGAATATGAAGATCTTATTCCAAAATGAACAGAAGCAAAGAAGAGAAAACAAAGAAAACATGCTAAGTTGCATATTGCCATGAGAAAACAACATAAACAGCTTCTAGGTGATAATATGTCCTGCTACCTTGTAATTGTATGTCCTTATCTTCTCGGATCGAGCACCAGTACCAACCTTCAATAGAAGAGGTATTAGTAACGTCGAACAAAGGGCATTGAGAAATATCTGACAACGGCCAACCATATTTCCTACACAAACTAGACAAAGGATTCGCCTTTTTTGGTTGGTCTTATCATAGTAGAATTTGTCATATAGCGAAGTTTTCATGGTGAATTTCAAGTACATTACCGCATATTATATTGTTCTTGCAAGTGCATACTGTACTGCTTATTTGTATTCACTTTGAGCATTTATCATCGACAAGACAGATTTTTGTTGCTTTGAAAGATATGATTGACAACATACCTGCAATTTCCTCTGGTTTCTTATTGACTCTTGTTGCTCCCTTAGTTTTATTTCGTAGCTGTAATGTTTATGGTAGATATATATGAGACATACATTATACTAAATATCATTTGGTAACAATAAACTATTTTCAAGACAATTTCTTCTCCCAGAAAATAGAATTTACAATACAATAATGCTCCCATTGTCAAAGAACATTTGTAGAAGCAAAATAGCTTAGATAATAGGAAAAACATGAACAAGAGTAAATTACAGTAGCTTGAGGAACTTACAGTTTTGCTCTCAACAATTGAAATGCCCGCTCTCTGTTTTGTAGCTGTGACCTCTCTTCTGTACAGAATATCCGTATTCCCGTAGGTTTGTGAATAAGATCAACAGCCGTCTCCACCTTGTTAACATTCTGCCCTGCATTGATCGATATATTAGAGGATGCTCGGTTTTAAGGGCGAACTGCAAAAATCCCAGTACACTAGTGATATTACCTCCAGCTCCACCAGATCTTGCCGTTTTAAGTTCAATATCTTTTGGATCAATGACAACATCAACTTCATCAGCCTACTTTGCCATTGAAATAACATTAGCCATCAGAGAAGATGAGTGATACATGTCATAAAACTCCATACAAATATCCCATAGTTCACCTCTGGCATAATAGCTACAGTCGCAGTTGATGTGTGAACCCGTCCCATAGTCTCTGTCTGGGGAACACGCTGAACACGGTGCACACCTGACTCAAACTTCAATTTACTATAGACTTGTTTTCCCTTGACCTCCATCACATATGTCTTGTATCCACCCATATCTGCCTGAACAGTTCATCTTATGAGCTGCATGTTGCTATTCAATTATCAAGTTAAGGCTGCAAGTACATACTTCCGAGCTAGAAACTGGCTTGAATTTCCAATTATTGCGCTCACAATATCTCTGATACATGCGTACCTACAGAAAGCCATTGACATATTTAATTGTGGATTATATGAGTAAAATTATAACTATGAAGCACTGGTATATATATCTGAAGCATAGCTGAATAACAATAGTAAAATGAACTAAGATGAGCTTATATTCCCAAAAATTTGAAATCCGTCATTCATTATTGTTTTATTATTGTCCACAAAATATCAACTTTTGTTTGACAAGCTTTAGTACTAAATTATTTGACCAAAATGAAAAAACAGCCGTTGCTTATTTGCTATACTGTACTTAATTTGCACAAATTATCATCTACCTACAAGGTCACCAGCCCAAATTCCAGCTTCATCACCACCGGCACCCGCTCTTACTGCGGAAATGAAGAAAAGAAAGTTCTCAGTTCCAAAAACATGAAAAGAAAAAATATAACAACAGGATGTTGAAAATTCATGATATACTGGATAGCCGTTTCGAATGTAGAACACTCGAGAGGTACCTTCAAGTAAGATATTGCGTGAATCTAGAGGATCGCTTGGAATCAGCAGTAACTAACAAGAACAAAATAAGAGCATTTAGATGCACTTCAACATGTATGCTCTCCAAGAAAACCAGAAACTTGGCAATATAGAATGAATGAGTTAGACACATTGTCTACAATTTATGCAACTATGGAGCAGAGTATCATGTTTATTCACCTTCAATTTTCCCTCGAGCTCTGCAAGCTGGTTAGATAGAGCCTCTAGCTCTGAAGCTATCATCTCAGCCATATCAGGGTCCTCTTCATTCTCTTTCTGCAACGCTATCATGTTGAGAAGTAAAAACAGCATGTGAGAGTATAGTACTTTGTCAAGGCACCAGAAATACAGTGGCATGCCAACCTTTTGTCTCTTCGAGTTGCCTCTCACAATCCTTAAACTGCCTGTATGTAGTCACAACCTAAATGTTTTTGGCAGAAAAAAGAAAGAGCAATGTAACAATTGATAAAAATGAGCCTATTCTAATTCCACAGTAAATGCCATCGTGAGTAAACTGTATACCTGATCCAGTTCAGAGACAGACTGTGCAAGTTTTTGGTACTCATTAGGATCTGAGACAATGTCAGGATCTGCTAACCTAACCTGAAGCAAATACTTGTGCATCAGATTTGAGTGTTTGGTGAATAATCATGAAATGAGATCAAGATTAAAAAAAATACATATCATAGTGATAACATTGCAATTCACATTGCCTCCATAAGTATTACTTTTCACTTATGACAAAAGTTCAGAACTTCTTTGGTACAGAATTTGATTTAGTTATACAGTTACAAATATCCTTAAGATCAAAATAGTTACTTTGAGAACCATAAGAAGGTGGATTAGACACAAAATCGCCTTCTTAGTTTGTTATTCAAATGGCCAAGAAAAGAGAAGGTAAACACTGAACAGCAGAAACAGACTGCGCAAGTTTTTTTATACTCGCTAGGATCTGAGACAATGTTAGGATCTGCTAACCTAACCTGAAGTAGATACTCGGTCATCAGATTTGAATGTTTGGTAAATAATTATGAATGATATCAAAATTAAAATTTTGCCATATTATAGGGATAGTACTGCAATTCACATTGCCTCCATTAGTAGTACTTTTCTCTGATGACAAAACACAAGAAGTTCAGAACTTCTTTAGTACAGTATTTGATTTAGTTATACAGTTAAAATATCCATAAGATCAAAATAGTTACTTTGAGAACCATGAGATGGTGGATTTGACACAAAATCCCCTTTTTATAGTTTATTATTTCAAATGGCAAAAAAAAAAAAAGAGGCAAAGGTGAACACTGAACAGCAGAACCATACCGACATTTCTTTCCAAGCCTTCTCTGCAGAATCCAGCTTTGCAATGAGATACGGCTCCTGCACGAGGCATGTGAAGAGAATTCCCATAAGGCTACGACATAAACAACGAAATCAGTTCGAGGGCGAAAGCAGGGATTTTTAGCGCCTGGAGTCCTGGACCACACAATGTTCGGCTCGAACAAAATTCAGGGTGACAACGGCGGTCGCTTCACATTACAAATCCGCATGCCGTCATAATAAGGTTACTAGTTTGCAGCCCCTAACTTTCCAAGAACTGGCCGGGGAATGGAGCCGAAATGGCGCAGAGGAAAGAAGGAAGGTTTATTACCGCCATGCAGACCACGGAGGAGGAGGCCCGCCTGCGCCGCCTGCCGTGGAAGAGAGGAATACCGGGCAAAGGCGGAGAAGCCCGAGCGGCTGGAGCGGCGGCGGGGCCGCAGCGAGGAGGCGCCCTGAAGAAGCCGGCGAGGAAGGCCTCCATCTTTTTTGTTCCGGTGGTGAAGCAGGGAACGGAGGAGCACGAGAGGTGGGGATGCGAAGTAGCAGCTGAGGATAGAAGAACAGAAGCAGCAGACTATCGCTCTGCCTCGTCAAGATTCGTGCAGGCAGTAGAAGGTTCATCGGACGACGGACAATGGCTGCTGTTATGCACAAAGAAAAAAGGAAATATTTTTTAAAAGGAACAGCTAAGAGATCACTCGAATTTATTTTTCTCCTAAAAATATCTATTATATTATTACTTGAAGAAAAAAAGAAGCCACCACGTTCGCCGAGAGGGTCAAAAAATTCCCACGTTAATAAGAAAAAAGAGAATGATTCAAACCGTTGGATTTAATGAAGATCTAACGGTCTATAATTCCCACATTAATCGGAAAAAAGAAGGATTCAAACCGTTGGATTTTATGAAGATTTAACGGTCCATAATAGTCCGAAGGAGTCCATATCCAATACATTTATAGGAACTATATAATTTCATAATTAAAAATAGAACAATTATTATTATGATTTCTATGATATAGGTACAATGATCCTATATGTATTAGAATCCGATGTGAATACAACCTGAGCTTTACAAGGAAACCTCTCACATCAGCTCCTAAAGTCCTAAAGATGGGTCATGATGGAGGCTTAACACGATGGGGAGGGAGACTGCAATATGTTCATGATGAAATTAAAGGTGAAAGGTGGTATGTTTTGCCACCTATGTAAAAACAAGCCATCAAGTTTGTGTTCAAGATCGAGGCAAGGCCTGATGTGCCCACCTGTGGTGGTGAGCAGAGCTGAAAGAGATTAAGTGAAAAAAAGAGAGCAAGGGCAAAGCAACGGTTGTCTGAAATCGGCACTAAGGTGGCAAATGGATAATCGACGCGGTAGCTGTACATAGAGTTTAATTAAGATTTGAGCTAGAGGGGTACATTTTAATACATCTAATAAATATTATAGATTTAGTAATACTTCAAAATGTATTTTTCCTTTCCTACCTCATTATGAATTTGCCTTACCTAGATTTCCATGCCAAGTTACTAGAACCACCGAGCCATCTTCTATGTAATTCAGATCACGTCATCGTCATCTTGCCGGTTCTAAACTAAAACAAACTTAGGGAGAAAAAATGTACTCTAGAGCTTATAGTCGCATGACTTGGCATTTTTGAGAAAAAAAATGATCTGGCTTTTTTGTTTATTTTTCTGGAAGGCTTTTTTGTTTATGTGTATATATATATGTAGCATATTAAAGTAATCATTGCATCAAAATATTGCAATAAATAAGTACATGTTCATGCGCAAGAAACTTTAGCACCTGCAATCATCACCGGGCCGGCCTAAAACTGAAGTTAAATCTTGATGGTCTAAAATTAAAGTTTGTTAGTCTTCTGTTGTTTGGATTCAAGGCTAATTTCTGCATAAAGTTTAGATGTCTAAACTTTAGTCGATTAAAATTAGTCATGTGACGTATGGATCCAAGGCTAAATTTTAGCCTAAGTGCTGATATAAGTCTGTTCTATCTCTGGTGGGAATATACGAGAAGGGGGTACTGTTTGGTGGGATGGTAACTTAAACTTTCATAGTATGAAATTAGACCTCATTATCTAGGTATGAAGGGCTCATGGAATAAATTTAGATGGAAGTTATCTAATTTTTAACCTATCACCGGGCACACGTGCACAAATGTCTATATACTAATATACACTCTTGATAGAAAATATTATGGCCTTAAAAACTACACAACTATGATAGCCTGAAGAGATCGGAGATGCTAACAAAGCCAACAGAAAAATGTAAGGCATATTAAAAAATATATGACTAAGGTGAAAAAGAAGACTCACCAAGTTCAACATATTTACAATAAACCTCCTTCTGAAAAAGTGAAACCAACATAAGTACATAATCGTGGCTATAAACTATCTTGATCAACTAACCATAGAATTCATCCATCCAAACAAAATGAAAAGATAAGTTTAGACCTACCGAACTACATCAAAGATGCTAATATTACTAATAATATCCTCTTCTTAAGATCTATTATATTATTGTTTCACCATCACTAAGACTAATAAAAATTCACATTAAAATATATTACTTTGAATAAACACAAAAATATGTTTAATATTTATTTGTATTCCCTTTATCATAAAATTACATGGAGTACGACATATAATATGATAATAAGAAGCAAAAACACCGAGGGATAGACGTCGGCAAAACCAATAATAAAAAATGAAAATGAGTCTATCAGAAAAAATATTATTTTAAAATAACAAACTAGCTACCCGCGCTATTTGCGTGGGCCAACTTGCTAGTTTGTATAGTACTGAACCTATCAAAATCTTTCCTGTTATACTAGATGGCCTTTAAAAGCCCAGTGTAGATGCACACAGGAGCTGCTGCTTCCTCTGCAAAATGAGAAGCCCTTTTTTTTTATACCAAAATGAAAACAACCAGTGTTTTGTTCACAAAATAAAGCAGCGGCCCTGAACATAGACAGCTGCAACAAAAGGATTCATCGTGTCTCGAATACAATTTCCGATGAGTGACAAATCATAATTTGTGCGGATAGACCTGTCCAATACTACATACAACATACACAATTGCGTCCCAGTGTCAAAATAGGTTTTGCATTGAATGTTACAAATCAAAATGGCATCAATACACTCATAATACAACACTAAATTTACAACAGGATGCTCCAATACTGTACATGTAGTCTACAGATTTTGAGGCTTTCGTGGTGTAGGTGACCTTCCTTCCATCGTTTGCAACCTTTGCTTCAGATGGAACACTTCAACCTGGCGAAGCAATGTCAATATCCTTAGTCGGTTAAGTGTTTTTTATCTCTATAGGAGCCTGTTCTGTGTAACATCGATAATGCAACAGCAAAGCAGCTCACAGACTTTGGCCATCGAAGAAAAATCTGGAAATGATACTCCTTTACTAATAGGCATATACCTGGAGCTGGAACGCCCTTGCACGTTCTCCTGCTAAAACTCCGCGAGTTGAATAAAGTTCCTGAAAGCAGAATCAAAGTCATCAGTATTGCACAGCACATCAAGTAGCAGTGACAACTGGAGCATAATGAGCTAATTCTCTTGCCTTCTGGGTCTCATCCATGACGGCCTTCAGGAACGCCACCTCACGCTCAAGCCGCACATTCTCAGCGTGGACGGTGTTAGAGAGGTTGTTCGACTCCTCTTGCGCCAGCTCCAACCCAGTCACCTTCTCCTTCAGTGCCTCCACCTCCCTGTCCCTCTCAGACAGCCTCTTCTCCAGCTCATCCTTGCTGTCGATAACCAGAGACAGGTTCTTCTCTGCTTCATCCTTGGTCGTCAGCGCAGCTGAAAGCTGCTCTTCTAAAGCCATGTTTCTCCTTATCAGGGTGGTTATCCTTGTATCCTGATGGTGGTTGATGTCCGACGAACTTCTTCCTATCTTCCTTGCTTTAGCTTCAGCATCGGGCGACTGATGTGTGTCATTCCGTGGTCTTTGGTTTGTGATGGAAGGTAGCTCAGCACAACCATCGGCATCTTTGTATTTGTCGTCATCGATTGGTTTCTGCAGTTTTTGGGCAAGGCTGCAGTCCTGTTCCTGACGGAATTGCCTTCGCAGTGACGAGCTCCCGAGATTTGAGTTCTGTAGCAGCGAATCAGGGAGGGATTTCCTCCCAGATGAGTTCTCTGCTGTGGTGGCAAGGCTGCTCCTTGCTGCAGAGCTACTAGAGTACAGAGGTGCACAATTGTTGAGGTGATCAGCAAGTTCCCTTGAGCTTGGAGGAGAATCATCATACAGTAAGGGCTCAACCTCAGGTGCAGACCGCCAACTGAAACAGTGCTCATTTTGCAGCACCACAAGTACCTCAACCTTCAAAAACAAAAGATAATTTCAAATTACGAATATTTAGCCATAAAAAAATCTGGAAAAGAAATGATTAATTCTGAAATAATATCAGTAAAATGAAGCCTATGTTTCATATGAGATTCAACTCTTTCACCTTGTCAGATGGTTCCTTTTTATTTCCTCCAAAAGCAACAAGCACAATCTTGTCCCTGTAGTACAATGGAACCATGCTGAAACCCTGCAAGAATTTGCCATCAGTTGTTTGGCATCTAGGTAAGTTATGAACACAATTATTCAAAAAAAAAGGTTATGAACACATGAATAGGCAAGAATCTTGGGGAGTCTTCACATTAAACGCTTATTCTGCTAGTGGGAGCCATATTGCAGTTATAGGACTTCTGAATTTCACTGTGTTAGTGTGAATGTTGACTCTATAGAAATAACTACAACAAAAAATATTTGAAACTTACTTTCTTCGTAGTAATTGAGGAACTAGGAGGCACTACACAAACAGACCATTTGGATTCCAGAACATCAAAGACCCATGTTTCCGGATGCCCTAAGGTAACAATTTGTGTTAGATGTCATCCATGGTCACGGTAGATAAATTAATAACTCTTTGAAGGAAAGATACATAATTTGATAGATGAAACCGAACCAGTAATGTGCCATGATATACGAATGATATGAGGATAGACATACGTTTTTTCTTGCTTCCGCCTCCTGTGATATACCATTTAGTCCCACAAAGTGCTCCGCAGCAACCTGCTCGAGGAGACGGATGATGACCATGGGTTTTGACCCTTGACCATACCATCTAATAAGGAGATCAATTTTCAGCAAGCTGTTTACAAGCAAAGCCATAAAGAAACAAGACTTGCTGATTACAAGCAAAGCCATAAAGAAACAAGACAGAACGTACTGTTTCAAAGTCTAAAGCATGGATATCATTAAGGGTCTTGGACTTCGACTGGCCTCCAAAAATCAATAGGATCCTGTCGTCGTAAAGTGCAGCTACATGATTTGATCTTGGAGAAGGTCCAGCACCTCTAAAACAATGAACTCAGAATCAATAAAAGAAAAATGCAATGTGAAGTAAGAGAACGGTTCTAGCACTGAGGTTCTTCTTTCAGGAAAGAATGACTCACTTATAGTTCAAAGGAAGCCATGTTAATGACTTCAGATCAAACATATGAAGATCATGTAGTTTCTTCCCTTTGGCATCCTCACCTCCAAAGAGAATTAGAACAGGACCTGCTCTGATCACCGTATGGCCACTTCGAGACACCTGAAAATGAAAATCAGGGTACAGTCTCCATCATTCTTCATTAACAAGAATATTTAAGCATTAAAATAAAAGTGGAGACTTTTACCGGGATATCACCCTTAGCTTCCATATGCGACCAGAGCTCAGTTTCTGTATTGAAGGTCCATACTGCAACAAAACAAATGATGAATTCCTAATTGCCTCTGTTGGAGGTTTGGCAGAGAATCAGATAAATAAAAACAATTTGATGTGGTTTAGACAATTAATAGCACAGGCAAACCTGATATTTTGTCATAAGCTGGGTCACTTTTCCCTCCCACAAGAATGACATTTTTCCCCCATGGAACCTAAACAACAACAGAATCAGGCTTGATAAATGGCAGATAAAGACGTTGTAAAAGGTGACGAAAGATAAAGCTAAAACTAAAAAAAGTATGTGCTTTTCCGGACATATTGCTTTGTCAAGAAGACTGTCCGAGTGAAACAGAGCAGATCAAATTTAAGTCATAATATAAATTCCAGTAAAATCAGACATGAGTGATCTTCTAAAAATGCTGAAGATAAGCTATTTCTGAATGAAGCATACAACACTTGGGAATTCTGAGTATGTATTTAACTCTTCACACAGTAACACTGATACTGATATCATCAAATGACCTTAGTGGGAGAACAATGAGCACCAAGAACATACCAGGCAATGACCTTTGCACGGTCGCAACTTCACTGAACGTCCATTTGATGATGGTCGAACTTTAGGAGCCACAGAATCCCATTTAAGCTTGTCTAAGCTCAATATCTGAAAGATACATAGATGATGAGATCAAGAAGTCATTTCATGACAAGAACAGTGTCCATCCATTACCTTTGTATCGTCTAACAAACGATGACCAGAATCACCACCAAAGACTATCATTTTGCTCCCTACCATGGCTGCTGCATGCTGTTTACATGCGAACAGAGTGATACAAAGATTCAGAATATGTATGAGGACAGCGCTCGAATTCATATTTGTCACAAACAGATATGAATCTCAATATGGTTACTTACGTCAAACCGAGGAGTTGGTTTGTCGCCCTCTGTTGCCAGCACCGCCCAGTTCTCTGAGCTCTCAAAAGCGCGCTCATTGAGATCAAATGTATCGGATGAGCAGCGCCACGCAAGGTCATCAGCACGGCCACTCACTGAGGTACTCACTGGATCTTCTCCCTAGACAAATCAAATGAGCTAAAAAAAACTCAAAATTCATTGATGTGGCAGAATCCCCGGGGGCAAATACAATACAACTGAACCAGAAAATCTCACATTGGGGTGACTAAATCGCTTGGTTTGACGTGAAGGGCTCCGTGAGCCATGGAAAGGATCGTGCAGATGACCCTTTAACCTGTACAAATCGTATGGCAATGAAAAGGTAAGAGCAAGTATAGCAAATGCATAAAGGCTCATTGCAGTAACCAAATCTCACATTGCAGTAACCAAGTATAGCAATGAAAAGGTCTTTATCATCTAAATAAACACAAGAAAAACATTTCTAGGTGTATAGACAAAAATAATCGAAAGTAGGTTCAAACATCTCCCAGAAATTTACAAATAAGTTCAAAAATTGTAACAGAACCTCTATTCTCCATATATTAGAGCCTCATTGAGACCAATCTTATTAATATCAGTTTCTTCTTTTGAGGGCAATCATTTTCCTTCTTTTATGCGATGAAAAGCAAAGACTTTTTCTCGCATTGAACCCCTATATCTTCTAAACGGACAAATAACCACAGCCAAATCAGAAAATCATACTAAAAAATCTCCCATAGAACAGATAAAGTCTTTGACCATGAGTATACCAACAGAAAAAGAAATAAAAGAAAACAATATCTACCAAACAACGAGAGGCTGCAAAATTTATGGGCGAAGAACCGAAATCTCACCTCCCTAGCTTCATCCGTCGCCGCGAGAACCCAAACATCTTCGGCATTGCGACCTCTCTTCTTCCGCCTCAGCCCCAAATTTTCCCAAGACCTCGAACGATTTAACTAAACCCTACCGCCGCAGTATCTTGTCACCTGCAAACACGGAGACGCGAAGAAACAGAAAACAAGTCAGGGTAATGGAGCGGTTGGGATTTGTCCCAAGAAATCATGTCGAAAATGAGGGGAGAAAAGGACAAATTTTTGCTTTTAAAAAAGGGGTGCTGCCTTTGGGACTTGGGCAAGAACAGGAAGACATCAAACAGTTGCAGATACTGAGGGGAAAAAAGGACAGAAATTTTTAGGGCCCAGGAATCCACTAGCCAGAGCACCAACTAAAACAAATCAACAAACACTAACTCTGTTCCTCGCTTGGAGCAAGAACAAGTCCCATAAATTTCTTCTATAGTTTTTAACTTCTCTTTTTTAAAAAACAAATGCACTTTTTTAAGCTTCTCAAGAAGTTCCATTGGTATTGCCAAGAATCAGACAAGCACATCAAAGTAAGCACACAAAAACACCAAATAAATTGAGCACGGAGCCCTACCCACTTCTTGGATCATAGCAAGAAAGAAATATGAGCAGGGCGAACAAGAACAGGCCCAACCTCCGGCATAAATTTGCACTGGTGGTAAGAGTGGGTGCTCGAGGAGTGTGAGTGGTGGGGGCACTGTAGCTGCGTAGCAGGCGGCGGGAGCAGCGACATTGACTTCTCTCAGTCTTGGAGCGTGTGTGTGTGTGACCGTGGGACGAAGAAGCCTCTGGTGTGGCTGGGCCTGCCTGCCTGCCTGCAGCTTGTGAAAAGTTTTTGCAGGCGTACTAGGGTGTTTTGTGACTTTTTTTTGTGTGATTAGTGATACTGTTTTACAGGCAACCTCTGCCATAGCCAACAGCCGTATAAAGGTATTCACTTTACTGTTGGAATCATGACATGTGTGCACCAAAGATGGATTTTTTGTGTTTCATGTAGTAATTTATTTTTGCTGAAATGGTGCATTGAAAAAAAAAAGCAATAAACTGAGGTAAGTTCAACAACAGTGATGTCTCCATACTTAACACAACAATGTCCTCGAGGTGATTATGGTTAAAAAACTGAGCAAATCTGTGTCCAGACAGAGTCAGCATCGACCTGCCGTTCCAAGGCGCAATTATGGTTTCCCTAGAAACACGAGCATGTGGTACCTTACCTGCCATGGCCATGGCTTCATTACCACAGTCGTTTTACATCAGCAGCCGCTCGCTGTGGTCACAACTCACATGCCACTATGCCAGTCTGTGTGTGTGTGTGTTTTTCTTTTCTCTGAAATAACAGGCCAGTCTGAGTCATGAGAAAGCCTGCCTCGATCTCATAGATTTGAGGCTGACATTGTGGGCCCAGCAAACTATATCAGCATATTACTAGTCAAAAGGTGCCGTAACAGTATTTCGTTTTCTCGGTTGTCCTTGTGAGATCGAGAATTCTATTGTTTCTGCATGACGAGTTTGCACAACTGCGAACGAATGACTGCCAAAGAATGTACCATTCGAAAGTTGTATAACGAAACATGTGATATCGTTGCTTAAATCTCTTTTCCTAAAAATGCATTATTTGTGTTATTTAAAAGAGTATTTGTGATTTTTGAAACACTAAAGTATTTGTAATTTTGAATGTGTCGTTTATTATCTAGCAAGATCTTGGAGCGTAGCATGTCACGGTCGAGCAAAGTAGCCGACAACCGCATTAAATCCCGCCGGGTCGTTCACTATGTCAGGGGCTGTACGCCTGTACCGTAATCATACTCACGAGCAGGATCCTCTGTGCCAGCCCTCCGTAACCAGATCCCGTGACCGTTGTGCTTGCCTATGAGTAGCCGCCTCGAGCGTGTCTCTTTAACGGTTTCAACCGAACATCCCTTCATATACAGTACATGTCAACAATTTGAATTATTTCCTATCTTAGAGAAAAACATCCCATGGAATTTGTTGATATATCTAACATAGAATAGAACAATAGTTGTACCATTCGAATGAGTGGTTAATATGACGTTCTCCGTAGACAAAAGCTGAATGTGTAGTAAATAAGCTTATTGTACGGTGTTTACAATGAATTCATACACCTATTGTATTTTTACGCATGCTTTTCTTATCAATGGTCCAGTCCCATGCGATAGTATGAACCGGTTGGAAGGAGAAGGCCATAATGCAAAAATAAATGTATATAATTATACAAAGACGGGTATTTATTTCCGTGCATGGACATATTTAGCCTCGACTAGCATATTCATGCCCTAACACTGACTGAGTTGATATGTCTCAAACAAGCACCGATCTATTCTACCAACAAACTATTATTCTTTTTCAAAGTATATACTCTTCTATTTCAGCATGTTTCCAATTTCCACTCATTTAGGATATATAAAGCTCGCTCAATAGTTGTTGTAGCTTCTTTTGTTTGTTATTATCCATAAATTTATGGTGTGTTTCCTGTAGTTGTGTAGCCTTTTTGAGTTGTTTTTCTGAGTCGTTATGGTTTGGGGGAGTACTAGTTGTTTACTCCATGCCATCAGCTTTGTATATGTTTGTTTATTTTTCTCCTTTTTGCTCTAATAAAAATTACGGCATAGCTTTGGTTGTTTCTTCAAAAAAAAAAGAAATAAAACTATGCAAAGACAAGCAAAACATTCCCTGTGAACCAAACACTCCACACGGCAGAAAATGTAATAAGAGCTAGCGCATGCCTCTCTAAGGTGAAAACAGTTTCACCAAAGTTTACCAAAGTTCAAATCAAACCTCTATCAGTGCTACCCACACGGTGATTTAGCAGGGTACAGTAGTAGAAATGGACAGTCTAAAAGTTAGAGCGAGAGGACTGGGCCTCCGGGGAGGACGTGCAAGGACAAAAGCTGTTGGTGCTGACATGGCACGCCACGGACAAAAACAACAGGTGACAGCAGCCATAGTTGATCATTCATGTCGTGTCTGTCTCCAAGGACCATGCTTGCTGGGTCTACAGTGTTTTAAGTGTTTTAAAGATGACAAGTTAGAATGAACAACAAAATGGTTATCTAAAATTATCTGAGAAATCTGATTTCATTTCTATCAATATTCAACCATTTTCACCCCTATGCACAATGGGACATCGATAGATTGATCAGACGGTTGGATGAACCCTGAAAGCTAGATCCATCATGTTATTCTAAAATCTGTTATTATGGGACGGTAGCAATGCATGTGCATGGGCCAAAACAGGAGCAATGCTTTTTTTTAATCTAGGATAGGATGATCTCATTTAGAACTTTTATTTTGAGCACAAACAGCAGGACACGTCACAAAATGTTGTGTGCCCTTCTTTGGGTCACTCCGATCATCTTGTTGATTGAAGGAGGAGGGGGGGGGGGGGGGTAACACCGTCTTTTGGAATATGTAAGGCTGTAAGTCCCTCACAACCTACATGCTATACTTGTGGTGAGGGCATTGACGCATTGTGCTCATGCTTTGCACCTTTGTCCAAAACTTACTCCAGTCTCCTAGAACGAATGCAATTTTGGGTTTTGCAGTGTAAAAATACTTAGGTTTGATTAAGTTTATAGAAAATATTATTAACTTTTGTAACCTCAAAGTTATATGATATGATAATATATTTCATAAACAATCTATTTATAAGTATTTGGCATCATAAATATTACTTGATGGATTGATTCCTTACGATGTGAGAATTGCATCTTAAAGATCACTGGCTGGATAGATCACAACGATAAGTTCCACACATGCATTTATATATCTACCCTTTTGGATCAAAGAAAGTTTAGAAGATTTTTGAAAGATCAAGAATTCCAAGGAATTTCAAAGATGCAATCCTTTGTTCCAAAGGGCTAGAGTACGTAGGAAAATACCTTGCTTAGATGCTTTGTTCCAAATGGCCAGAGCATGTAGAAAAATGCATTGCTTTGCTCCCAAAGGGGCCTATATGTATGGAAATAGTTTGATTTGTATGTCATTGTTTTTGTGTTCTTCCTGAGCTTGACCCAAATGGACATCTCCTAAGATTTTGTCGGTTATATATCATAACAAATTTATATGATGCTTCTGTTTCTAATCCAAATATTTTAAAAGTTGTTGGCGCTAAATTTCTAAAATTGGAATGGATCAAGTAAAAGAACTAGATTAAATTTGTTATAACCAAAGGGGTTAGTACTGCAATGACAAAACAAAATAGCGTATGTTGGGTCTCATATAATTAACGTTTGGTGTTTAGCATGGGGCTTCCTATCCATCTTATCTTTAAAGCCCATTTCGGCCAAATTAGCAAAGCAGGGGAGATAAACATATTCAACATTTTCCTTAAACCAATTCAACATTTCCCCTAATTCAATATTTGACGTTCAAAATGTTGAAACTATGATGACAAAATGTGAACACCCTAGAGAACAAATGTTAAAATAGTAACTTAAAAATGTTGAATTATTTTTACACAAAACAGCATTGTGACACTTCTTCTCCCGCACCAACGGCCGACGCCGGCGACCCTGGAGCTCCGGCGTGCCCAAACACGACAGCAACGACACAAGGGGCACGACGCTCGGTCGATGGAGGACGATGTGGGGGCCGCACGCACGGTCGGTGGAGGACGGCGTGGCTTCGCATGCGCGGGCAGCGAACGACGGCACAGGGCCACGTAGCCGACGGTGTCGCGGACAACGGAACAGGGCTATGCGACAGGTGGGTCGAGGGTGGGTAAAGCAGGGTGTGGGAGAGGAAGGTGATAGGGTTTGGATGGAGATTCGGTGGATTGAATTGATTGCACGAATTTCAAACATTGGAAGTGTGTAAGCTAAAATCTACCAAAATATAGACAACGGGTTAACATATCCTACCCTACATAAATATGGCCCAGCAGTCGGCGGCAATATGGCCCATGGGTGCACAGGTTAGTTTTTTTTTTTGTTTCCTTTTACTTTTCTTATTATTATTTATATTTCCATATTCCAGCCGTTTCCCTTTTTACCCTTGTGATTAATACATTGCCTTTTACTATTATATAACTCAAGCAATTAAACATCTTTATCTGAAGAATAATTCAACATTTGCATGCACCTGCTACTTGTCGCCAGGATAGACCAACACAAGTCGCAGTTTAATTTAGGGAAATGCGAACGACGCGATGCCGCGGCCTGCCGACGCGTCTCCATCCTATCGAAACAGACACTTAATTCTTTTTTTTTTCCTTTTTTTGCGTTCTCAGACACTTGATTCTTCCACCTTGTTATTCATTTCCTGATGCAAACATGAATGCATGGCGATGGAGCAATGGAAGAACGAATACAGATTTGGATAGACGTTTTCGTCCATCATCAGATTCAGATATCGATTGTGATATTCTGCAGCAGGAATCAGGAGGGTCAGTTTAATTTGCAGTGGAGTAGTATAGTATATCTCATTGGGCTTAATATGCATCTTTCAATTACGGGTAAGAATTGGACGGGGAAGAATACGCATCTTTCAATAAACACATTTTTTTATTAACATCATGCTAAGGAACTGTCGCGTCTAATCAAGGACGAAAACATATTATTAATAATAGATAGGCTCAATTTTAATTTTTGTTTAGATATTTTGTTACCTTACGTGATCAGCTTTTAAAGCTAAGATGTCAAACATGTATTAATTTTAGCTGTGTATATTTGTAGAGACCGGATTTTATCCATTATCTAAGTTTTTTTAATGTAAATTAAAAGAAGGTTTAGGCACACTGTATAAGGACCATTTTGAAATTTTTTGAAAAAGAGGTAAATCATTTTACTCAGTGCAGGGCATAATAAAAAACCTGCCATTCACGCACACTTCTACAGCGACCTTCCTTGTTCTTGCCAACTTTTTATTCTCATGTATAGACACTTTCTTCTGGACTGAAAGAAAAACAAGCTGGTAGCAAAACCAATGTTTTAAATAGCGGGCTAAGCCTCTTAGCCTTAGGTCTCTAGAAAAGCTAAGAGAAGCTATAGCGAAGCTATAGCGGAGCTATAGCCGCAGCTAAATCATTTAGCGAAAATGTAATATTATATAAATATTTATCACAATGATACATTACAAGAGCGATACACTACAACATAACATATTATTAGACTTATTAGACTACTACCAACAACATATTTCATTGAAATACATCATATCTTACAATAAAAGACAGAAAGTTACTAAAATATGGTTATAGTCCAATACACTTAACAATAACATGACGTTTATCAGAAGTTCAAGACACTAAACACATGATAATAAAGATATTAGTACACTCTACTACTAATGATCAAAGACATAGGGAGACGTATCGGAATCAGAGGGCTATAGCCGGCTAAAAACATACCCATTTAGCGGATATAGCCAGCTATAGCCGGCTATTAGTCATTAGGCTAACATTGAGACTAAAAATGTGATATCCTATCTTTAACGTTCCCCAGAGGCTATATCCGGCTATAGCTGCGGCTATAGCCGGCTATTTAAAACATTGAGCAAAACACATCCTAGAGCCAGAGCGCACCGGCTCTCCTCAGCAGGGGCACGAGCTCACCGGCGAGGTGCAGCGCCATGACCCTGTTGGTCCCTCCGACGAGGTTGCCGCCGACGAACACCGCCGGCACGGTGGGCCCGGCGCCGCCACCGCCGAGCCTCCTGGCGAGCTCCCGCTCCATCTCCCGGCCGCGTGGGTCCCTGTCCAGCTGGTGCACGGCGGCGTTGACGCCCAGGCTGCCCAGCAGCGACGTCACCACGTCGCACATGCTGCAGTTGCTCGCCGTGAACACCACCACCGCCCGCTCCGACGCCAGCCTCGCCACGCGGTCCATTGTTATTGTTAATTGCTGCTTCAAATGGAATGGAAGGTTCTAGAGGCTTCTAGACTCAAGCACACCCTATGTAGAATGCTCGAGAGGGTTCTAGACTCAAGCACACTGTGTGTAGTCTTTCTCTCTCCTTGGAGATGTAGATGGTTTGGAAAAGTTGCCTGGTTTGGTTTCTTGGTGCTGGCCATGGCTTCCTTTTATAGGCTGGGAAAGATCATGTTGGTACGTACAGCTACTTGCAGTGGATTACTATAAGATTCTTGGCAACCAACTGACAGCATTTGCTAAACTAGTTATATGATATTCCGTAGTATGCATTTGCATATGGAACACATATATCTAGATTTGGTTCCTGCACGTGCTACTGAAAAATGATTCTTCTGATCAAGTGCAGGTTAAAGATTGGGTTGTTTTGGATAAGAATCCATGTATGAGGGCCCTTGGAACGTTGGAATCTTACCTCGTGGCACACGAGTTGATCTCATGTAAAGAATCCCAATGCTTGAATAAATCTGAAGAAACAAACGGATCTTTTCAAATGACAACAGAACCATATACATAATTGTGGATTTTCTTCAGGGGAGAAAAAACACTGTTCAGGGTAGAAGTAGAACAGTGAGCACTGTGAAATTTTGCTCTGCTTTTGTTGATAGACTGCATTCTGAACCTTGTGATCATTGAAAATTCCTGGAGCAACGCATGCTATTTCCTCTAACTAGTAGTTGCCAAGTGTTGTTCAGTCCTGTGAAAGTCTGCATCTTGAGCCCAAGTGTACATACACTCATACAGATGCCCATAGCAAAAGCACATGGTGCCGACAAGAACACGGCGACGCTTCGTCACACGCCAGTATGACAGCAGGATCTGATTCCTCCGGCTAAGAGCAACCACTTTGTATTGGAGGGATCAAGGCTCCTGAATCCTGATCTTCAGGTACAGAATAGCATCTTCAAACAGAGAGCCAACGGTCTCTTTCAGTCCCTCACACAGTCACGCTCTCTTCTGACCTTATCCGGGGCGCCGGAATCTGCCCCATTTGCATTCTCATGTTGCGCCATACCTTGTTCTATCTGAAGATTTTCATTGTTCACTGGCCGCATCATCCGTTTCAGATATGCAGGCATTTACATCCTTTTCACTTTGCTGCACAATCTTGCATTGCTCATCTAATAAGAGTATGCCATGTACATGATGCTAAGGAACAGTCACCGTTGAACCAGCAGATGACAATGGAGAATATCTGGATAGAAATGTATCCTTATCCTCTAAGATCTGTTCCGGCAGTACCGACCATCTGTGGAACTTTTCATCTTGAGATTCCTTCCAGAGCTTGTTCATTTGTTGGCTCCTCATGTATGCAAGGGGCTACATTCTTTGATCTGGAAAAACATATCTGAAACCAAAGTAAAGTGAGGTGCAATGCAGAGAAAAAAAATCTGGAAATATCTCAAGTAGAATCACAATTGGCGAAGATGCTGTCAGTCTGTCACACAATGTTACCAAAGATATCATATTATATTTTCTAACAAGGGGTGCCATCAAATCCATCACGTGATATTGTTACATGCATCAATCAACGTGCACAAACAATATTATAGAGGTTACATGTACAATTCTCAGATTAGCATTGCTGGAAGAAAATACATAAATATCTCAAGGTGCAATTACAATGCGCAAATACCAGATAAGGTTTACCATCAAATAATCCATCAATTAAACCTGTTATAATTAATATGCATCAATTATAGTGTGCAAGGAGCTACATTCTTTGATGTACAGAAGTATCTGAAACAACGGTAAAGGTGAAGCGGAATGCTGAGAGAAAATCTGGAGATATCTCGGGTAGTATCAAAGTAAATGAAAAAAAAAAACAAACAAACGTGGGTTACCATCAAACATTTCCATTACTGAAGCCTGTCACATAATTTCTATTTACATCAATTGAAGTGTACAAAGTTATGGAGCTTACATGTACAATTCTCACATGAGCAAAGGGGGCACATTTAAAAGGTGAGCCTCTCCTTATTCTCAGGAGAGCTCCAGGACCACCCAGTATTTCTTGTTCTGTACACAAAATGAAAATAAAGTACTGTACAAGGGTGTATTCCGTGGCATACAAAGTCACATAGATTCTAGGTTGTGTGGTTCTTGCGGATATCTTGACAAGATGATGGTTCCATCGTCTTCACGAACATAGCTACATACTGAGTTGGCTGCACCCATCACATACTGGCAGGTTCCCCTTGAATCAGCATGCAGTGTGACCCCATAGTACTCAAGATGATCTGCTACACTTATCCCATAAACTGACCTGTATAAGCAAAAGCAAGCAATAAGCAACGCAGGGAAGAACATAAATGTCCACAACTGTAAGGCCATGTGAGGCAGATAGATACCTGCTGCAGGTTGGGTCCTCACCAGAATCATCACAAATTGTCTCATTTCTGGTAACAACATTTTCTTTTATGATCTCATGAAGCCAAACCTGATGAGAAACATATGCAGAGGAAATGGATAATGTGTAAGAGTAATCTGAAAACAATAAAAATCAGCACACAGATGCATTTTTGTCAATTCCATTATGCATACCTCTCTAGCAAAGTGGTGATATGTCCATTGACCTAGGTAATAATAGTACGGTGGTAAATGTGGCACAATATCATTCTGATGGGTCACGCGGATTGTTTTTGGGACTTGAGCACGAAAGTATTCCGCAAAAGCAGGATTGCCTACCCGAGGCTGACCAAAAGTCATGAGCTCAACTACCTGTGATCCAAACTTAACCTGTAAAGGAAAAGAAAACTATCAGTTCATTGAAGACAGGAATCGGAATATATTAATAACACAGGCAATCATATCACACAAGAAGCACAGGTTAATCCTACGAGTATAGTTCTTGTGATTGGAACTAAAAGTCTGTTTAAGATTGTCCTAAGTCCAACAAATAAGTAGCTAAGATTTTATAGACTGACAACACAAGATTAACACTACTACATTCATTATAAAATACACTTTCATAATATATTACTCTTTCCATTTGAGATAGTACACTTCTATAGATACTGTCATTTAAAGTGTCTATTGAAGACCATATATATGTCCTAATGGACTGACATTTCCGATCAGAGGATATATTACATTTGATGCAATAATCCGAGTACATTAGATATATGAAAAAACATAGAGCAGAAGATATTAATCGGCTTCCAATGGTGTGGTTGGAGGAAACCCATTCAAATGTATCTCAATAGCAGCTCAAGTACCCAGGCGGGTTAAATGTACTTACAGAAAGATCAAGGGCACAGAATGAAGCTAAAGCCCCTCCCATGGAGTGACCCACAACATTTATGGGTAGTTTTCCATGCTTTTTCCATGCCCATTGAATCGATTTCAAGATCTCACGTCGCAGAGTTGTATTATAATATGCAGAATAAAACCCATGATGGACCTGCAACAAGAGACAGACAAGCAGCAAGCAACCAAGAGTTATGGTAATTCAATGAGAACTCCAAAAAACAACAGGAAGTTGATTAGTTGCATTACCATTGCATCAGGCATGCCTGGATAAGTCACATCGAGCTGCTTCCAGAAGAGATCTTCAATCCAATTTGAGACGCTGTGCAAGTAAAATTTCAAGTCAACCAATCTAAGAGATGTGTAAATGCTTCTATATAGCATATGCATTCAATAAGGTTTAACATAGATAACAATTTTATGAGTTAAAACTGAAACACGCAGTTAAATAGCATGGATAAAAGGATGATGACTGAGAACATATCCATATGGTACAAGTCTTGGTTGATAATAATGCTATTCATAATGGAGCACTTTCTGTACCTGTGTTGTTGAGTTCCTCTAAATGCAACGATTATGGATCGTGGGTCAGGGGAAACTCCAACAAATGCCTGAACATGTTTTTAATTAAAAACGATTTTTTATTAAACACTGATTGCAAACAGAAGAAGATTCCTTAAACACTAAAATATAACAGACCTGTAAGCAGTTCTCTACATCTACAATGATCTCTATCACCTCAAAACCCTGCATCAATAATGCAAAAAAAAAAAAGTTAGATGCCCATGGACATGTAAAAAAGAAGTAGCACATACTCTAGTGGCTCGTACGCGCGTTACCTTTGTGTGACCTTTGCACCTTGAACATGTCCATGTTATTAGTGATGTTAAGTCAGATGTATAGACCTGAAACATAATTACATAAGCCAAGTCCATAAAAATAAGAATTTTGAGATATGATCAAGATTAGTGACTGAATATGATCCATACAAGACGGAGAGAATGGCATGGTGTAAAAAAGAGTTTCAAAGCATTTCTTAAAGGAAAAACGGCGTTGAAGAAAGTTAGAGCATAGAAATTGTCTAGTTAGGTGAGGACATAAGAAGTATGGTGAAATTTACTAAGTTATCAACAGGATCGAGTAGTAGAACATTGGCAAGGAAGAAGCTTTGTAAAATTTACCACGTTATCAATTGGATTAAGTAGTTGTAAATTGGCCAGGAAGGAGTGAAGAACTTACGGCGGACGCATATTCGACAAGAATATGAGCAAGAGTATGGTTGTATGGATAACCACCATTACCATGCTTCATCCTGAGTACTGCATTGGTAAAGAATCAATCTGTTAACATTTTTGGCACACTATGCCTAACAAGTGGAAGAAATCCACATGTCATAGGGACCAGATCTCAACGCCATGGTATATCCGACAGTGCTTCCAATTCGAGAAACACACAAGCATAAACAGCTACTCGTTTCAAAGAGTTGTGCTGCATCAGCTGTACAGAACAATTGACATAGAGAGCACACCAAGTCCTGCTCTCTCTAAAGCTAGAAGCTTTATTTACAACCTTTCGCCCCAATCTGAAGTTCCCCAAATCTGAATTTGCGGCTGCAGCAGCCGGTACACTCGGGAGCCTAGCTTCCCCGAGCTCTATCCCATCAACTCTAATATAATCTAATCCAATCTATTTCGCACGAAATTCCGTCATGGCCTAGAAGCACTACTAATCGGCTCGGCCGTACCAACAAGCTTTCCTCCTGAGCCGCACCCACCTCCCCCACATCACAAGCAACCAGAACCGTCCAGAACCAGGGGGCGATCAGGCACCCGCATGCACGCGCAGCAACGGCTCGAGACAACACGGCCTGCGGTTGGAACAGAGGGGAAGAGAAGAAGGTCATCTCACCTCCCTGTTGCTCCTCCTCCGCCGCCGCCGCGGCAAGCGGAGAAGCAGAGGAGGAAGCCAGGAGCGCTGCGAGAAGCAACAGCAGCGGCAGCTCCATCGCGCCCTTCGCCGTCGTCCTCGGAGAATCCATCGCCGTCGCCTCCCGCGACGGTGCTCGTCCCCACCACCGTAGGAGACCACTGGGTAGCAGAGAGACGAGGAAGGAAGACAAGCAAAAGGAAAAAAAAAAGGAATAAAGAAATATTAAATTCGAGGAGGGCCGTTCCGTGAAGTTACGAAACAAACGGTTGACGACGACCCTACGCGGCGGTTGGGTTTACCGCGCTACCCCATCGCCCACTAAGCGCTCGCCACGTGTCCCGAGAGGATTTCGCAGGTTAGCCCTTCGACTAGCGGGATATGATCGAGCCATCCAAGTGTGACACAGAGATGAGGGACTGGCACAGGATTAGCTGAGGAGGTGGAGGGGCGGAGGGAGAAAATGAAGAGAGAGAGAGAGAGATTTGGCCCCGTACGGTACGCCGTGGGAGACGACAGGCAGACGACTCCGTTGCCGTCGACGGCACAGCGCCGGGCCCACATGTCATTACCCCACAGTGGCGCTGGTCAACGGTGGCCAGCTCCGGCTGGGATCAAAGCCATAGCTTGGGGATTTGACTGACCAATCAATCGGACAGAGTTTTGAAGCTTTGGACCATCTGCAAAAGACAGCAAGCACTGCACGTCGGTGTTTGCAAGCAAAGCCACTGACAGGATGGGGGCGTTGATGGCTGTTCTTAGCTTTTGAACAATGAACAGTGAAGCTGTTTTTTTTAGAACTCGCTGAAGCGGTTGTTCCCTCGTTGTGTATCGTGCGTGCTCTGCTCAGGAGGAGAGAGAGTATGAAAACCAGCCCACAGAGGATTTTTTATGCGCCTTTTTCCAATATGCTTCTCATATTCACCGTAGGTTGTTTTGCTGACGGTTTTTTAGAAGTTGTTTAGTTAGAGGAGGTGGAACAGAAATCACTATAGCAAAACTTTACCATAGCAAAAAAATTGTGAGGAAAATTATGTTTTTCAATGAAACAAAAAGACTAGAGGAATAATGAATACTCCCTCCGTCTCTAAATATCTGTCTTTCTCACTTCCCGAGAAAACAATTCGGTCAATTATATAAAAAATATTTTAAAATTTATGATATAATATAAATATCATTAGATAGATATTTAGATATAGTTTTTTATAAAAATATTTAGACATTTGAATGTTGTACATATTTTCTACAAATTTAGTCAAACTTATGACACTTACACCAACAACGACAGATAAAAAGAAAAAGAGGGAGTATCTAGGAACTAAACAAATTCTTAAAAAATCAATCCATCTATAGCTAGTGGGTCCCACACTAGGGGGCTATAGTTGCATATTTTTATGGTCAAATTTCAAATCTTACAATTACATCTTTTTCTGGACAAACAATGCGCAGCACACCAATCTAAAAAATAGAAGCAATACAGCCCACAAATAATCTTGGGCTGATACTCTGGGCTTAGCTTAGCCCAATTTTTGTGAGCATGGTTGTGATCATATACTGTATATGAATTATTTGCCACGTGAACACAATCCATATTGGTGAAAAGGCGAACGGGGAGCAGCAGCACCCTATGAAACTATGCTAAGATAAGGTAGGATAACTGCTTTGCTTCCTTACATGATGATACTATCCATTTCCTAATCACCAGAGCAGTTGCATATACTATTCTGAGAATACCCATTAAGACTTCCATCTAGCTCCCGAGTCGTATAATTAATGAAACTAATTAACAGGCCACATGGGCTTAGCCAACAACCAATCGTAAGAACGAATGTGATCCAATGATAGCTCGAGAAGAGGGGCTAACATAGTTTACTTACCTACCAGGCTATACAAAAAAGAAAAATAACAAAAAATGTTGACGAGTACTTCGAATATAATCCCTATGCAGTTCTAGTCAGTGTTATTCACATGAATTGACTCCATATTTAGTTTCTCTCTTCGTATCAAACCGGATTTGAATGATCTTGATAATAGGTTCATCATATACCCATTGACCAACTTTGTGTTTCTATGTCAAGATCATTCCTACAAAAAAAAATAAACATCAACTGTTAGTTTCAAGTCTCAAACTGGAGAGGGTCGTCACTAACATGTACCATATAGCATGAACCTTCCTACCTCCGAAAACAAAACTACACAATTTTTTTATGTTAAACCCACCATACAACTTGTATGATTGTATCACTTTATCCAATAAATTAGAAAACATCCAAGATACTTGTTATTGTTAAATGTGTCTAGGTATGGTCATTGTACACTTCCCAAGCCTATTTTGCCATAGTGGCAAGAAGGTTTTAGAATCTGATGCTTTTTTTTTATGCAATTTCGTGAATTTCCCTGGTGATAAAGAAGTAATTTTGGTAAACCTTTTTATTGAAAAAATTGGATTAAGCTACCATTACATATATAGGTAATAGCTGTAGTATAAAATGATCATATCATAGTGGAACTGTTATCCTTCCCGGAGGTTTTAGGATCGATTCACACCTATTTTCTTAGCGACACAGAAAGACAAAAATAGCATTAATGGATGTTTTGCGATTTGACCCTCCACCTTATTTAAATCAGTATTTGTGACATAAGTTAGAGTTAACCAGACATTTGCAAGCCATGGGTCAGAAGATAATTATTTTGAATTTGTTTGCAACTAAATATGTGCATGACAAATTATTGATATGTATGTACCAATCCTAACGCTATTGCTTTAAAAGCAAGGCAGGTGTTCACAACAAAGTATGGGTACTGCAATAACAAATTCTTTGCCATGGTCCTAGCTTGAAAAATAAATATGACATGGTTATGTGGGAAGTTCTAGCCAAACATAAGGAAGTTGTGATACAAGAACAATGCGCATCTACTTTCTTAATGGATTTTTGAAGTACAGCATGGTGCACCAACCTGTGTTGTGATTTGCAAGTGAAAAAAATATCTGGGAATTCTAGTTTTCTTTTTCAAATGTGGTGCACTGTCATGCTCTCAGGTTTCGGAAAGTATAGCATACCATGGAGGCATGGAGGGGTTCCAGACAGGCATGTTGCTGGTAATCAAGTACATAAAGGGTCATTTCACACAATTCTAAGTCACATTTTCTGTTGTTTCACAACCCCATAGTGATAGCATCACAGTACCAAGAAAATATACCCGTGACAGGTTTTGACTTTTGAGGAAGGTTGAATTACAAATTATGTTCAGGCAATATCTGGGCCTTTTTGAGGTGACAGGAGTTGTGGATACAATGCAAGAACTGCGTAGTTCTGGAAGGCTGATTTTCCACTTAAAACATGAATATCTTTTGTAATTACAAGGATAGAATCCAATACAATCTAGGGAAAAGTCTAATTTTCACCCTCAAACTACAAAACCGGATACTAAAGACCCTCCAACTATCCAAACCATGCAAAATTGGCCCTTTAGGTGGTTTTGAGGGTGGTTTTGGATTTTCTAGAAATAGCAGAAATATTATTTAAATTTTAAAAAACCATAACTAATTAATTTTAGACCCAAAAAATATGAAATCAGTGCCAAAAGTTCTCTTAAAATATAACCAACCTATTGGCACACCATTTAATGTTATTTGGGCAGTATATATTTATATTACTAGTGTCTTATTGTTTTTCGAAAAATAATTAGAATAAAAATAAATAATATGCAAATAACTTCTAATGGTGCACCAACATGTAGGTCACATTTATTGAAAAAAATTTGCACCAGATTCTAATTTTTCTAGTTCAAAATAAATTAGTTATGATTTTTTAATACAAAATTATTTTTTAATTTTTTTGAAAAATACAAAACCACCTTCAAAACCACCCAAAGGACCAATTTTGCACGGTTTGGATAGTTGGAGGGCCTTCAGTGTCCGGTTTTGTAGTTGTGAGTTGAAAATCAGAATTTTGTAATAGTTGGAGGGTGGAAAATAGACTTTTCCCTACAATCTACGCTCAGCGCCTGTTGAAAAAAAGTGGCCAGAGGGACTATTCAATGCAAAATTTGTGGAGGAAATGCAACATCTGAAAACATGAGTGCTTGATGCCCTATGACAAGGTAGGTTTGTTCGGTGCATTTGTTCAAATCTTTTTTGAGTGGCAACAGGTTCCCATATGCCTGGGTGAAGTGAAACGTAACAACAGTCCGCGACAGACAGTGAAAAGCAAGGGACAAATTTTCTTTTATATAGGTTGGGATGTATCTGCTGTAGTGATGTATATATAGAATGGTTATGCAGCAATGGGTGCCTTGTATTTGTTGGCTTATCAAAGGAGTTTGGTCTAGGTTTCTAAAAAATATATTATCTTTTCTGAGTTTACTTTGGATATTTTTCAGTGTTGCCCACATGAGTATATTTGTTTTTTGTTCAATATGAGAAAGAGCAAAATAGCCCAGCCAAAGGAATGCGCGTTAAGATTAAAGGATGACCATCCTGTCCATGTGAGCATGCAAGACTTATGTGGCTATCTTGTCAGTCTAGCATTCTACATGGTAGTTGCACATGGGCATGTGATTCACGCCAGATGCGGCAAGTAGCATTTTAGTAGGCAGTCAGCTGCTGTCTCCTGTTTATGAATAGCCAAGTCAACAGCTAATCGCGTGGCCTCATATGATAGATGAGATCAAAAGGACTGAAGCTATGAACAGCTGTGCTCACACAAGGAAACAAAATGCCGATTAAAAAAATTCTTTTGATCTATTTTCAGACTTTCAGTGTAACTTACATGTGTGGGTTCCTCTTTTTTTTTTTTATGTTTTAAATACACAGTTCCTATTGCATCGGACCTTATCAATCTTGATCAGTCTACAACCACATGCCATCAATGGTTCATCTAATATTGTTGTAAGGCTTTAAAATAAAATATATCGGCGAAAAATAGAGTGTGGTCCAATATGAAGACAAATACGCCAATCACTATCATTTATGTCAACTGTCAACCATTCATGGTGTTGTCTCAGCATTTTGCAATTTAAAGCATACTTCACATTTCATTCTAACAAGTTAGAAAATGTCAAAATCATAGAATAATAATAGTGACATAGACATTGTTGGTCCGTCGTAGGTTGAACTACATATTTATACTGATGCCTTCCAGCTAGCCTATTCTGCTCCTGTAGTGCTCACATTTCCTTCCAGCTAGCTACTACGCGTAGTGTGTACCATATATACCTTGACAATTCCATTTCCATAAGCCAGTCTATTCACCCAAAAGCACAGCTGGTGGTGGCAGTCTTGCACAAAATTCCACACATCATCACAGGCTGCTGCTTCCGGCTAGACGGCCAGATCGAGACAATTATCGATCCTCGATCGATGGCCAACATAGTACTGGCAGCCGTCCGGCCGCTGCTGGGGCTGCTACTCAGCGAGGCCCAGCTGCTGCGTGGAGTCCGGAGCGACGTGCAGTTCATCACTGACGAGATGGATAGCATCAAAGGGTTTCTGATGAAGCTCGCCGGGACCAAGGAGGGGGCCGGCGACGACCTCCAGGTCCGCGCATGGATGGCGCAGGTCATGGAGCTCGCATATGTCTCCACCAACTGCATCCAGGACTATGCTCTGCATGGCCAAGCTCGGCCAGGTGACCGGCCGGGCCTTGTGGGCTGCTTACAGCGGGTGGCACGGTACCCCAGGTGCATCCTTGCTCGCCGCCGTGTCGCCACCCGTATCCGGAAGCTCAAAGTCCGGGTGCTGGAGGTCAGTGCACGGCAGCAGCGGTATGCCGTTGCTGTACCTCCCAAGAAGGATGCCAGCAGCGGCATGGCCGTGGATTGGCTGCTGCCGGCTTGTCAGGTAGGCGGCAGCGGTGGCGGTGGGGGTGGCGAGTGGCTCTTCCACCCCGACAACAACACAGGTCGTCCTCGGCGGGCGCCGCCTATGCTTGCCGGACCTGACATGCTGACTGAGGGCACGGAAGAGCTGATCCGCTGGCTCAAGGAACCGGCGGCAAGCACAGATCAGAGGCAGCAGCAGTGGCCACGTGTCCTAGCTGTCGTATCACCGGATGAAATCAAGGATGAGGGTACTGCACTTGCAGACCTGGTGTATGACAAGACCAGAAGCCTGTTCGACCTCACCGCTCGGGTCAGCATCCAACGGCGGCCTGCCCGTCTCTCGGAGGTGATTCTGGATATGCGTCACCAGCTCATTCCTGATCATGCCATGGGGAATAATGGGGGGGCAAGTATACCACAACTTTGGCCCAGGATTATTCCTCGTGATTTCAAAGGAAAAAGGTTGCTGGTAGTTCTTTCCGGGCTGGAGTATCCAGATGAATGGTGCAGCATAAAGATGGCACTGGACATGTTTGAGTGTTCTTCCGGAAGCGCAATCGTGCTGTGCACCAAGGTTAAGGAGGTGGCCGACCAATGCTCTCCAAGTAAAACCAGAGTCCATTCTCTTGTTGACTTCTATGCAAAGAAAATCCTGTCACTGGATCTAGTTAATATACA
This sequence comes from Digitaria exilis, assembly GCA_015342445.1. Lineage (NCBI taxonomy): Eukaryota > Viridiplantae > Streptophyta > Magnoliopsida > Poales > Poaceae > Digitaria > Digitaria exilis. The sequence goes on along the minus strand of JACEFO010002210.1, from coordinate 986,123 downwards.
CATTCCCGAAGATAAAGCCCGTCGACATGCCATCGAGAGCATACTTGGGAGATTCAACCCGAATATCCACTGCATGAACATCTTCCTCCAGGCTCTCTACAGAAACCCATACAGGACAAGTCTGGAGCTGAAGAACCTGTATGAAAGCATCGACCCACGTCGGTGCTTAATACTCGAAGCAAAAAGTCAACTGATGAAGTTTTGCTTCCATGGACTTCCCCAAGCTTACCAGAACTGCTTGTGGTACTCAGCTATTTTCACTCGAGGATGCCACAAGACCCCAAGGTCAAGTTTGGTGCGGCGCTGGGTGGCAGAAGCCTTGATAGACAAAGCAGGGCAGTATAGTGCAATGGATGAAGCCGAGCAGTGCTTCGATGTGCTATCCACCCTGAACCTACTTCGTCCCTGTGATATTGATTGTGCAGGCAAGATAAAGAGCTGTTCCGTGGAACCTTTGGTTATCAGTATGCTGAAAGAGGCCATAAGAGTTGAGGACTTCCTGGACCCCAACTTGTTGCCACCTGAATTGGCTCTCCACTTTTCCATCCGCAATGGGATCCATCTCCGTCAGTTCAACATAGTCTCCAAACAAGAGAATGCAAAGGTTGATAGACAAATGAAGAGCATAATGAGGTTTCTAAAGTTCATGACTTCCTCCTCGAGTTTTCGGCATCTTAGAGTGTTGGATCTTGAAGGTTACAAAGGTTTCAAGAAGCGCCACCTGAAGAACATCTGCAAGATTCACCAGCTTAGGTATCTGAACCTCCGAAATACTGATATTTCCCAACTTCCCACTGAAATAGAACAGCTTCTACACTTGGAGACACTTGACATCCGAGGAACTAGGGTGCAGGTGTTCAACAGGGTACTGCCCCAGCTAAAGCATATCCTTGCTGGTCACATTGACCTTGTCAGCCAAGGAGACAGTACTTTGAAGTCTAAGGAATTATTTTCCACCGTGCGCATGCCTCGCGATGTTGCAAGTATGGAAAACTTGGAAATATTGTCCCATGTCAGAGTTTCCAATAGCGCTAAAGAGTTGAAAAATGTTGGTGACGAATTGAAGTTGAAGAAGCTAGGCGTGGTTCTCTGTGGTAGGAACGCTAACTTGAATCATTTGTTCACTGAGATTGACAAAATGAACAGATTCCTTGTATCTTTATCAATCCGAGTGGAGGTACCGGTTCATTGGGATGTCGTTGATGACATCGAGCTGACACCACCAGAACATCTTGAAAGCCTACACATCTGCGGCATAAGGGGATTGTTGCCTGGCTGGATCAATCAGCTCCAACGCCTTTCCAAGATTACTCTGCGTGATACGTTTCTGAATGAGCATGCTCTCGCCATCCTTGGCACGCTCCAAGGTCTGTCCTGCCTCAGACTCAGGTACCAGTCGTTTGATGTGGCTGCACTCACCTTCAACGATGGACAGTTCAGTAAACTCATCGATCTTGCCATCGAAGATTCTAAACTTACAAGAATCACCTTTTGTTCTGCAACTGCCCCAAAGCTTGGCAAGATGGTCTGGTCTTTCAGTCGCATGGATTCTCTCACAGGTGTCCTGAACCTTTTGAGTCTGCGAAGCCTTGAGCTCAATGGAGGAAGGTGTGTCTTGGATGGTTTGAGGGATCTGCAGCAGGACATTACTGCGCACCGCAACCATGTAAGTCTCAGACTTAATCCACCAGAGCTAGATCGCAGACCAGAACAACCCGTCTCTGCGGCCTCTGCCGCCAGTTGAGCTGCTACTTCTGAATCATTTCATTTCTTCTAGCTACTACTCTTTCCTCTTTAGTTTGTTGTGCCAATTTTTGGGTTGGCATTGTGCGCTTGAATCTCAGTGGTTTCTGTTTGCGCCTTTATGGTGCTGTGTCTCTGTTCTGCTTGTATTATTCCATTTACCATTATTCTACACGCGTGCTTGTGTTTGGTTTAATCAGTCTGTTAATTTGGAACTTACATCTATGTATCTGGTTAATCTGTGTATCTTTGTGAAAGAGACGTTTGTGTGGTATATATAGACCGATTGAGGAAACAATAGACAAGTGCTGCAGGTGGTGTTTCGTTCACTGTCAGCTAGTTCGGTGTGCACAATTGTTCCATGTGATACCTGATGAGCTAGCCGCACTTGTTCCTACTGAAATCACTACTAGTGAAAAGAAAAAATGAAAAGAAAACGCCCACTGAAACCCTGCAACGGGTTGGATCTATCACGACTACAAGGAATGGATCGGCAAAGCATCTGTTTTCATATGAGTAGGTTGTTTCCAGTTCTGAATTCCAAGATCTTAGGTTTTGCACGGATCTATCCCCCAAAATTATCAGATAATAAACCAAAAGCGCACACAATCAAGGCCAGGATGAGATGGCTTACCTGGTCGACGCGCGCCGCCGGGCGTTTGGTTCTGCTCTGCCCTCCTCTGCCGTGTTAGATGCCGCCGCCGTCGCCGCGGATTCGCCGGCCGGCGAGAACGCACGCACTTGCGGAGCGGCGCCGTTGGGCTTCTTCTGCCTACAAAGAAAGAGTAGTAGTACTTGGGCCTGCTTTTTTCGTTCTTTGTGTTGGGCCTCCAATGGGATTTCTCCATGCCATAAAAATGATCTGGCCGATATAAACAAACTAGCATAGCCCTGTGCTACTGCTACGGTCATCTCGTGATGCAAATCAACTAACGGAATGGAGTTTACTTTTTTTTCTAAGGAAGTTTATGATGAGATAAATCTAAGATCAATGCTAGAAAATACTGATACAAAGAGATTATGTATATTCATTACACATATAGAGATGGATATCCAAATTGTGTGTAAAAAAAAACATAATACGGGTATCAGTATTCGATTTTAATGTGGAACCAAAGTGGAGGTATCCGAATTCAATTTTCATTGTTCTTTTTAATCTATTCCATATATGTATTCGACAAGGATGGCCATTTTGGTGAAGTTACTAAAGAAATTGCAACATAAAAAAACCCCAAGGATCATTTCATGCATCCAAACAAAATCACCATATGGTAAATTTGGACTTGAGTACATACAGGAAAATACAATTTGGTGTTCCCTCCGCGCGCCTCAAAGCTCGATGTCGAATCCGCTGCCGCTAGGCTGTGTGCTGCATCACGCGCGAGCGAGCACCATGCTGACACGGACCACTCAATTTGGTGTTGCAGGAAGCGGATTCATCGATGGAACGGCATGCGAGCAAAAGGTCTGGATTGTTGATTTGTTTTGAACATGTGACGGGGATAAGATTTGCAAAATGCTTATTGGGACTGCGCCACGTAGCGTCCGATGAAAGACATGTGTATCGATGCTATGGCTGGAGCATTACCTTTTTTGGTAAACGCCCATTTATGAGGGGTTCCTATCTATCTACAGGAAGATTAAGAGATCCATCTAAAAGCCCACAAGCCCCAGCTAATGTTGACCCGTTCGACCAATATGTTAAACATTTTTTTTTTCGAATCACACAGTACACACCTAGATGCTCACAAACACGCACGCACACTTGCCCCTACAAACATACGCACGCAACCCTACCCCTATGAGCATCTCCGAAAGACTGGGCCGGCAAATCCTCCAAATTGACGAAGTCACCACAGGCGCCTCGCTATCGAGGGGCACGTTGCCTACCACTGAAAGAATAGCGCCGGTTAAATTCTGTAATAAATCTAGGAAAATGCGAGCACTAGTGCCGAGTCGAGGACTCGAACCTTGGTGGGCTGGTTCCACCACAAGGAACCTTACCAGCTGAGCTAGAGCCCAGTTAGCTATGTTTAACATTTCTATTGTGCTAGTCCAACAAACTGAATGTCGACTTCAACATTTCTGTTGACCAATTTCAACATTTACCATTAAAAATGTTCAAATTAGAAGAAACAATGTTGAGTATGAAGAAAACAAATATTTAAATTGGAATTTTGAAATGTTGAAGTAGCAGCACAGGGTCACGCGGTGGCGGCGCACATGGACTGCTGCACGAGGTACCACGGTTGCGGCAAACGAGGCAGTGGCACAGGATCCTACGACGGCATCGAGCACAGGGCACGGTGGTGAACGCCAATGGCGCACGGCGTCGCGACAAACGTGGGTGGCCGTGCACACGGAGGCGGCGGCGCAAGGACCCCACGACGTCTAGTGCTGCGGCTCTCAAGCAGCAGCACGACGCCTCGAGGTGAGGTGGCGGCCGGTGTTGGGGGTGGTGCGGGAGCAGTGAAGGGAGGAGAGGAGTAGAGGAGGGAGGCGTCTTTAGCGACGACACCGGCGTGGGGCGGTGCAGGAGCAGAGAGAAGCAGGGGAGGGAGAAGAAAGGATAGGGTTTTGGGGCGTTGATCCCATGGTTGCTGTTGTTGGCATGAATCTCAAACATTGGAAGGTCATGGATACGAAATCCGCGTTTATGAAGCCAAAGGACGAGCGCAGTATCATAATAAACCGTTGATGGCCTACCATGAACAGGAGCAGGCAACACATCCCATTGATAATCAATTTCAGGCTCGGCCCACCTTGAGCCGAGTGTTCTTGTCATTCAATGGCCCAGAACTTAAAGCATTCTTGTTTATGAAATGAAGTATATAGTTCTACACTACTAGAGAATCGAGCATTCGTCTCTAGCACGTTAGTACCGGTTCCACTTTGAGCCGGTACTAACGTGCAAAATAAGACTACATCGGCGTCACGGGGTCAATTTAGTACCAGCTGGAGACACTAGCCGGTACTAAATAGTGCCACCTGCATAAGAGGGCAAGGGCTAGATTCCTCGGGGTCAATTTAGTACCAGTTGGTGGCTGCAGCCGGTATAAAATGCACACCATTAATATATGATAGAGTCACCATCCAGTACAAAATATTTAAGTACCGGCTGGTAGCTCCAACCGATATAGGATGGATTTTTTAGTACCGGCTGAACACTTCCAACGGTACAAAATAGCCTCGTACTTCCCTAATTTTTCTACAATCGGCAACCAGAGGTCCTTCCTCTCTACTAGTCCTTATATCTTCTCTCGCTTTCATCTCTTCCTCCTTCCAGCCGGCGGCGATCCTGCAGCGCGTGCAGGGGCCTCGAGCAGCCGGCCCTCGCAGGTGCGGGCGCGTGTGCTCGGGGCGGTTGGCTTGGCCAGCGCGCAGGGGGCTCCAATGCTGCAGGCACGCATGAGCAGGTGAGCATCAGGAGCGGCAGTCCGCACATGCGCGTGAGAGCAGAAAGGTACGTGTTTCGATTTTGCTTGTGCACAAGAGCTTTGATTTCACGTGAGTGCTGCAGGGCTGCAGTCCGCATGGGAGCTTGATTTTGATTGTAGTTGGTGCGCCTCTTGATTTCACGGGAGTGCTTGTAGTTGGCTGCAGCCCTCTATTCATCTCTATGCATCTCTTGATTCTTTATTTCCTTATCTTTTGTTGTGCCTGTCACTATCAGAAACCACTTGCTCTTGCTGGCGGAGCGGAGGGAGCAGCAGAGGTTCAGGAACGGAGAGGAGTCGATGGAGCTTGAGTGAATGGAAGATGAATCTTCATTCGTGACCTCTTGGGTCTGTTCTTTCTTTTTTTTTCTGTGATTGGGTGGAAGATGAATCGCTTTTGAAATTGTGTAATTTGGAGCCGTGATGTCAAGATTTGAGTTCGTTGTTAGCTGAACGTGACTCCTTTTATCTCAAACTGATGTCATTTTCTATGTTGTATACTTGAATAATGGTATGTTAAAACCAAAAAAAAGCAAACGAACAGGGGAGAAAAAAAATAGAAGTGGAGTAAAAAAAATAGAGAGACATTTAGTACAGGCTGGAGCCGGTACTAAATGTCATGGGCCCAGGGTCATCCCAGCCGCACCGCGTGACCGCCCGTTAGTACCGGCTGGTAACACCAGCCGGTACTAAATGACATATATTAGTACCGGCTGGTAACACCGGTACTAATGGGCTGCCCATTAGTACCGGAAGCTCGGTACCGGTCACATAACCGGTACTAATGTGGCTTTTGGTCCGGTACTAAAGGTCGATTCTCTGGTAGTGGTAATAATTGGTGATTCAAGTGGCATTCCGCACAAGCGAAAGTCTCGAGGAGAAACACAGAGGGATGTAGGGCGGCATTGTTCACATGGTCCTCGTGTCTTAATTTGGAGAATAGAAGGAGATTAGGACTACAGTGACCTCAGCCCCAGGGTGCTTGTCACCACTAAACATTTCCACTGTCACTGTTCGTTATTTAAGGTGTCAGCCAACAAGTAGCGCGTAAACTTTAACATGAACACCGCGAGCGAGCTAGGTGACTTCTTACACCTGGAGTATTAGCTTATGTAGTAGTAATATATATGCATGTAGTAACACACGGACTGACGGACGACACACCTGCATCAGTATGGCTTGCACGGCGGCAGCGGCGCGGGGCTGGCTGCTGGCGGCGCCGGCGTGATGGTGTTGAGGCTGCAGATGTTGACGCAGAGGGCACTGCAGAGTCCAGACACTCGCACTTTGCAAGTCGGAAAGAAGAAATTCAGAGTGTTCAGGATAGAAGCGATATCAATGACCGTGTTGCACACATCAGTGCTGAAGCCATCGCAGTTTTGACGACAGATCACGCGGCAGTCATCCTGTATGTCAGCCATCGCCGACGGACCCATGGACAAGAAGACCACCGCGATGCAGGCGGCGAGAGTGGCCATCTTGAGCGCGGCGGCAGCCATGGTGATCAAACCGGGTGGGTAGGGTAGCTCTTGCGGTATTATTATCAGCTGTGATTCATGTCTATAGTGTGAAGGAATGCCGATGCTATTTGTAGGCAACAAATCGGTGCAAAACGTCAGAGCACACAGCCGTGCAAGTAGCGTGCATCACATTGACAAGATTGCAAGTAGCTAGCCGTGCAAGTAGCGTGCATGGCATAATATAGATATATAATAATCTGAAAGTGACCTGTAAGCATGTTCTGCATCGCTCTTACTGGGATAGGATCGGAGCGGATATTTACTTTTTCCATGTCCTCGTCTACGTTTTTTTTGTCAGATGGGGAGTGGAACGGATATAGTTATGTATGCAGATTTTATACATTTTTAATCCGGAATAAATATCTGGAATAAAAAATATTATCTCAAGTTAGGATCAAACAGAACGACTCTCATTTTTTGAGAGGGTTGTTAAATGGCAAGGATGAATTCCTCTCATCTGTATCTTTTAATATGAAAGATGACTCTAAAATAAGATTTTGGGAGGATACATGGTGTGGACCGACGCCTTTCCGTGATATTTACCCCAACTTATACCATGTCTGTTAAGAACCACATAATTCAGTGGCTCAGGTTATGGGAAATACGCCTTACAACCTTTCTTTTAGGCGTTCGTTAGTAGGGGTGAAACTTACTGAGTATAATGACCTCATGGCCAAAATAGGAGGATTTAGTCTATCGAATGAAAGGGATACTGTATCCTGGGATTTACATAGAACGGATCAATTTTCCACTCGTTCTATGTGCCTTAAACTTATGAACCATGATACTCCTTTTCGACATAAATTGATATGGAAGCTAAAATTGCCTCTAAAGATTAAGATTTTCCTCTGCTACCTAGCTAGAGTTTTCATTTTAACAAAGGACAATCTAGCAAAAAGGAACTAGTCTGGTAGTCAAAATTGTTGTTTCTATAACTCAAATGAGACAATTCAACATCTTTTTTATTGCCACCATGCTAGAAACATCTGGAGAACAGATCATACGGCCACAGGTCTTAACCCACCTAGATCTATAACCCATATAGTGGGCGATTGGCTCTCCCACTTTGATAGTGGAAAGCGTGATATTATTCTAGTGGGTGTGGCTGCCATGTGTTGGGCGATCTGGTGCTGCAGAAATGATATATGTTTTAATAATGTTAAGTATACATCGTTTTTGCAGGTTTTATTCAGAGGAGCATATTGGCTGAGGTATTGGACGCTACTGAGCCTGAGGAGACTAGAGGATGCATTCGGGAGACAAGTGTAGCTCTTGATACGACTGCACTAGAAATTTATGCTTTACATGGATGGCGTTTTAATAATAGACTCGATCCTTTTTAATTTATGTTTTATTTATGTTCCTTGTGTCAGTCTGTGAACTGATTTTCTTGTAATAATCATAACCAAAAACCGGGCTGCGTGCTATACAGAGGCCGAAAACTCTGTTTCCATTATTAAAAAAAATACAGATTTTATAGAATGTAGGAAATAGTGCCGAGTTGGGTTTATGTCGGAGTGGACACTGATTAATATAGTTGCGTAATATATACTTATGTGTAACTTTTTTTGTCGATCGTAATTCATAAATAAAGCCATAAAGATGCAATATAACATTAAAACATCACAAATAACATCTAATATGTCTTTATTGTTGATGCTAATATTTTATAAGCTACTCCCTGAGTCCTAAAAGCAGTCCCTAAAAGACGACGGTCGTTTTTAGCTACAGTTTTTTGTCCCCAAAAGATGGTCGTCCGAAGCCTGTAGCCTCTGCCTGGCCCTAGTACTAGCCCCTGGCTGTCTGGCACACGTCTGCCTTCATGCCTCCCAACCACATATTCCGTCACACAACCACATGCACGGGCACTAGTTTTTCCAAAAAAAAGACAAAATCTCAAACTCATCCCCAACCTTGCGGCCGACGGACGAGCACAGCTGCAGCGGAGCCGGACCTGCGGCCGGCGGGTGAGCGAAACTCACCCCTAGCACGCGACGCCTTGCCACGGCGATGGCTGCGGCAACAATGCCCTCAACGCCGCCGACAACGGCGTCTTCCGTGGCGTGGCGCGGAGCTGCGACGACCGCGGAGCCGATGATGGAGAGAGAGCCGGCGGGAGTCGCGGGCAGCGCCTCCGGCGTGCGAGGGGATGGGCGGGCAGCAGCGAAGCGGGCCACCGCGAATCGAGCTTCATCCCCGGCTCACTGCTCGATTTACTTCCTGGCATTTTGTTCTTCAATTTTTCCGATTTGCTTCCTGATCTCCACGAACCACTAGTACATGGTGGCAGCAACAAAGTCGATTCTGTGTTGAGGAGAAAGAAGCACGCGAGGAAGAAGCTTGGCCAATGGCCATCGCATCCTCAGCCAGCTTCATCCCCAATCGCGTCCTCGGCCAGCTTCATCCCCAACCGCAAGCTGATGCGCGAGTTGGCCGCGGCGCACGAGCTGCTACTGCTGGAGCTGGAGCGGCGAGCTCACGGGCGGCCTCCGCTCGAAGCCATTCCCGCGTGGCGAGCTCGGTGTGGCTCTCTCTCTCCTCCGGCGCGGCGGAGACCTCGCTGCGGTGTGCGGCGGCGCGGGGACCTCGTAGGTGGAAGCGAGGCCGACGAAGATGGAGGCGGACGCGGCTGCCGCGTCGCCTGGCGTGGAGCAAGGAGGTGAAGTGCATCGCGGCAGCGGAGCACGGCGTGCGCCTCGACGAGGAGGCCTAGGTCATCAAGGAGGCGAGGAGAAAGACAGGCTGTCGTGGAACAGCGCGAAGCGACGTGCTTCTCTCTGGGATGCTTTTCGTAGGGCTACCAGCGTCTTTTACCGTTTGCATTGGGAGTGGAATTTTCTGCCCGACGACCGTCTTCCAGGGACCGAGGGAGTACAAAATATTACGTCTATATCTTATATCCTAATATAAGTCTTGGATAATCCATATCCATTTCAGATATCCAGATCCGTCGACCTTGCTACTACCGTATTCTACTCCATTCCACACGCAATCTAATTCGGATTATCCATATCCTCAGATATTAAGAACTCTTCTCAATATTCGTAAAATTTGAATTCAGATAATATCAGACACAGAAATTATCTGTACTACTTTCATCAGGCCTCCATGGTGTCTGGTTTTCCTCTTTTTAATTGAGGATATAATCTGGACTACTATATCCACAGAGGATATATACTGGGGATCGATATATATTCATGAAAAGGTGTTTTTGGTTTTTGGCTTTCAAAGATATTTGGCTTTTGGAGGTCCCCAAAGCTAGCAGTCCAAAATCTCCTAGAAGCTCAAACAAACACAGCCTAAAGAAGATTCGGATCATCTATTTTTTAATGCGAATTCAGCAATAAGCGACCTTAAGGGCGTCCTCAACAAGGCTATTTGAGCTAGCTATTTGATGGCTGACTCAGCTCAGTGCATGACGTGGAGGAGAGAAATCAGCTCACCAGCTATTTGCTCCTAGCTAGCTAGAAGCTCATGAATCGAGGGAAATACACGCAACACTCTACTAGATGGCTGTGAAGGTAAAAAATAGTACATTTGTGAGCCTTAAAAGAAGGAAATAGAATATTTAAGATATTATATATGAGTCCACAAGATGATGTGGATTTCTCCTAGCTACCAACTGGCTAGGACTGTTGAAGACGCTCTAATAGCTAGGGGGCACGCGGATTATGTGGTGTGAGAGCTGAGAATTGTGCAGCTTCCATGGTGGTGGGTGGCACGGACAATAGCACCCAGACCCAATGCAGCTATAGGGTCTGTTTGCTTCCCCGCCAGAGAGCCCGCACCACACTTTGTGGTGTGCTTTTTTGGGGCCACACAGTCGCCACGAAACAGCTCGAGTAAAAGCTCTGGTGTTGCAAATCCTGGCGCTCTGCCGTCGCCGGTGATCACACAGGCACTCACGCACACTCACAAATGAAAGTTGGACACTCAGTAATTTTGGGCTGCTAACTGGCAGCGATTTCCATTGTAATTGTTACAATATAAAGGGAAGTACAACCACCAAATATAGACTCCTACATGCGCGGCATGCCGCTGCTTGAACGTGCCATCCCACGTCCACGATCAGGCCGCACCGATCCTATTGATGCGCTCTTGCATGCTGCCATGCACTGAGCTCCTACACACACGCACAGCCATTTCCTACACAGTTGGTTATTGACCACTAACTTATACACATACATCAGGATTACTACTAACATTCTCCTCCTAAACCTGATGCTGAGACTTGATGTTGACGACGCCAATTCGATCACGTAGTTCCTGGAACTTTATACGAGCAAGTGGCTTCGTCATGATGTCTGCGAGCTGATCGCCGGTAGAAATCTGTTGCAGACCAATCTTCCCGTCCTCCACGCTAGTCCTGATGTAGTGAAACTTGGTCTCAATGTGTTTGCTTCTATCATGGTGGACGGGATTCTTTGCAAGATCAATGGCAGACTTGCTGTCTACCTTGAGAGTTGGTGCTCTGAGCTTCCCTGCAAGAAGATCCCTCAACAACCGAGCCAACCAAACTCCCTGACAAGCACCATAGGCAGCTGCTATGTATTCTGCTTCACATGAAGACAATGCCACCACCTTCTGCTTCCCTGAATTCCAGGTGATTGGGCTTGTTCCAAGACAGTACAGCAGGCCGCTTGTGCTCTTCCGATCATCAATGCCACCAGCAAAATCACTATCACTATAGCCAATTAGCTGGTGATCTCCCTTCTTCCCTCTGCTGTAGAACACTCCATGATTGAGCGTCCCAGCCACATACCGAAGAAGATGCTTTATTGCCGCTCGGTGATCCTCCCGCGGCTCCTCCAGAAACCTGCTCACATAATTCACTGCAAAGGTGATATCAGGGTGCGAGTTCATCAGGTAACGGAGTCCTCCAACAACACTGCGATATTCCGTTGCATCAACCAGAGGGCTTTCACTTTTCTTGCCCAACTTCAGCCTCGGCTCCATTGGGGCTGCACAAGTGTTGCTGCCAGTCATGCCACTTCGCTCTACAAGCTTTGCAGCATAAACAGCCTGCCCAATTCTGATCCCCTCCGCCGTCTGCTGAACCTCAAGGCCCAGGTAGTAAGATAGTAAACCCAAATCACTCATCTTAAACTCCATCATTTCAGCCTTGAACTTGTTGATCCCTGTCCATCCGGTGATGACCAGATCATCCACATACACACCAAGCCTAGCCTCTCCTGTGCCCCGAACATACACACCATATTCTGCCTTGCTCTTCTGGAAACCAAGTGACAGTAGGCAGCTGTCCAACTTGGCATTCCAGGCCCTGGGCGCCTGACGCAGACCGTAGAGTGCCTTTTTGAGCTTCAGCACCTTGTGCTCAGCACTCTTTACAACGAATCCTGCAGGCTGCGCAACATACACCTCCTCCTGCAAATCTCCATTCAGGAACGCGCTCTTTACGTCCATATGATGGACCTCCCATCCCTCATGCACTGCTACTGCCAACAGCAAACGCACAGATTCCAGCCGCGCCACAGGTGCAAAAACCTCCTCAAAATCAATGCCGGGGCGCTGAACATACCCTTTTGCCACCAACCGTGCTTTGTGCTTGACAATTGCACCATGCTCATCCCTCTTGACCTTGAACACCCACTTCAAGCCGATGGGTTTGAGCCCTGGAGTTGGATCGACGAGGCACCAGGTCATGTTCTCCTCGATCGCTTCCATCTCGGCTTCCATGGCACGCCTCCAGCACTCCTCCTTCTCAGCTTCCTTGAATGAGGCAAGCTCCTCTGTTGAGGCGAACATCAGCACCTCGTTGTCGAACACAGGGTTGTTGAACACCCGTGTTGCTTGTCCTGGTGGAGTGTCTGAACCGAGGAGATTTTCCAAGGTCTTAAAACGCAGCGGCACATCATCGTCGTGGTTGATGTCCAGCGCCTCATCGTCGATGTAGCCTGGTGGAGTTGCGAACTCCACAGGCTCAGCCCACTCTTGTGCCCCACTTGGCATTGTGGGCACATTCGGCGTCGTGGGCGCGCCGACCGTCGATGGCGTCGTGATCGCAGAGGGGGAGCTAACAGCTGCAGAGCTCCTCCCTGCAGGCTCACCCTCCACGATCTGCTCGGTGACAACCGGGAACTCGACGGTGAACAGCTCCTTGTCACACCATCTTCTCGACCAGCTCCCACGCCCCAGTCCCACTGGGAGTCCTCGTCGAACACCACATCACGCGTCACACACACACGCGCATCCACAGGATTATACACCCTGTAGGCCTTGGATCCCGCCTCATAACTGACGAAGATCATTGACGTGCTCCGGTCTTCTAGCTTCTTGAGATGCGGCTTTGTGTTCCGAACATGAGCAGTACAATCGAAAGTCCGCAAGAAACTCACCGCTGGTCGCTCGCCGTGCCATGCCTCATATGGATCTTGCCGTCGAGGCTGCGTGTCGGCGATCTGTTGAGGATGTACACCGCTGTGTTGACAGCCTCACCCCAGAACAGCCCTGGGAGCCCCTTCGCCTTCATCATGTTCCTTGCCATGCCGACCACCGTCTGATTTCGCCGCTACGACCCCGTTCTGCTGAGGAGAGTAGGGAGCCGTGAGCTGGCGCTGCACACCTTCATCTGCACAATGCGCCCCGAACTCTACTGAGGTGAATTCGCCACCACGGTCTGTGCGCAGCACCTTCAATTTTCGACCAGACTCCACCTCAGCCGCTGCCTTGAACCTCTGGATCGCAGCTGGCGCTTGATCCTTGCTTGCGAGAAGACACAGCCACATGAACCGGCTCATGTCATCTACCAGCAGAAAGAAGTAGCGGTTCCCACTTGGTGTCGCCGGCGTGATGGGCCTGCAGATGTCGCTGTGCACCAGGTCGAGGACCCCATCCGCTCTGCGCCGTGCCTGTGCTGGGAATGGGCTCCTCCTCTGCTTCTCAGCCAGGCAGCTCTCGCATACCTGATCAACATGACCAGCGTGTGGCAGCCCCCGTACCATATCGCTGGCTTGCAGCTTCCTCAACGCCTGGAAGCTGATGTGCCCGAACCGCTGATGCCACCGCTACGCCTCATCCGTGCGCTTCGCTGTCAGACGGACAGGCCACGCGATGTCGAGGTGCATCTTGTACAGGCTATTGGAGGAGCGCCGCACCCTCGCGAGGAGCCTTTTCTGCTCGTCACGAATCCGCATCAATCCATGTTCGATGTGGATCTCGTAGCCGTCTTCGTCCATCTGCCCGACGCTAATGAGGTTGGTGTCAAGGCGTGGGATGTAGTAGACACCGTCAAGCTGCTTGTGCTCGCCATTCTTGCAGGCGAACAACACTGTGCCTCGTCCCTTGATGTTGACCACTGAGTCGTCCCCGAAGCGCACGGTACCCACGATGCGTCCGTCGAGCTCGGAGAATGCGGCACACGACCCAGACATATGGTTGGTTGCACCCGTGTTGAGGTACCAAAGGGCGTCGTCCTTGGCCCCGTCGCCGTCGAGGTGCGCGAAGACCTGCGCCTCCACCAACTCCACCGCATTGCCTGGGCCCCCACCACCGACGGCCGAGTCGCAGGTGGTGGCGACTTGACCGCATCGCCCGGAGCCCCCACCACCGACGGCCGAAACGGCGGTGGCAGCCCCTTGTCCGCGTCGCCCGCAGCCCCCACCACCGACGGCCGAATCGCCGGTGGTGGCGCGTTGACCGCGTCCGTCGTCGCGGGCGAGATCTGGATCGAGCTCACCTTGGCCATGAGTAAGGTGGGCTCATCCTCTTCCACTTGGGCCAGACGGGCCGACTGGTTCTTGGGCTTCGTCGGACACTCACGGGCCCAGTGGCCCGTCTTGCCGCATCACCGGCATTGGTCGACACCAATCTTCTGGCCTGGTGTGCTGCTTGAGCCGCCGCCTCCACTGGACGGAGCTCGCCGCGCTTGTCCCCGCGGCTTGCCGGACTTGGACCCTGCAGAAGAACCCTCACCTCTCTGCTTGTCCCGTGACTGCGCCTCCCACTACTCCTTCGTGAGGTACAGTTTGCCATCGGCTCGTGGCGGCGGCGCGTCGCACTCCAGAGCCGCGCGCAATCGTCCGCTTGCGTCCTCCAGTGTCAGCGTGGCTAGATCCGCCGTGACCTGGATCGCGACGGCCACCTGACACAAGGACTTGGGGACGACCCAAAGGAGTTTCTCCACCACCCTCCGCTCCGGCATGGCCTCCCCCACCGTCCAGCGTGGCGACGATGTTCTACAGCCGGAGCGTGAAGTCGTCCACGCCCTCGCCGTTGGCAAACCGGATGTTCTCGAATTGCCGGTGGAGACGCTGGGCCTCCGCCTTCTGCACCTGGTCATTGCCGACACGCCGATCTTTCACGGCGTTCCACGCCGCCAGCGCCGAATCCTTCGACGCCAGCGACGCCACCATCTCCGTCGGCACGACGCTCGTGATCGCGTCGAGCGCCATGCGATCCTCCTGCAGCGACACACCTCCGGGCTCGATGGCGTCCCAGAGATTACGTGCCTGCATTTTCAGCTTCATGACCAACACACACTGGGTGTAGTTGGTCTTCGTCAGCATCGGCCAGTTCGCCGGGCCACCACCGATCTCCCGGACGATGCGCACGGTCTCACCACTCCCTCCGGCGCCGTCACCCTTCAAAAGATTCTTCGGCGATTGGGGAGGGGTCTCGACCGTCTTCTTTGCGTCGTCCGACATGAGCGCGTAACGGATCGCCGGATCACGATGCCAGCGGCGGAACCTCGCCGCGATCGATTCCCTCGGCTCCTTCCTAGGCTCTGATGCCAAATGTTGCAAATCCCGACGCTCTGCCGTCGCTGGTGATCACACAGGCACTCACGCACACTCACAAATGAAAGAGACAAGTGGACACTCAGTAATTTTAGGCTGCTAACTGGCAGCGATTTCCATTGTAATTGTCACAATATAAAGGGAAGTACAAACTCCAAATATAGACTCCTACATGCGCGGCATGCCGCTGCTTGAACGTGCCATCCCAATTCCACGATCAGGCCGCACCGATCCTATTGACGCGCTCTTGCATGCTGCCATGCACTGAGCTCCTACACACACGCGCAGCCGTTTCCTACACAGCTGGTTATTGACCACTAACTTATACACATGCATCAGGATTACTACTAACATCTGGTGGCCAATCACAAGACGAGCAACCTAGCTTCTGTTGTGGTAGGATGTGGCCGGCAATCAAACAGCCACAAAGTCTTGATCTTGGGGGCAAGAGAGACCCGGCCTAGACGAAACTAAATTTTTTATTAAATGAAAATATAAACTTAAATTTGAGTTGAGAACATTAATCTGGATGTACGAGTCTAAACCACCACGTTCTACTGTACTTGCAAGTCGATATCTATGAGGAATTCCATGTCCTCCAAATCACCCACTGGCAACTTCAGGTGGTTGACAAGATTTCACAAGACACATATTCAAATCATCGACTTTCCGAGTTATAATGTGGAATGGAATCATCAGAGCGGAGGCTCTGTCGTTTTCATTTGATTTGATTGTAATAATATTAATTGCGCCATTATTACTGACCAAACGGGAGCATCAGGATTCAGGAGGACGAGCAGAGACCCTGTGTCACGGTATGGATCCAGAATATACAGGAGTCTTTTACGTGCATTATACTAAATTATACTACTATAAAAAGGGACTTGTATGAAATCATCCTAGGGTCTAGAATAATTCTATACTCCTAGCAACTTTATTGATGGTATAGGTAGTATGTACAAGTAAGTATAGGTATAAATATATTATGGACCAAAAATTATAATGATAATTGTGTAATATTTTGGTAATGGTATTATGAAAAACAAACATCTGTACTCTAGTGATCTCATCCTCTCTCCCATTCACATCTCTTATCATCACTTCCATTTCATATGTCGAGTGGCCGGCGGCGGCGGCGACACCAAAACATCGGCGAACAAGGAGTGGTCCACTTCGTACAAGTCTAGTGATTTTGGCTTAGCTTATCTGGGTGATGACACAGGTTACCGTGCTATTGGAGTAGGTGACATCAAGACCAAGACACAAGACGAAGATGAGCAGGTGCTTCGGGGTGTTAGGCATATGCCATGGCTACGAAGGAATCTAATTTCGCTTGGAGATCTACATGGTGTATGGGAATACCATGAAGATCATGAAGGGCGATGAGACTATGATGATAGGAGAGAGGACGGCGTCACATCTGTACAAGCTGCAAGGCTGTACAGTTGCAGGTGAAGTCATGGAAGATGGAGTTGCAGAGATAGCAATGTCTTTTGAGGGCGGCGGGTCTAATGATGAGGACATAACTCCTATTGATATACAAGAACCACTGAACATTGAAACCATTCAAGGTCCAATCACAAGAGCTCGTGCACGACAATTGAATTTACAAGTGAGCTCGTTTCTAAATGTTCCTATTAATAGTTGTGAGAATGGTTTAGTACTTATTGTTTATAATGTGATTAGGAACCAAGGAGAAGACCAAGCAACACATGAGGGAAGGCATGGAGTCGTGGAGGACCAGCAAGGGGCGACCAAGCTACGTGGAGGCCCAATACAATTCGACTTCAAGTCCACCTCAAAGTCGAGGAGCTGCCTTCAGTAAATTTGACGCCCAGGACACATACGGAGTCCATTTTCGACGATCCACATATGGTTAGAAAGAAGATTTCATAGAGCTTCCAATGGCACTAGTTTGAGCCTAAAATTCCTCTTGAGGCGTCGGGAGTCGTCCGAACAATGTGGCATCGAGAATCTGTCCCGGTGCTGCATCACCGTCTTTTTGCCTTTGGGCCGTGTATCGTCGTTAAGCCCATTAGGAGCCGCGTCCAGGGGGTCAGCCACGACCTTAGACTCTATTTTACAGTAGCCGCCACCAAGGTTAGGGTTCATGTCTTGAACAATCGCCGTTCTTCGGTTGTGAAACTCCAACTCGTGTACTTCAATCATTCATCCGCAGATTGGCACGAAATTTCAGAGCTGTGTTCTTTCAAGTTATTGCTTGTATTCTTCGTTTGCACTTGCAGGAATTAGTCTTCTTGGCGAGGTCAACCGGATCGTGACACGGTTGATAACCAGACGAGTCGTGGTGCTAAGATTGCAGTGATTCAGGTCTTTGGATCTGAAGCCGGATCGGTGTGTCGCAATTCCACCCAAAACGAGAGTTATCCTTTCCCTGATGGAAGATCGGACTCCTAGTTCACATCATCTGAGGCCAGGTCAGACTCGTCGAGTGGCTACAAAGTCAACAACTTAAGTCCGGTGTACATGGAGGTTCGCACGTGATGACTTCAATATAGTGGAATATTGGCTAAGGTGGAGTTTGTTTGAGTTGTGTCGAATATTGTGTACTAATTGGTTACGGTTGGACTTGGAGTTGTATTAGCAATAGGGTGTATAGTATATGTCGGACTCTTGTAACCCGGGCTCCTCATAAATATGAGAGGAGGACCGCTATTGTAACCATGACGATATGGCAACTGGCTCGCGTGGAGGAGACGGTTCGTTGCCGGGACCCCGGAGCGACCGGTGTCTGTGATCAGCATATCAGTAGATTGGTAATTGCTTCTGCGCGCTTATTATCTAACAATGCGGGTGACGACAGTGGCCATCTTGAGCGCGGCGACAGCCATGGTGATCAAACCGGCTGGACTAGTGGCAACTGTATGGGGTAGCTAGAGGAAGAGACAGAGAGAGGAGGAGAAGCTTAGCTTGCAATATTATCAGCTGTGATTCATGCCCATATGTTGGGAGAGAATGCAGATGCTTTTTGTAGGCAACGAATTTGTGCAACGTCAGACCACACAGCTGTGCAGGTAGCGCCGCAGCACATGCCTTAACACGGTTGACCCGCCGACAACTGGTATAGGATGTCTGAATATTCGATACTTCCTTCGTTCCAAATTATAAGCCGTTTGACTTTTTTACCTTCAACTTTAACCACTCGTCTTATTAAAAAAATTTGTGCAGCTAGTTGCGCTTTCTCACAGCGACCTGCGAGGAACAATGACCCTAATAACTGGTCATATGGCTTCTGCAGTGGGAGGAGGCCGCACCAGGTCCGGCGAGGCCCTGCTGTTGTGACGTCTGAATCTATATGAGACCAATATCCTCTGGATAAGATTGAACTCGAATCGATGGCCTACGGCCGAATCGAGTCGATCCCTGCCCGAATCGACAACATCTCGTCTAAATCAAGCCCGCGGCAGGGCTGCTGTACCTTCACGGGCAGCAATAGCAAGAGAGGAATGAAAGGGAGTAGCCGAATAGGGGCTTGACTTTCTATATACCTATGCCTGGGTGTGCTTCTTGCATTCGCCCAGCCCATTGTTCGATTTTGATTGGGGTTCTCGGATGGGAAAAGGAAGTAGGCAGAAAGGAGAAGAACAAGAACATGAAAGAGAGGAAACAGAGGAAGTAGAAGCTGTCGGCTAGCCTGAGCTGGCAAGAGAACAAAACGTACTGCATCCTCTCCGTAATACTTCTTGTCTTCTCAGCAGATCAGGGGTGGAGCTGTGTGTTCGCGTCGGGGTCGGCCGACCCCGACGACTTCTGCCATGCTCCGTAGTAGACCATAGTAAAAATTCAAGACGACCCCGGTAGCCCAAGCTTGTTGTCGCCACGGTCACAAAAAATGGCCCAAACCATAAGCTACGCCCTAGCCCAGCAGGGCAGCAGGAGGAACGCATACGTAGCCAGGGCACCAGACGCGTCCAGCGGGTAGCCGTGAGACAAGAGACAAAAAGAAAAGCTGCTCACCCGTGATAGAAGCCCACGAAGGAGTGTAGTGTAGGACATGACACCATCTGAGTTTTGTTTATTATTATACTGGTGCATATATCTTTGGGTTTCTATTTGAGTTATTTGGGATCTTAAAGCATCTCCAGCAGTTTCCCTTTCCTCAATCCAACTACCATATTGGGCAAGTTGAGTCTCTCCAGCAGTCTCCCTTTTCCCAAAAGTTATTGGGACATCCAAATAATCAATCACATTTCTCCCCAAATAGAGGGAGAGTTGAGTCTCTCCCAATATGGTAGTTGCTATTGGGAAGAGATTATAGGGAGACTGCAAAAGTATATCTCCCAATAATCTATGAAACTAGTATTGTGACATCCCAATAGCATCTTATTGGAAAATAGATTTCAGAAGACTGCTGGAGATGCTCGGTTTTTATTTCTTAAAAAGTTTGTTTCAACTACATGATGAAACGTAACCGGCGAGGAGGTTTTCTTGCTTGCACCTTGGAAAGGAGCTCCCTTCAAGAGTTGCATTCCTCGTTTCAACAAAATGCTCGATAAGAAAAGTGATAAATTTTTGGTGTGTTCCATTTATCCATAGATTAGTGTTTAATTCCGTAGAATAATTAGATAGGTAGCAGATATTCTTGAAAGGGAAAATATTGTTAAAGTTACCTCAAGAAGAGATGAAAGTGTATTAAACATCAATATATTATTCTACTCATCATTCTTAAAGAGATGCATGCCATTATATTATTAAGAAAACAAAGTCTATTTTTGACATTTCAACTATCCACATAGTTTGGTTTTGACCATTTAAGAATAAAACCGGGTGTATTTTATTATTCAACTCACAAAATCGTTCACATCTAGCTATCTAACTATTTTCGTTGGTGCTTTCGCTGACGTTGAAGACATCGGGCCATGGGACCCACAAGTCGGCGATCTTCTTCCTCATCCCTCTCCTCGGTACCGACCCCGGTGGCATTTTTTTCTGGCTTCGCCCCTGCAGCAGATACCGTCATCAACTGCCCAGGACTGATGACTGTAACCTAGTAGTCATGGATTTCTGTATTCTTGTTGTATCCTGGTACACCATTTTGATTATGCCAGCCTTTTACAATTTGTGATGCCATAAACGAAATGTGAGGTTACAGACAGTAATTTTCTTGCTCATAGTCTTCCCAGTCAAGCCAAATAATTAATCAAAACCTACTGAGTAATGAATCTGGATATACTTGCAAGACACCTAATAAAGTTTGATAATACCTAATTAACAAATTAGAAATACTTTTATTTTCCAACTTGGCTACAATTTCATGTTCAGGTATTCATCATTAAATTTCTCAGGGCTAATTCTGGTTGTTTGCCATGTTTGAATTTGTTGGATGAGAAAAACAATTGATGAGATGTATTTATAGTATTGTTTTTCTTTGTTTCAAAATGCAAATATGCTCCTCTTCTGGTTCACTGTTATTCAAACATTACTGCTTTTAAAATCCTATCTATGTGTACAAATCGGAGATATGTATTTCCGGGACAAAGAAATTGGGCCTAGCTAAGTCTTTCTAATCGGGTAGCATTTACAATTTTCAAGCTATAATTTTGCAGTTTTCAAGTAAGCTATAATGATGTTTTGTCGAAAAAGGACTATGATTTTTTAGATGCGAATTACTATATTAGTTAGTTATGTTTCCAATATAAATGTGATAATGACAGTCTATAAATACTGATGTGTCTCCATTGTAATACTGAAGCATAGAAAACATTGAATTGATTTCTTGGAAGGGCGGGTCTTTCTTTTTTTTTTCCGTAGCAATGCATGGGCCATTGCCTGGTAACAGATATAATGATGCAATTAGAATTTAATTTAGATACCAATTTTTTATTTACGGATTCTTATTTTCTAATTTTCTTCTCGTGAACTACTGTTGTGAATCCGAGGTGACAGGTTTATTAGAGGCTCTCATGCATGGCTCAGGCATAAGCACGACAATAGTTGAAATCTGTCACTTAGCTGCATTCTCATGTCTTTCTTTCTTCCTTCTACTTTGGTTTCGGCTTCTGATTCTTTTTTTCTTGGGACCAAACCAGAGGGACAAGTAGGATACGTAACAAACAGGTTACGGCCCACCAACCTAATAAGAGAAGCAATCACCCCACTAATAGGAATTCCCCACTAATAAACGATTCTGGGGCTCTGGGCTCGGCCCATCCCCAGCTGAGTGTTTCTGGTCATTCAGATGGCCCAGAAAAAAAAAGCATTACTGTATACGAATTATTAGATGAAATATATAATGTAATAATTGGTGATCCAAGTGGCAATTCACACAAGCATAAATCTTAGGAGTATTGACACGCTTTTCAGGCAAACACATAGGGCTCTAGGGCCACAACATTGTTCATATATATTGTCATCATGTCTTAATTTGGAGGATCTTGGACAACAAAAACCTCAGCCCTAGACCAGTAAATATTTCCACTGTCACTGTTATTTAAGGTGTCAACCAACATGCATGGACACCGGGAGCTATAGGGAACTTCCTACACATAGACTTGGAGACATTATTATATTAGCTTATGTAGTAGTAGTAATATATATGCATGTATGTAGTAACACACACATGCATCATTATGCCTTGCATGGCGGTGCCGCCGCAGGGCTGGCTACTGGCGTGATGGTGTTGAGGGTGCAGATGTTGAAGCAGAGGGTTCTACAGAGTATAGACACACGCACGTCGCAAGTCTCAAAGAAGAAACCCAGAGTTTTCAGAATTGGGGCAATATCAGTGACGGCATTGCACACATCAGAACTGAAGCTATCGCACTGTGGACGACAAATAGCACCACAGTCATCCCGTATGTCAGCCATCGCCGAAGAACCCATGGACAAGAAGGCCACCGCGATGCAGGCGGCGATAGTAGCCATCTTGAGCGCGGCGGCAGCCATGGTGATCGAACCGGACTAATGGCAGCTGGGTGGGTAGGGTAGCTAGAGGAAGAGACAGAAGCTGTATTATCAGCTGTGATTCATGTCGATATATATTGGGAAAGACAGATGCTATTTATAGGCAACGAATGTGTGCAAAACGTCAGAGCACTCAGCTGTACAAGTATCGTGCATCACATTGACACGATTATATTGCAAGTAGCATGCATCACAATATCACATTGACAAAGATGGCAAGCACGTAGCTGTGGAAGTAGTACCGTGCATGGCTCTGACTGGGATAGGATCGAAGCGGATATTACCTTTTGTGCATCCTCATCCAATGTTTCGTGTAATGGTATATTGTAGTAATGGTTTTTAATGTGCAAATGCTAACAAAACTATTTTAATTAGTTTTTTGCGAATACTATTTTAGTTAGTTTGGAAACTAATACAAAGCAACTCATATAAGTGGAAACTTGAGGTGCTTTTTTGTTCAATGGAACATGTAAAGATCAATTTATTTTCTTGCGATCCAAAGGGCCAAATTTTCCATTCCTGTGTTTTGGAATGCCGTAGTTTTCTACTTTTTTTTCTCCACACAATTCCTGTGTTTTTGTCCTATTCATTTGTTTTGCATTTCTATGTTCAAAACATGCCCTAAAACTTCAACTTTCAAGGAAGTAGTGATGGTGGCTGGTTGGTCGCTCTGGAAAAATAGGATTGTATGGGTTTTTAAAAATGCAAAAATATCCCTCAGGACTGGTTATTATCAAAGCTAATCATATTCCTCAAAAAAATCAAAGATAATCATTGAAGAAATTTCTTCTCGGAGTTTTGGTTTGATTCGTTCTCTTAGTCCCTTTTTTTTTGTTTTCCTAGCTCTTTTCTTCTGTATAAATTCTAGCCCCTTTCTCGTTTCTTTCAAGTAAATATTGTGCTCTTTCTTTAATCTCCCTCATATATATAAATCATATCAGTAGGTTTCCCTCCTCCTATTTCGTAAAAAACCTCATATATATACTGACATACATCGATTAGTTTCTCCATTCGGCAAAAAAAGGCAAATAGGTGGTGGCAATGTTGGCGACAATGAACTTTAGCTTCCATAGGGTTATTCTACAAAAAAGTTTTCATAGGTTCGGTTCCTCAAACGGTCTAGGCAGTAGGATAGTTTGGATACAGTTAAAACTTAAAAGCGACCTTAACGTGGTGGGAGAGCTGAGAATAGAGCAGCTTCCATGGTTATGGGTAGCACTGATAGCACCCACACCCAGTGCTAGAGAGACACCCAACCTAGATAAAATAAGGGTATGTTTGGTCGGTTGAATCATTTAGTTCATGTATGGAATGGTACAAAATAATAATGATTCTTTTGTTTGGTTCAATGAATTATACTAACTCATCCAGAATGAAACCATCCCACCTAATACATTGTTGTACTAGCTAGAGTGAACAAGGTGGTTCAAACAAATTGTGAATCATTCCATCCAGGATCATCCATTCATGCATCATGTGGTACATGCAACCAAACACACCCTAAATGTTTTTCTAAGATGAAGACATAAACTAAAATTTTAGTTGAGAACACTAATCTAATGTATGGAGCTATACTTGCAGTCGATGTCTATGAGGAATTCCATGTCCTTCAAATCACCTGGTACAGTTTCCTTTCTAGCATGGTTGACAAATTTCACAAGGCACGTTCAATGCATCGACTCTCCCAGTTATAATGTGGACGCTTTTTCCACGTTATAAAAAAGGCCAAGGCGTAAAATCTGACTAGATGTAGCCGCTACAGATGGAATGGAATCATCATAGCAGAGGCTGTCATTTTCACTCGATTTGCCTGCAATTATACTTAATCGCGCCATTAATACTGACCAAACGGGAGCATCAGGAGTACATGCAGAGACTCTGTGTCGAAGTACACGGGTCCAGAATAGATTGGCTTTTTGGAGATTTGGGTTGTGCCGCAAGTCGTCTTTGTACAATCTGCACCACCAGTTCGCACAATAGTTCCACATTTCTGCTATCTCACACAGTACCCGAACCTAAATGTTCCATTTCTTCCTCCGTAATTGACCAAACGCTGTCTGATCAGCAGGCTCCTGATTGAGATGTGATAATCGTTACGATTATTGCTGAGCTTGTACAAAACGTTGACGTTTCATGCACAGCCCTGAATGGCTGAATCAACACCTATATTTACTAGATTTGCGTTAATTTGGTGTTTTAAAGGAAAACAGCGTGTGAAGCTGATGGGAGGAAAAACACAACGTGCAAACTTCAGGCCGTGTGATAAATATAGTTGTGTTTTCACTCATATAGATCGAAAAATCGCATTTCCAAATGTAGCCATCTAATTGCACATCAAAGTTTACTGCTGGTTAGTTCGATACAACAAGTGCCCTAGTTCCTACCGGAATAAACTGCTGGTAAAAAAAAAACAAACAAACAAAGAAAAACTCGCCACTCTACATCGCTCTATGTGATGTAATTCTCTCAGGGTGACGCTGGAACAAGTAAGCCGCCTGTGTGCTACTGGTGGCTGAAGTACGGGGATTACGCAACAAACAAAAGCTATAACGTTCATTGAAACCTGCGACAGGTTGTCACGATTGCTAATAGGAATTGATCGAATGAGTGGCTACCGACACATGAGTTGATTTGTGCTGCGCAAAGGGGGCGGGGCTTGCACTGGTTTTGGGCCTTAATGATGAGAGAGAGTCAGGTTTTGCGCTGGTTTTGGGCCGAAGGACCATCCGCACGCCCTGAAGCCCCAACTCTGGAGTCAGCCCATTCCATAATGCAAATTACAAAAAAAAAAAATCTATGCAAATGTTCTGCTTTGGAGGAGATATTGTTCCAAACATAGAAGCCATCTCGCTTCATCTGTTGTGGCATCCGTGATCAAGGGACTGAACAGAGGATTTGGGCGCTGCTGTCCTCCATTGAACATCGTTGATGAGAGACCACCCCTCCCCGTTCCGATGTCGCCCTCCGGCGCCGTTGTCTTCCATAGAAGCTTAATTGAGGTGTCCTACTTGTCTATTGCCTGCTCTGCACAATTCCTAGGTGAGACTGGCTCTAGTTGGTGTAGCTGATGTGGTTCGGCGAGTATTGTCCCTTGGCACCTATGCTCTGTCGTCGGTCGCTCTCCTTCTTGATGGGTGCAGAAAATTTAATGCTGATTGGTGTTTCCATCGTTTCTACCATTCCCCTCCAAGGATTCCTCCTCTTGGACGGCTTTGAGTGTCGCCATTAGCTCTAAGGGAGGTCATCGTTTTTTGTGAGCTTTGGTTTATGCACTCTTCAATGCATTTAATCCCCATTCCAGTCTCGGCTGTGTCATGCATCATCTTTGGTTTGCATGTTGGTTGGTGTATTTGTACCTTGCTCATGGTTTTGAGCTGGTGTGTTATGCTTGTAGTCTTCTCTCACCCACTCTTTGTACCTCCAGGCCTATGCCCCTACATGTAATTGGCGCCCCGCGCCCTCCATTCTCGGCTTTGCCGGAATATATCATTGGTAAAAATTGAGATGGGGACTCTCATCCCCCTGTGTCTTTAAAAAAATGATGCAGACAGCATTCGTGGACCCACCAATAGAGAAGAGTAGTCAGGGATGAGAGAGGGTGATGCCACCATAGGGACCACATCACATTACCCCAGACTAGAGAACCTATTACATGGAGACGTTACCTTATGTAAGTAGGAATATGCCACTACTACAAAAAGCAATTTTCAGAGGCGGTCAAAAAGCAATTTTAGAGGCGTTTTTCGTGACATGGGGCTTCTGTTAATCAAACATTAACGAGGTGGTTGTATGTCCGCCTATGTTAATCCAAATAAAAAAAATTAAAAAACCCTGGACAGGCCTGATGAGCCCATCATGGGCCCACCGAGCCCATCTAGGGCGCAACCGCCGCCATCTCTCGAGGAAGCTACCTGCCACCGTCGCTCCAGGCCGCTAGCCTCCAGATCTGGGGGAGGTCGCTGCCAGTCGAGGCCGATGTGGGGCTCGACGCCGCCGCCGCCGCCAGCCGATGCCACTGCTCAAGGCCGCACGCGCTCTTCTTTCCTCGCCAAGCGTCGTCGAGTTCCACCACACCGCACCAGCGGTGTCGAGCTCCACCACGCTACACTGACGCCATCGTTCGCCGCCTCCGCGCGGCCGCACCTGGTAGAGGAGCAGCTAGTGGAGGAGTAGTCGTGGTCCCGCGGCTCGCACCGGCGGTGGAGAAGAGGAGGGGGCGATGCCAGTGGTGGAGGAGGGGCGGTGACGACGGTTGAGGAGGGCAGGGCACTGTCCGTGAGGGGAGAGGGAGAGAGAGGTATCGGTGGTTAGGGTTGAGGAGGTTCGTGTATATATATATGAGGATTGACTATTGGGCTTTCTGTGCTCAGTTTGGACCGAGTTGTTTTTAGAGACGGGCTTTTTAAGTATCCACCTCCAAAAATTAATTAACAGAGGTGGACACATTATAACGTCCACCTCAAAAAATAGACGATTTTCGGAGGCATTTTTTGTTAAAAAAAATGCCATCCTCAGTTAATCGATTTTTTGAGGTGGTTAGATACGAGCGCCTCCAAAAATAAAAAATCTCCGCCTCAGTGGATGTCTGGTATTGGCGGATTTTGTGGCCACCTCTGAAGTGTTTTTTGCAGTGTTTCCTAAAATCGTATTTGTAGTAGTGTGCATGCATCCCACATGACTTGATAAAATAACAGCCACAATATTTCCGGAGAAGATAGATAGACAAATAGACAGATAATAACGTTTAGAAGCAAAATTACATAACTGCACATATATATATGTAACCCTTCTAAATAAAATGGACCCACCCTTCAGTTCCGTACTTGGAATTTGGAGACATTAACTAAATTATGCAGGATCGGAGTAGTAACACACGTACGCATGCATCTACGATCTATCAGTGCGGCGTGCATGGAGGAGGCGGCGGGGAGCTGGCGGGCGGCGCCGGTGTGACGGTGTTGGCGTCGCAGATGTCGACGCAGAGGAGTGAACAGAGTGAAGACACCCGCACTTTGCATGTCGTAAAGAAGAAACTCAGAGTTTTCAGGACAGGGGCGATATCAATGACCTTATTGCAGAAATCAACACTTAAACCATCACATCGTGGAGCACAACTAGCGCGGCAGTCGTCCTGTATGTCAGCCATCGCCGGAGGAGACACAGACAAGAAGACCACCAGCACGATGCAGCAGGCGGCCATCTTGAGCATGGTAGCGGCTTCCATGGTGATCAGATCGACCGGACTATTTGTTTGGCAGCTGGATGTATGTAGTAGCTAGAGGAAGATCTATCGAGACGGAGGAGGAGGAGGGGAAGCTTAACTTAGCTTGCTGTACTATCAGCTGATCGATTTCGTGTCCATAATGAACAGAATGCAGAGGCTATATATTTGTAGATGAAGGCATTTGCTAAATAAATCTGTGAGCATGGGCTGCATGGTTTGATATACAATCTGAAACTGACCTGTAAGCATGTGGGTCTAACTCTCAATAGGCAAGTAAACCTGACCTGACCATACCATTCAGTAGTAATATGCAAGTTGACATAGAGGATGACATTTTCAAATTTCAAAATATGTAAGCCGTTATTAGTATAGTTTTTTTTAGAATAGGACGTTAGTATAGTTGACCCAACAGACTGTACATTTCAGATTTCAAAATATAATGGTGCAAGCACGTTATTAGTATAGTTTTTTTTAGAATAGGACGTTAGTATAGTTGACCCAACAGACTGTACATGTGGATACAACTAACTAGCAAATGCTAGCAAGTTTGTGACGAGCTCCGCTGACTTAACAGACTTTATAAGAGCCAGTCCTCGCGTACGACAATTAGGGCAAATAGGATTTGTCCTAATTGTCCTCGGATACGACAACAGTGATATCCAGAATTGTGAAGTTCAAACAAGCCTCACCTCGAACATACAGCTTCATGCGCCCTCCGAGGAATATAAGAAGAATGACAGCGTGAGAGAAGCATGTGGCACTGATTCTCGCGGATATCACTGTCGCCTATATACCATACAGATCTGAAATCTTGAAGTGGTCGTGAACTGGAGCTAGCTAACCTTATATTTTCTAATTCTTTGAGACTTTGACTAGTGTTTTTTATGCGAGGACATACTTCGACTAGTTAGCCAGATATATATGTGCGTTATGCATGTCGAATGATGTATCCCTTGATGTAATGATATATATCGAAAATACACAAGTAAAAATTTGGTTAGCAGGAGTATTGAGTTGTACGAGCAGTATATAGAATAGACTATATCAAATGTTTGTAACCCAATCTCCTCACAAATATATAAGAGGGAGGTCTGTCATTGTAATTGTGACGACATAAAGACAATCCTCTATTACCCGGTGTCCTGGGAGGCCCTTGACGCGATCCTCTCAGCACGCGGCTTTGGGGACAAATGGCGGTCCTGGATGGCGGCCTTGCTCTCCACGGGCAGGACCGTAGTCCTCCTGAACGGGTCCCCAGGCCATGGATCCCCTGCAAGCGCGGTCTGAGACAAGGTGACCTGTTGAACCCCTATCTGTTCATCATCGTCGCTGATCTGCTCAACCGCATGATCACCGACCGACCCCTCCGCACCGGTCGTCATGCGCCATCCCCTCGTCGACGACCTCCCGTGCCCCGTTGTTCAATATGCGGAGACACTCTCATCCTCGTCCGCGCCAAGGACGCCCAAGTCCAACGACTCAAGCTGCTGCTGGACGCGTTTGCCGGGGCCACAGGCTTGGCTATCAACTACTCCAAGAGTACCTTCGTCCCCATCAACATCAACAGTGCCCGGGCCGCGTCTCTGGCCTCGGTGCTTGGATGCGCCGTTGCATCCTTCCCCAAACATACTTGGGGCTCCCCCTCTCCGACTCCAAGCTGCCGGCGGCTATCCTTGATGAGCTCGCCGTCCCAATCGAGCACTACATCCCTGGGTGGCGTGTCCAGATCCTGGATCGCGGTGGTCTGCTAACACTGACCAACGCGGTGATGTCCCTCAAACCGGTCTACGCCATGGGGGGGGGGGCTCCAGCTCCCCCGATCCACCGTGGACCGGATGGGACAAGCTGCGACGCGGCATGCTCTGGAAAGGCGCTGGAAAGTGCTCCGGTGGAGAATGCCAGGTAGCCTGGACAACAGCCTGCCACCTCAAGTCGGAGGATGGGCTTGGGGTCATTGACATCGACCTACAGAACATCTGCCTTCTCCTGAAGACCATCGACAAGCTGGTCTCCGGCCACGCGAACCCCCGGGCGGATTGGGTACGCTACTGGTACACTCTGGCGCGCCACCCCCCACCGACCGCCTCCTGGCAGCTCTTCCAGGGGCTCCGCCCCACCTATCGTGCCTTGACCGGGGTGACGCTCGGCCGAGGGGACAATGTCTCCTTCTGGTAGGACAGCTGAACCACCGCCGGTCCGCTCGCCGTGGCGCTCCACTCCCACTGCACCGCCCTCACCGTCTTGGTGGCCGATGCCTTCTCCACCGGGGCGCTGGTGCTGCCTCTTCAAGATCGACTCAGCGCCACAGCAACGACAGAACTCCAAGGCCTAGCCACGCGCTTTGCCGGCCTGCGCCTCGTCGACGCTCCGGACTCCCGCCATCTCCTCTGGGGGAGCACTCGTGCCTTCAGCTCCGGCGCGGCGTACAAGATGATGAAGCCGACGGGCTGCGCCGTGCCTTTCGCCAACACCAACTGGGACAACTTCGCGCCGCCACAGGAACACTAGGACCCGGAGCTTCCTCCATGGCCATGGCGCGCTAGGTGTGGCAACTTGCCCCTTTTGCCTCTCTGCACCTGAAGACATCGACCATTTGTTCTTTCGATGTCCCCGCCTCTCCACGTTCTGGCACGCTGTGTGCCCCGATGGTGCGCCCACCGACGTCTCCCTGCTTGTGGATGCACTGCACCTACGCCACAGCTACCTCAACAACACGGCGGTCCTGCTCATCCTCTGGGTCATGTGGAAAAGCCGGAACAGGATGATCTTTGGCAACCTCCGTGACGACGCCGCAGATTTGTGCCGCACCGTCCTCGATCACGCAAGAACCTGGACGTCGCGAGCTCCTCGTCGCTTTGACTGCTCACCATTCGAAGCATGGTGCGTCCGGACATCGGACGTTCGGGTTTGAGCATGTCCCAAAGATCAATTATCACGTGGAATATATGATGAAGATAGACGTATTATGGTAAAAATAACAGCCGCGATTTTCATGAGATAGGTAATAACATTTCCAAAAAAATTGCATTTAAGGTGTACATGAATACATAACATTTCCAAATAAACTGGACACTACAGTTTCCTCTAGGCCCATAGCCATATACTGGTAGCTAGGGGACTTCTCATTACATGGACTTGGAGACATAATTAGCTTCTGCAGCAGTAGTATATATGCAAATAGTAACACACACATATATACATCAATATGGCTTGCATGGTGGTGGTGGTGGGGGGCTAGTCGGAGACGCCGCCGGTGACAGGGTGTTGAGGCTGCAGGTGCTGATGCAGAGAGTTATACAGGCTCCAGATGCCTGCACCTTACAAGTCAAAAAGAAGAAATTCAGAGTGTTGAGAATAGGGGCAATGTCAATGACGTTATTGCACACATCATTGCCGAAGCCGTCGCACTTTGGACGGCAAAAAGCACGACAGTCATCCTGTATGTCAGCCATCGCCGACGGACAAGAAGACCGCCGCAATGCAGACGGCGAGAGTGGCCATCTTGAGCGTGGCGGCAGCCATGGCGATTGAACTGGCCAGACTAGTGGCAACTGTGTGGGTAGATAGAGGAAGAGATAGACAGGAGGAGAAGCTTAGCTTGCAGTATTATGAGCTGTGATTCATGCCCATATATTGGGAATGAAAGAAGGCATATGCTATTTGTAGGCAAAGAATTTGTAAACGTCAGAGCACACAGCTGTACAAGTAGTGTGCAGCACATGCATTAGCACGGTTGACCCGGCCGCTGACAACTAGTATAGGATGTCATCAATTTTTGATAGAATTGTAAGATAATTGGGTGCCACCTTGACTATCAGCTCGTGATCCAGTCCTCCCATATGAAAATTACGTAATGGGATTCCAGCTGCCTGAATGATGAATTGATGATAGCATGTAAACATGGGCTGCATGGTGGTTCCTCTAAAAAAGAATAAAAACATGGGCTGTATGGAAGATTATACAATCTGAAACTGACCTAATCTCAATCTTTTGTGTGACAAACTCTCAGTGGGTTCAGTTTGCTCTTTTCCTGGTACGGCCATGTTATGTTTGGTTGTTTTGCTCGTTGGTCTTGCTTCCTCTCGTTCAGCAAGGCAAGGCTTGTCAGCCCACGAGAGCATTCATGGCTCTCCTCACTTGATGTGCAAAAATCTTGAAAGCTTAAGCCCCAAGACGTACAACTGGCTGTCCAACTAAGCATTTTGATCGAAGAACTATCTTTGCAAAGCTAGGCAACACACAACACAGTGCCAGCAAGAGTACCAAACATACCTAGGGAGACTGCTCTTTGTTTAACACTAATATAGGACAACCCCTACAACTCTTTATTTACGTTCCACCATGTGCTGCAACCGTAACTCTATCGTCTTCTTCGTTGGTCTCTCTTTTTCTCCACTCAACAGAGAAGCTTCCGCCTATCCACGGAGCCCACCGCCATGCTGCCATCTGCCACCTCGCCGGCGTCGCTTCTGAGGCCGGTGAGGCCCCCCTCCCCTTCCACCTCTGCCACCCCCCGCCACCCCCCTCCTCCTACTCCTCCTTCTGGTCAGCCGCCGTCATTGTCATCCTCCAACAAGCTCCACCGCGCCACCCTCCCTACTCCGTCTCGGGTGGCTCCCTTTGCCGGATCCGGCGACAATTATCACCGCCGCGCTAACTTGGCTTCGCTGGGGAGGCCCCTGTGACGGCCCCTGCTGCTTGCACTGTGCAGGGTTCCCCCCCCATCTACCTCCATCTCGACCACCTCCACTGTCGGACTGTAGCTAGCCGTGGCAACTTTTACATCATTAACTCAACGGTTGAGAAATTTCAGTCATCATATCATAAATATATGAAGTTTTTTCTTTCATTTTAAAATGATTATGACCATTGTATTTAGCATAATGTAAGAGAGGCATTAGCTGGATCCCGTGGCACTGCTTATCTCGAGGCTTCTTTATTGAAATCCCAAAGTCAGCACGGTGCCTATCTGAGTACAGAAGGGATCATCAAAACCATAGCTGGCCAAGAGGACAAAGAAGTGATTCCTAATGTCATGTTGGTCAAAACTACATTATAAAACTAGATTATAAAAGGACCCCAAATCTTCCATGTAAAGGGACCAACTGGAACCACAAACACATGCAGTCTGGCTGTGTACGTGTAAGAACATGACCCACATGAGGTAGGTGCTACGCTTAGGGCAAGAGCAATGTATAAGGACCATGTAGTCTTTATGGGTGGGCCATGCACCAGTAGACCTTAAGTATATTTCTAAGCCCATAATGGTGAGCCTATGGTGGGCTCTAAAATGGGCCCGTATGAAAAAAAACTCATCTCAACCATCTCCCTTCGGTGGCTCCGAGACTCCGCTCTCCCGAACAGTCCAAACCTGTTTAAAACCTTCCGAGTTCCTGCATACACCAGAGATTCGGCCAGGGGTAACCAAATAAGGCCAGGGGTTACCAGAGATTTGGCCGAATCCCCGAATATCCGGAGAGCTAGACCAACCTAATAAGAGAAGCAATAATACACCCCACTAATAAACAATTCTGGGCTCGGCCCATCCCTAGCTGAGAGTGTTCTGGTCATTCATATGCCCCAGAAAATTTATCTAAAAAAAAGATGCCCTAGAAAATTCCCTAAAAAAAAGATGGCCCGGAAAAAAATTATTGTATATGAATTATGAAATGTATCATATAGCTGTAATTATTGGTGATACAAATGGCAATTAGCACAAGCGAAAATCTCAGGAGCACAAACGAGCTTTTCAGGCAAACACATAGGGCTCTACGGCCACAAACCACAACATTGTTCACATATATTGTCATCATGTCTTAATTTGGAGAATCTAGGACTACGATAGCCTCAGCCCTAGACCAGTAAACATTTCCATTGTCACTGTTATTTAAGGTGTCAGCAAACATGCATGGACATCGGGAGCTTCGAGACTCCTTATACATGGTGGACACATGGAGACATTATTATATTAACTTATGTAGTACAGTAGAAATAATATATATGCATGTAGTAATACACATGCATCAGTATGGCTTGCACGGCGGCAGCGGCGCGGGGCTGGCTGCTGGCGGCGCCGGCGTGATGGTGTTGAGGCTGCAGATGTTGATGCAGAGGGCACTGCAGAGTCCAGACACCCTCACTTTGCAAGTGGAAGGGAAGAAACTCAGAGTTTTCAGAATAGGAGCGATATCAGTGACGGTATTGCACACATCAGAACTGAAGCCATCGCACTGTGGGCGACAAAAAGCACGACAGTCATCCTGTATGTCAGCCATCGCTGAAGGACCCATGGACAAGAAGGCCACCGCGATGCAGGCAGCGACAGTGGCCATCTTGAGCGCGGAGGCAGGCATGGTGATCAAACTGGACTAGTGGCTCTGCTGGGTGGGTAGGGTAGCTCGATGAGAAGCTCTTGGTGATTGACATATTGGGAAGGAATGCAGATGCTATTTGTAGGCAATGAATCTGTGCAAAACGATCAGAGCACGTACGTGCAAGTAGCGTGCATCACATTGACACGATTGCGCAAGTAGCATGGCATAATATACAGTCTGAAAGTGACCTGTAAGCATGCTCTGCATCGCTCTGACTGGGATAGGATCGGAGCAGGTATTACCTTTTCCACATCCTCATCTAACTTTCCTTTTTCTAGATGCACGGTTATGAACGTAGATTTTGTAGGATGTCGGAAATAGTGCGGAGTCAAATCGGTGTAAGAGCATACATGGATTAAAATAGTTGGATAACATATACTTACGTGTAGCTTTTTATGGTGATCATAATTCATCAAAGCCATAAAGATGCAATTTAACATAAAAACATAGCAAATCACATATAAGATGTCTTTATTGCTGATGCTAATATCATACAAGCTACAAAATATTATGTCTATGTCTGTTTAGACGATTTGTACTATTTAACTCGTTAAAATAGTCAGACATCGTATTATAAGTCTAGGATAATCCGTGTTTAATTATCGGATAATTGATATCCATCAATTTTGCAACTGCCGTATATCCTACTGCACGTCCACACACAATAAGATTCAGATTATCCATATCCTCACATATATTAAAAACTCTTCTCCTTGCCGCCACCTGAGCGGCCGCCGTCGCTGTCTATGAGGAATTCCATGCCATTTAAATCACCCGGTACAATTGCAAGTGCAGATGGCTGGCTAATTTGACAAGGCACATGTGTAACGCATCGAGTCCCTAAATGTGGATGCTTTTTCCACGTCATATAAAGGCCAAGGCGTCAAATCTGACTAAGATGCAGAGCCGCTACAGACCGAATGAAAAAGGAAGACGCAGAGCGTAGACTGTCGTCGTTTTTCACTCGATTTGCTTGTAATAAACTAATAATATATAATTGCGCCATTATTACTGACCAAACGGGGAGTATCAGGAGGACGAGCGGAGACTCTCTATGTCGCCATACGGATCCAGATCGAATAGATTGGCTTTGGAGATTCGGGTTGTGCCACAAGTCGACTTTGTACAATCTGCAACAGTTGCACAAGAATTTTAATTCCGTATTTCCGCTAGCTCACATGTGCTGAACCCAAATGTAATTGCACATCAAATTCCGTATTTTTCTGCATTTCCAAATGTAGCCATGTAATTGCACATGGATCAAATTTTACTGCTGGTTAGTTCGACACATGAAGTGCCCTAGTTCGTACTGGAATTAAATGTTGGAATAAACCTTGCTATATTTAGGTAGTTTGCATGTTTGTTTTCTGCATGCACGCATGAGCTCCAACCTGTGGTTAGCCTTGCGAGCTTAGAGGTCGTGCGCGAGAATAGCTCGCCACGGACCCGGTCTCTCAGCTGGGGAGTGCGTCATGGGCGTGGGGATGGACGCGCCTTTCACGCGACGTGCGGAACGGCCTGAGTGCAAGACCGTTTTGTAAGTTTGCTATATCAATAGAGTAAACACCAGAAAAGCTGCAATGTTGTTAGCAGCACCAAAACAAACTCGTGTTCCAAGTGTTCCGCGTGCGTTCGTGCTGTTCCAGCTCATCACCGTCGCGTTCCTGTCCTCGCCGGCGGTGTAGAACGCCGGGCTGAGGTCTGACAATTGGCATCAGAGCCAACTACGGTCCACGACGTCATGTCGTCACCGAAGGGGTCGAAGTCCGGCAAGACCGGGCAGTCGCCGCCGTCCGACGACACCGACCAGAAGCTGAAGAGCGTCGGGTCCCCAAGCCGTTCACGCTCCCCATCCAAGAGCCGCAGGAACCACTCGCCGTCGCCCACGCGACGCCGAGGACGTCAACCTCGCGAGATCGTCGTTGAGCGGGTGTTCCGGGAGTCCAGTGGTTCCAACAAGTGGCCGCAATTGACCAAGACCAACTACGACACCTGGCCGTTGTTTATGAAGCTCAAGATGGAGGCCCGTGATCTCTGGGAGGCCGTCGACAGCGGCGACGTCGACTTCCACGACGACCGCACCGCCCTCGACGCGATCTGCAGCGCTGTTCCGGAGGAGATGGTGCCCTCGTTGGCGACCAAGCCGTCGGCCAAGGAGGCATGGGAGGCGATCAAGACGATGCGGATCGGGGACGTGCGGATGCGCAAGTCCACGGCGCAGTCCGTCCGCGCCGAGTACGAGAACATCAAGTTCAAAGATGGTGAGTCTGTTGAGGATTTTGCACTCCGCATGACCAACCTTGTGCAGCGTCTCGCCGTTCTTGGAGATCCAGAGCCCGTGCCAAGGGTGGTGCGCAAGTACCTGAGGGTGGCGAAGCTGCACTACCACCAACTCGTCGTCTCCATTGAGACTCTCCTTGACATCGACACTCTATCGATCGAGGAGGTCACCGGACGTCTCAAGGCGGCCACCATCGAAGACGCACCTCCGTCGCGCGCTCTGGAAGGGAAGCTGTACCTGGCTAGAGAAGTACAAGCCGCAGCTCGGTGGCGGAAGTCGAGGAGGTTCCAGCGCCGGCGGCCGAGGCAAGCGGCGAGGCAAGCCGCGAAGCCGTGGTGGCAACAACTCCGACGCCGGCGGCGGGAACCGCGACACGCGAACTGGCACTGGATCGGGCCAGGCCGGAAGCGGTGACGCCTGCAAACGGTGCGGCAGGACCGGCCATTGGGCCAAAGACTGCCGCGCGAAGAAGCCCATGGAGCAGGCCCACATGGCCCAAGACGATGAGCCCACTCTTCTCCTTGCTGTGTGCAGTGAGGAGGAAGAGGGGATTCATCCCCAGATCGAGTCACCGCCGGAGGAGCTCCCGGTGAATCCGCCGCCAATCTATGTCGACAGCCGCCTCCACCTCGTCGAGAACAGGGTCTTCGCCGCCTTCGACGACTCCTCCGACCGGGACCCGAAGCGGTGGGTCCTGGACACGGGTGCCACCAACCACATGACCGGCGCGCGCACGGCGTTCGCCGATCTTGACTTCGGCATCACCGGGTCCGTCCGCTTCGGAGATGGCTCCGTCGCGCAGATCGAAGGCATTGGCACCGTGCTTTTCTCCTGCAAGAATGGAGAGCATCGGGTGCTGCCCAACGTCTACTACCTCCCGCGCCTCACCGCCAACATCGTCTCTGTCGGCCAGCTTGATGAGGACGGGTACCAGGTGCTCGTGGAACACGGCGTGATGCGCGTTCGTGATGAAGAGAGGCGCCTGCTCGCGAAGATCCACCGGAGCCCGGGGCGACTGTATGTGCTCGACATCACGATTGCACGGCCAGTCTGCCTGGCCGCTCGGGGGGAAGATGATGCCTGGATCTGGCACGCGCGCTTCGGACATCTGCACTTCGCCGCGCTACGCAAGATGGCCAGGGATGGCCTCGTGCGCGGGCTGCCGCAGATTGCTCAGGTGGAGCAACTGTGCGACGCGTGCCTCGTCGGCAAG
Source organism: Digitaria exilis (assembly GCA_015342445.1). Lineage (NCBI taxonomy): Eukaryota > Viridiplantae > Streptophyta > Magnoliopsida > Poales > Poaceae > Digitaria > Digitaria exilis. The sequence continues at coordinate 948,651 of JACEFO010002210.1, read as the reverse complement.
CAACGCCGCGCGCCGTTCCCGCAGAAGGCCCTCAGGCGCTCGACAGAGCCACTCCAGCTGCTTCATGGAGATCTATGCGGCCGGATTTCACCAACGACTCCAAGTGGTAACCGCTACTTTCTTCTGTTGGTCGATGATTTCTCCCGGTACATGTGGTTGTGCTTGCTACCTTCCAAGGATGCAGCCGCAGCAGCCATCAAGAACGTCCAGGCGGCGGCCGAGAGAAAGTCCGGAAAGAAATTGCTGGCTCTCCGCACTGATCGCAGAGGAGAATTCACGGCGGCGGACTTCACTCAGTACTGCGCCGAGCTTGGAGTTCATCGTGAGCTCACCGCTCCATACTCCCCACAGCAAAACGGAGTCGTGGAACGACGCAACCAGAGCGTCGTGGGCACAGCAAGGAGTATCATGAAGGCCAAAGGTCTCCCCGGGGTGTTCTGGGGGGAGGCCGTGTCCACCGCGGTGTATCTCCTGAACCATTCATCGTCGAAGAGTATTGCCGGGAAGACGCCGTACGAGCTCTGGATTGGGACAACGCCAGCCGTTCACCACCTCCGCACTTTCGGTTGTGTCGCCCATGTCAAAGTGACCACGCCGCATCGGAAGAAGCTGGATGATCGAAGCCGACGCATGATCTTCGTCGGGTATGAGCCGGGATCCATGGCGTACCGGGTGTACGATCCCGCGACGCGTCGTGTGCACATAAGCCGCGACGTCATCTTCGACGAAGGCGCTCAGTGGGCCTGGCCCGCTGGGGATGACATCGCGGAGGAGTTCGTCATCGAGGAACCTGCTGCTGGTGAACCGGCGGTGATCACCACCACCACGACGACAACTCGAGCCGCTGCATCACCTCCGCCAACAGGTTCGCCACCACCAGCTGCATCTAGTCCAGCCCCAGGGACGCCTTCGACTGTACAAGCTGCAGCCCCATCACTAGGAGCGCCGACCCCTGCGCTGCAGCAGGGTGTGGAGTTCGCCACACCGCCCGAAGCGGGGGCGAGTGAGCACCTGGACGCCGACCACGATGACAACGCTCCTCTACGGTACCGCTACATCGACAACATTCTTGGACCAGACTCTCCTCCCGGGCTCGCTGCAAGGGAGGTGGAGGAGCAGTTGCTGCTAGCAAGCGACGTCGAGCCCACATCCTACAGCGAGGCACTGCGCCACGAGTGCTGGCGGAATGCTATGCTTGATGAGATGACGTCGATTGAAGCTAATGGAACCTTGGAGCTTGTTGAACCACCACTAGGCACTCGAGCTATTGGACTCAAATGGGTCTACAAGGCGAAGAAGGATGCTGCTGGGATAATCTCTAAGTACAAAGCTCGGTTGGTTGCAAAGGGGTATGTTCAGAAGCAAGGTATTGATTTTGACGAAGTCTTTGCGCCAGTGGCACGCCTGGAGTCCGTGAGGCTTCTCCTTGCACATGCTGTGAATGAGGGCTGGTTCGTTCACCATATGGATGTGAAATCAGCCTTCTTGAATGGTGATCTGCAGGAGGAGTTTTATGTTGATCAGCCACCAGGTTTTGTTCTCAAGGGGCATGAAGACAAGGTATTACGCCTTGTCAAGGCGCTCTATGGACTTCGTCAAGCTCCACGAGCCTGGTACGCCAAACTGGACAGTTCTTTGATCAAGCTCGGTTTTCGTCGCAGCAGTTCAGAACACGCGGTATATCTGCGTGGTGTTGGTGAACGCCGCCTGGTTGTTGGTGTGTATGTCGACGATTTGGTGATTACAGGGGGCAGTTCAAGGGACATCGCTGAGTTCAAATCACAGATGAAGGGCATGTTCCAAATGAGTGATCTGGGGTTATTGCACTATTATCTCGGTCTGGAGGTGTCACAAACTGCTGAAGGGATCACCTTGGGGCAGAGAGGATATGCAGCAAAGATCTTACAGAATGCGGGATTAACTGAATGCAGTCCCAGCCTTACTCCTATGAAGCCTCGTCTGAAACTGAGCAAGGTCAGTACTGCACCTTCTGTGGATGCAACAGCATACAGGAGTATTGTGGGCTCCCTGAGGTATCTGGTGAACACCAGACCTGACCTGGCTTTTTCGGTGGGTTATGTGAGCCGTTTCATGGAGAAACCAACTACTGAACATATGGCAGCTGTTAAAAGAGTGCTGAGATACATCTCTGGTACACTGAATTTTGGTTGCCACTACACCAGGAAGCTGAAGGATGCACAACTCGTGGGGTTTAGTGACAGTGATCATGCAGGAGACATTGATACACGAAAGAGCACTTCAGGCGTTCTCTACTTCTTAGGCAACAATGTCATTACCTGGCAGAGTCAAAAGCAGAAGGTTGTGGCACTTTCTTCGTGTGAAGCGGAGTATACTGCAGGAACTGCTGCAGCCTGCCAAGGCATATGGCTGATGCGCCTCCTGTCTGAGCTAAAGGCAAAGAAGGAAGGAGCAGTGAAGATCCACATTGACAGCCAGTCCGCCATTCCGCTCAGCAAGAATCCAGTCTTCCACGATCGGAGTAAACATATAGACACACGCTACCATTTCATTCGTGACTGTGTCGAGGAAGGAAGGGTGATTGTTGCCACCATTGGCACTGATGAGCAGCTGGCAGATATCCTGACGAAGGCCCTACCGCGTGAGCGCTTCGTTGAACTACGTGGTAAAATCGGTGTCATCAATCTTGGAAATATAGGAAAGGCTTAGGAGGAGATTTGTTGGAATAAACCTTGCTATATTTATGTAGTTTGCATGTTTGTTTTCTGCATGCACGCATGAGCTCCAACCTGTGGTTAGCCTTGCGTGCTTAGAGGTCGTGCGCGAGAATAGCTTGCCACGGACCCGGTCTCTCAGCTGGGGAGTGCGTCATGGGCGTGGGGATGGACGCGCCTTTCACACGACGTGCGGAACGGCCTGAGTGCAAGACCGTTTTGTAAGTTTGCTATATCAATAGAGTAAACACCAGAAAAGCTGCAAGGTTGTTAGCAGCACCAAAACAAACTCGTGTTCCAAGTGTTCCGCGTGCGTTCGTGCTGTTCCAGCTCATCACCGTCGCGTTCCTGTCCTCGCCGGCGGTGTAGAACGCCGGGCTGAGGTCTGACATTAAATACTGGTAAAAAAAATGAAGAAAAACAAAAAACTATGCACTCCGCATGACCGCATTGCCTTGTACGTGTGCTGTAAATTCTCCAGGGTGACTGACGATGGAACAAGTGAGCCTGTGTGCTACTGATTCCTGAAGTAACGTCCTGCGCGACGGGTTTGATCATGATTACAAGTGGGAATCCATCGGAAAAACTTGTGAGTTAGTAACAGGGGAGTAGGTTGTTTCAGGTTGCGTATTCCGAGATGGCCAGTCACCGCCGCAATGTCGCTTGGGTTTTCCTTGCATATGGAGCTAGCTATCGCCCAAAAGTAAAGAAAAGCAAAAGCACACACAGTCGAAGGCCAGGATGAAGCAACAAAAGCAGAATCGCAGTCGACGCAGTGAAGCTGGTTTTTGGGCCGTATGAGGGCGTCAGGCAAGCGTTGGGCTTCGCTGCGTCCAGTTGCTGTGCCGCTTTTTCTAAAAAAAAAGTTGTTGTGCCGCTGCTTCTGCTTGGGCGACCGACTGGGCCAGTACAGCTGCGTGGGCCGCATGTCCCTGCTGTTTGTGGTGGGCCAGTCCAGCTGCCTCCTCCATCGTTTCTGGGCCGCTCATGTGTATCCACTCAATATGCATGTGTGTCCACACTCATGCGAGCAACCTAACACACCATATAGGGCCCAAGTTCCAGTGGCATGATCGCAGCATATGACAACGGACCCTCTTAACTATATATCACGCATCGTCTAAAAAAAAACTATATATCACCCTCCTTTCGTTCACTAGAACCGAGAGACGGTAAGGTTATATTGTCCCCGTTGTAAGTTACAAGCTGATTTTTTGACGTCAAGTTTGACCGCTCATTGTGTTGACGACCAAAAGTGGCTCAAAGCCAATCAGGCTGGGACAGCCGGTCTAGACCGTCTGTACAAGCGGTTAGACCGGCTGGCCCTGTAGCCGGTCCGGCAATTGTGCCAGGCGGTCTAACCGCTTGTCACAGGCGGTCTGACCGCCTGTCTCCGAGTCCGAGTGGAATTAGGTTTTTTTACACGTTTTAGACTTGTACAAGGACTCTCTTGCGGGGCAAGACCTCCCCACCCTATAAATATGAAGGGCCGTGGCCGATTGAGGACATCTACCCAATCGAACAAACTAATACTTTACTTTTTATCTCCAAACCCTAACTTTTCCAACCCTTTGCTTTCCTTCTTCGTCTCCGCGACGGTTTAGGACGTTCTAAGTGGCCTTGCCGACCTTAGAACAACCCTAGGTTCGCAGCCTCCGACGGGGTCCCTCCCGAGGTTGTGATCGTAGGTTTTCGCAGCGCATCTGCTACAGGCGGTCTGACCGGCCGTTACAGGCGGTCTGACCGGCTGCTCTCAGGAGCTCTGACGAGGAGAACTCGACGACTGCGCGATCTAGCGCTTTTCGTGTGTTGACCCAAAAGCGCGTCAACATATTTTGGCGACTCCGCTGGGGAAAGAAATCTGGTTTTTAAAGACCGATTTACTATCTCTAGCACTATGGGCTTCGACGTTGGGGAAGACAACATTGTGACGGCCTCGCTTGAAGATCTTTCTCCTGAAGATCATGAGAGGTTCATAGCACTCCAGAAGCACATTGAGGCGGAGTTCTTGAAGACGTTTCGTAAGGGTCGTGAAGAGCGATCGGCGAAGAGTGTTCGGGACTTCGTGATGCCTTCTTTTAAGATGAGTAAGGGTCAAATTGAGGTAATCAACAATGTAAGCACTTCCATACCTCAAATCCCTGTATCTACTACTTCGGCTTCAACTCTTCCGGATCGTGATCTATTAGTTATGCAATTATTGGAACGAATGGAAAAGTTGGAGGGTAAATCTATAGATACTCGCGAATTGCCAGATCAGAATATTTTCTATGGTATGCCACCGAATTGCTTTGCTGGACAGACCTCACCACCACCCAATATGTCCAGACCGAACACGGTCAATGCAATTGGGTCGGCAGTGGTTGGATCTGCAGCCGGTCAGACCGCCGGCACAGCCGGTCAGACCGCTACAGGCGGTCAGATCGTGGCTACAGGCGGTCAGACCGCATGTTCTGGTGGTCAGCCAAATTTGACCAATTCTATGGTGTTCATGCCGGAGCAACCTTTGCCATTGTCTACTGTTCCAGACTCGGCCTCTGCTGGCCGTGCTGGTTCAGTAGCTACTGCAGGACCTACTTATTCCACGACTATGCATACTGCAAATTCGGGTGGTATTCCCGATGATGTTTTTAATGCACATAGAGATATGCAAAATAGACAATCACCTAACTTAAATTATATGAATTCTATGCAACCTTCGGCCCAACAAAACCCCCAATGGGCCGAATTTACTAGATTCAAGGATGAATTGTCTGATATGATGAGAAATAAGCTAGGTGTTGATTTTGGTCATACTAGAATATATCAAAAACCTTATCATTCTAGCTTTGATACTATTGCTTTTCCCAATGGGTGGCGCTCACCTGATTTTGTAAAATTTAGTGGAGAAGATGAGCGCACCACTTGGGAGCATATTAGCCAATATATAGCTCAACTAGGGGAGATTGGAAACTATGAAGCATTTAGAGTACGTTTGTTTTCATTGTCACTCACCGGTACTGCTTTTGCTTGGTTTTCTTCATTAGCCCCTGGTTCTATTATTAGTTGGAATCAACTAGAGCGTAAATTTCATGATCACTTTTATAATGGAAATCATGAGATGAAATTGGCAGATTTAGCATCGGTTAGACAGGGTCGAGATGAAACTGTCTCTCAATTTATGAGAAGATTTAAAGGCATTAAAAACCGTTGTTTTAATTTGTCTATTTCTGAGGTTGATCTTGCTGGCTTATGCTTTAGAGGTTTAAAATCCTCCATTAGAGAAAAAATTGACAATTGTGATTATTATTCGGTTGCCCAAGTACATATTAGAGCTGAAGTAGCTGAAAACCGAATGAATAAAGAAAAAGAAAGTTTTAAAACACGTCGGTCTAATGTTCATATAGTTGATTATGAATCCGATGGTTCGACCGACGATGATAATGATGTTTATTTAGCAGAATTTGTGTGGCCTGCTAATAAGAAAACTGTATCATGCTCATCCCTTAAGCCGATTCATAAGAATCGGCAAGAAGACATAAAATTTACTTTTGATGTATCCAAATGTGATCGCATATTTGATGAATTGCATAAATTTGGGTATATTAAGATTTCTCATGTCATGCCACCTACGGAAGAATTGAGGAAGCGTGCTTATTGTAAGTTTCATAATTCTTTTTCGCATGCTACTAATGATTGCAATGTCTTCCGTCGGCAGGTTCAATCGGCTATTAATGAGGGCCGTTTGAAGTTTCATGAGATGCAGATTGATGAGACTCCTTTTCCAGTAAACACCATGGATCTGCAGCAGCCCAAAGTCTTGGTTCGGCCGCATCAAGCCGAATCTACTAAAGGGAAGAACGTGGTGATTGGAGAGGAAAGACCGTCTTCAAAAGAGTCGGTTAGAGAAGTAACTTTTGAGAAGACTGCTGATGGGAAAGAGTCGTTCAAGATTACTGTCAGATCCTCTGGACAAGGAGGGCAAGGATCGATCACTCCTCTTGGATCGCAGACGCCCGGAGCTGGACTGCTACAGGCGGTCAGACCGGCTGTGCCAGGCGGTCAGACCGCCTGTCCCCATGGACGCCCAAAGATGCTGATTCCGAAGCGTCCAGAAGTTGGTACTTGGAAGATGAATGTGGCGAAGGAGCAGGGTGTTCAGAAGACCAAAGTCACGTTTGACATGCTTTATGACAAGTACACCAAACAAAAGGCCGTTCCGAGCGATCGGCCGTTAAGAAAAAGAATGAGATCACAGATTCATCATGAGAGGATTCCTTCACTCCCTCGCATGAATTTGGATCCGGTGTGGGATGACAATGGAGTGATGTGGGTGCCATATCATTCAACAATGCAATCTTCATTCCATCCTGGATGGGAAGGCCCGAGAAGACATGTGCAGGACAGGATCATTCATCCAAGGAAAGACCGATTGGCTTTACGTCAATCTGGTCAAAGACCGACACAGGCGGTCAGACCGCCGGTAACCAGCGGTCAGACCGCCCGTCAGGGTCAATTGCCAAGAGTTCCTCCTAAACAGGTTTATCGACCTAAGAAGAAGGAGGAGGTGCAAAGCATGGATGTTGACTTAGAGAGGACTACTGAGTTTGATATTATTCGAGTTGGGACTATGGATGTTCCCATTGAAAAGAGTCTGACTATAAAGCCGACTTCTGATGAGAAGATGATGGGAGATCAGGGAGCTAGTACTAGTAAAACACATCAGTACTTTCTTCCAAGATGGTGTCCTGAAGGTTTGACTCGCACTCAGAAGAGGAAGCTTCAGAGGCTACGTTTTCAAGAGAAACAAGAGCAAGAGTTGGAGAAACAGAGAGATGAAGTCTTCAACCAAGTCAAGCCTATGATTCCACAGAAGAAGGAGTGGAAGCCGAAGGAAGACCGACAGGCGGTCCAACCGGCTGTACAGGCGGTCCAGATCGCCTGCCAGGAAACCGCAGCACAGGCGGTCAGACCGCCCGTCCAGGCGGTCAGACCGGGTGGCGCAGAGGCACTCGGTATTTCTTCTTCTGGTTCTTCAATTGGTGATGGCAAGCCAACATCGGTTCCCACTGCAGAGGACGATGAAGAGCTTGTGGATTACAGTTCTTCTCCAGAGCGCATGAACCTTGATGTGAATGTGCTTCACATGTCCATGGATGGGGACATGCTTTCGGAGGAGGAGTTTGCCCATCTTGATTTTGGTCCTAGGGAGGCTATATTTCAGAAGCCTAAAGCTGGAGATAATCATTTGAAGGATTTATATCTGAAGGGACACATCAACGGGAAGCCAATTACGCGGATGTTGGTCGATGGAGGGGCTATTGTGAACTTGATGCCCTATTCTTTATTCAAGAAGCTTGGAGGTTCAGATTCAGAGCTGATCAAGACCAACATGACCATTAGCGGCATTGGAGGAGGAGAGCCTATTGGCGCCAAAGGGGTAATTTCTATGGAGCTTACCATTGGGAGTAAGACCTTGGCCACTGCTTTCTTTGTCGCTGAGACTCAAGGTAACTTCAGTTTAATCTTGGGTCGTGATTGGATTCATGCAAACCAATGCATTCCTTCTACTTTACATCAATGTTTAATTCAGTGGGTAGATGATGATGTAGAGGTTGTGCATGGTGATACTTCTGCTTGTGTTGCTTTAGCTGATAGCTCTTTGGTTGGCATTCATGATGATGTTAGATGTCTATCAGGCTTAGATCTTTCTGAGTTCGAGTTTATCAGTTGCACCAAGAATGGCTTTGTTCCTGCTGTCATAAAGCCGATTCACAATCGGTTAAATCATCTCGTATGACTTAAATGGATAATCGAGAGTGGTTGCAGCAGAGACTTGATTACTATCGGGCGCATCAGAACGATATGTGTGAAGCCATTGAAGATTTTGATAATATAAGCAAATTGGGATGTGGATTTACGTCGGCTGATCCTCTTGAGGAAGTAGATATTGGTGATGGTTCTATACCCAGACCGACGTTTGTAAATAAGAATTTAGATTCTGATTTTAAATTTGAATTAATAAAGATATTAACTGAGTATGTTGATTGCTTTGCTTGGAATTATCATGAAATGCCTGGTTTAAGCCGAGAGCTTGTTGAGCATCGGTTGCCTATTAAGTCTGGTTTTAGGCCTTATAAACAACCAACTAGGCGTTTTAATCCTGAAATTTATGACCGAGTTAAGGAGGAGATAAATCGGTTATTAGAAGCAAAATTTATTAGACCTTGTCGATATGCTGAATGGATTTCTAATATCGTGCCCGTGGAAAAGAAAGGAACGGGTAAGATTCGAGTGTGTATTGATTTTAGAAATCTTAATCGTGCTACTCCTAAAGATGAATATCCTATGCCAATAGCCGATATGCTTATCGATGCTGCTTCTGGACATAGAATGATTAGCTTTCTTGATGGTAATGCTGGTTACAATCAAATATTCATGGCCGAAGAGGATATATCCAAAACGGCTTTTGTATGTCCAGGTTTTGTTGGTTTGTTTGAGTGGGTTGTTATGACTTTTGGTTTAAAGAATGCCGGTGCTACTTATCAAAGGGCAATGAATTTGATCTTCCATGATTTGCTTGGTATTATCTTGGAAGTTTATATTGATGACGTTGTTGTCAAATCGGCTGGAAGTGATTCTCATTTGGCCGATTTGAGACTTGCATTTGAAAGAATGCGTCGGTATGGTTTGAAGATGAATCCACTCAAATGTGCTTTTGGTGTGTCGGCCGGTAAGTTTTTGGGCTTTATAGTTCATGAGCATGGCATTGAAATTGATCCAAAGAAGGCCGACACTATTGGCAAGTTGCAGGCGCCTAGTTCTAAGAAGGAGTTGCAGAAATTCTTAGGCAAGGTGAATTATTTGAGAAGATTTATTTGCAATTTGTCGGGGAAGGTGGATGCTTTTACTCCTTTGCTTCGGTTGAAAGATGATGCTGAATTTACTTGGGGGGCAAAACAGCAAGAGGCATTTGAAGAGATCAAGCATTATTTATCTTCGCCTCCGGTTCTTCGGGCGCCAAGGAGAGGGGTTCCTTTTAAATTATATGTTGCGGCCGAAGAAAGTGTTATTGGAGCTGTTTTGATCCAAGAGACCGAAGGGAAGGAATATATTATTTCATATGCAAGTAGGAGATTATTGGACACCGAAAAAAGGTACACTTTTATTGAAAAGTTATGCTTGTCATTATATAATGCTTGTACAAAGTCGAGGCATTATTTGTTGTCAAATACTTGCATAGTTGCTAGTCAAGCCGACATAATTAAGTACATGTTGTATAGACCTATATTAAGTGGTAGAATCGGCAAATGGGCTTATGCTTTAATTGAATATGATTTAGTCTTTGAGCCATTGAGATCTATGAAAGGACAAATCATTGCCGATTTTATTGTTGAACATAAGGTTAGTGAGCATATTGATTTAGATGTCGGCTATATTACTTTTACTCCATGGAAATTGCATTTTGATGGATCGGTTTGTAAAAGTGGTTGTGGAGTTGGTGTTATTCTTATTTCACCAAACGGTGTTGTTTTTGAAGCTCTTAACCGATTGAATCATAAGTGCACTAATAATCAAACCGAATATGAAGCTTTGTTATTCGGGTTGGAGATGTTATGTGACATGGGAGTAAAACATGTAGAAGCATATGGTGATTCTCTTTTAGTGGTTCAGCAAATATCTAAAGTTTGTCAATGCTTAGATGGGTTTTTGAATGCTTATCTTAATAGGTGTTTAGATATTATATCTTGCTTTGATGAATTTGTCATTTATCATGTACCAAGAGAAGAGAATCCTAGAGCTAATGCGTTGGCACAGCAAGCATCAGGCTATAATGTTCAGAAAAGAAATTTTCATGAAAGGAAGCCGATGTTTCGCGAAGCCGACATTTCTGTTCTGGAACAGGCGGTCCAACCGCATGTCACAGCCGGTCTGACCGGCGGGGCCGGTCTAACCGCCAGTACGGGCGGTCTGACCGCCTGCAGTTCTGAAAACACTGATTCGGCCGTTAATGATTCTAAATACATTGTGGCTGATGCTGGTGATTGGAGGGAACCTTTGGTGAAGTATTTACAGGATACTAGCAGGTCAGTGGATAGAAAAGTCCGACGATGGGCTTTTAAATTTACTTTAGTTGATGGTGAATTATATCGTCGGACCATGGATAGATTGCTTTTGAAATGTTTAGATCCTGATCAAGCTAGATTAGCTATGGCAGAGGTTTATGAAGGAATTTGTGGTACACATCAATCGGCTCGTATGATGAAGTGGCTTCTTAGACGGGCTTGTTTTTATTGGCCTACGATGATAGCTGATTGTTTCCGTTACTACAAAAGATGCGAAGAGTGTCAGAAGTTCGGGGATATTCGGATTGCACCTGCTGCATTGTTGCATCCAATCATTAAGCCATGGCCTTTTAGAGGATGGGGTTTGGATTTTGTCGGTAAGATTCATCCTACTTCATCTAAGGGTCATTGTTTTGTGATTGTAGCTACTGATTATTTTACTAAGTGGACTGAAGCAATTCCCCTCAAGAACATGACACATAGAGAGGTGATTGAGTTTATTACTGAGCATATTATTCATAGATTTGGGATTCCTCAAACATTGACGACGGATCAAGGAACGTCGTTTATTTCTAAGGAGGTACGTGAGTTTGTTGGATCCTATGGTATTAAATTGCTCAATTCATCTCCATATTATGCTCAAGCCAATGGTCAAGCCGAGTCTAGCAATAAGGTTTTGATTAAGCTTATAAAGAAGAAGATTGAAGATTATCCTAAGCGATGGCATGAAGTATTATCTGAAGCATTATGGGCACATCGTATTTCTCGACATGGTGCTACCAAAGTTACTCCATTTGAGCTCGTCTATGGTCAAGAGGCCGTTTTGCCCGTTGAGGTAAATCTGGCTGCTTATAGATTAGCAAAGCATAATGATCTTGATGCTAGTACATATTATGCTTTAATGATGGATAATATTGATGACGTGACCGACAAGCGTTTGGAGGCTTTAAAAGAAATTGAAAGAGACAAAAGGAGAGTGGCTCGAGCATATAACAAGAAGGTAAAGTTTAAATCCTTTCAAGTTGATGATCTGGTTTGGAAGACTATTTTGCCTATAGGAACAAAGAGTAACAAGTTTGGTAAGTGGTCGCCGAGTTGGGAAGGGCCATATCGTGTTGTGAAGGTTTGCTCTGGGAATTCTTATATGGTGGAGACTTTGCAAGGGTTTCAGTTGCCAAGGGCGCTTAATGGGAAGTATTTGAAGAAATATCATCCAAGTGTTTGGCAACATGCTTGAAAGGATATGGCCGATATATGATATCGCCCTTAGAGAAAAATGGCCGATAATAGAGGGTCGCCCTTAGTCTGATTAAATGTTTTATGGTAAACAAGTTTTACCAAAAAACAGGGGGGCATATGTTGACGACCAAAAGTGGCTCAAAGCCAATCAGGCTGGGACAGCCGGTCTAGACCGCCTGTACAAGCGGTTAGACCGGCTGGCCCTGTAGCCGGTCCGGCAATTGTGCCAGGCGGTCTAACCGCTTGTCACAGGCGGTCTGACCGCCTGTCTCCGAGTCCGAGTGGAATTAGGTTTTTTTACACGTTTTAGACTTGTACAAGGACTCTCTTGCGGGGCAAGACCTCCCCACCCTATAAATATGAAGGGCCGTGGCCGATTGAGGACATCTACCCAATCGAACAAACTAATACTTTACTTTTTATCTCCAAACCCTAACTTTTCCAACCCTTTGCTTTCCTTCTTCGTCTCCGCGACGGTTTAGGACGTTCTAAGTGGCCTTGCCGACCTTAGAACAACCCTAGGTTCGCAGCCTCCGACGGGGTCCCTCCCGAGGTTGTGATCGTAGGTTTTCGCAGCGCATCTGCTACAGGCGGTCTGACCGGCCGTTACAGGCGGTCTGATCGGCTGCTCTCAGGAGCTCTGACGAGGAGAACTCGACGACTGCGCGATCTAGCGCTTTTCGTGTGTTGACCCAAAAGCGCGTCAACACATTGTATTTAAAAGAAATATGCACTCAAATTTAAGTCATTATTAAAAATATTTGTTAGTAAAACAAACCATAACAAAAAATTAGTATTTTACATAGTTTTTTATTAAATAAAACGAGTTGAGATTGAAAAGTCAAACTCCTTTTGATTTATAAATAGAGGGAATACTCCGTAGCAGTTTCTACCAGAAATCGAAGGTTCTAATCGGAAATTTTCAGTGTCCAAACAACTAACCGTGCACATGTTTTATACTCCTACCTTTTGTGGTAGTAGCAAATTATTTGTGGGTTTGTTCAGTGGGTGAATATTATATTAGTTCAATACTTGCCAGTGGTTTCCTTTTCGCACCCGTCAAGTTTGCTTCATGGTTTTAAATAGCTGGCTATAGCCTCGCTATAGATCCGCTATAGCTTTTTGAGAGGGTCAAGGCTACGCTATTGCCATTTTTTCCGCTATAGCCGCTAAGAAGGCTTTAGCACCGCTAAATACCGCTTTAGCCCGCTAAACACAGCTATAGCCCGCTAAACACAGCTATAGCCCCGCTAAACATCGCTATATTTATTAGTAGTAAAATATTTTTAGCATGGTTTATCCTATTTCTGTTGTACAGTCCTATGGTGCTTTATTTTTTTTGCACGGGAGACCAAGAGTTGATTAAAACAACAATGTTAGCAAGACAAAGTCCTAACCACGACCTTTGATTTTTAAAGTAATAGATTTGCTAACATATTCTTCTATAGCTCTAGACAAATATTCTAATATTTGATTTCATAAAATTTACATAGAGTCATAATTTCTACATAATTAGTTGAAAATTTTCATATTTTTGTTACAACCGCTAAATGGAATAGCTTCCGCTATATCCCACTATAGCTTCATATAGCTTTTGGAGGAGCCTTCCGCTAAATGGCTTAGCCCGCTATTTAAAACCATGGTTTGCTTGCCAACTACGTCAAATCGAGCCCGTTTCGGCCCCTGGTCGTCGCCTCCCGCTCGAATCCACTTTCTCTATTTATTTATATATATGCTACTAGCTCGTCGTCCAGCACACAACACCCCGCGCGCGCTTCAATTCCTCCCCGGCCGCCTCTCCATCCATCCCGCCGGTGACTTCTACGCCGGCGATCGATCTCGACAGGATGGGTGACGCCTCTGCATCTGCTGTCAGAAAGAAGGCCAAGGCCAAGGTCCCAGCCGCGGCATCGGCCATGGCCGTCGCACGCGACGACTCCTACCTGGAGTCCGTCACAGACAAGAGGATCTGCATGTTCGAGGAAATTCAGACAAGACAGGCCCTCCAGCGGCGAGACTATCAAGTGAGAATGCTCTGCTCTGCTCCCACGATCGAATTAGCTAGAGTTGAATCATATATATCTATATATATTTCGCACTTAAGTTCAGATGACATCAGTAGATGCACGTTGCTCCGCCCCTGTATTTGGATATATATTCACATGCTGAAGCGTTGTTAATTTGGGTTTGTCCTTGGATCAGGGTAACTATTCTACACGATGGGGCTATCAAGGAAGGGAAAAAGTGGATAACAACACCGATGGATATTGCTAAGGAGATATCAAGTGGATTCGCAGCTAGTTGTTTGATAGCTCAAGTGGACGAAACACTCTGGGATATGGGGAGGCCACTGGAAGGTGACTGTGAATTGCAGTTGTTCAAGTTTGATAGCAACGAAGGCCGCGACACATTTTGGCACTCAAGTGCTCATATTCTTGGAGAGGTGATTGATCTAGTTTTATTCGCATATTGACGTCTGCTTTATTTGAGCATCATTTTTAATTTAATTCATACACGGTCATACGTTTTATGCTTTTCTATTCATCATCAAGTGAGTTTCAGAATTTATATGCCACCATTCTTTTTCAAATCAGTTCTCACTAATTACATATGTAAATTTGTAGTCTCTTGAGAGGGCATATGGCTGCAAGCTGTGTATTGGGCCGTGCACTACAAGAGGGGAGGTATGAAAATTATCTGAGGATCGATCAATCAGCTTAACGAATTAGCTATATATAAGCCACCTTGTCGGCGGTTACACTGTTTTCTAATGTCTCCTTAACATGTCATATTAGGGTTTCTACTATGATGCTTACTACAATGGTCTGACACTGAATGAGGAGCACTTTGGTATCATAGAAAATCAAGCTCGAAAGGCTGTTGCGGTATGCTGTGAAACTCTCAACTTTTTTTTATGGGGACTATATATCTATCTTCACATCATGTTTCAGTAAAATTTGTGTTGATAATAAGATACACATGATATGATGATTGCAAATTTTGGAATTGTATCAATTTGATCTCAAATCTTGGAATTGATCATTATGTATTGATATCTTGCACTGTTTTTGTTGATAAATTAAAGTACTCTGGCAAGAAACATTGTATTCTTAAACTACTGACCTGATGCAGGAAAACCAGCCATTTGAACGCATTGAGATCAGCAGGTCAGAAGCTCTTGAAATGTTCTCTGAAAATAAATTCAAGGCAACCTTCCTTTGCTCCTATCTTGTTTGTTTCATTCTTCTATAGCTTTTTGCTGCTTATATGAAATCTAAAAATAAAAAATGGATTATATCTTTAGGTTGAAATCATTAACGAGTTGCCCGAGGACAAGACCATTACAGTATATAGGTGTGGTCCTTTGGTTGACCTATGCCGTGGGCCGCACATCCCGAATACTTCATTCGTCAAAGCTTTCGCTTGTCTGAAGGTAAAATGATTCTTTGTTCTGCATACTCCAGGCTATTTCAGAATTTAACCTGTATGTAAATATTCAGGCCTCATCATCATATTGGAGAGGAAAAGCAGACCGTGAAAGCCTGCAGAGAGTATATGGAATTTCTTTCCCTGATTCTAGACGCCTCAAGGTATTATAGCATATAATTTATGCTATTATATCACCGAGATGATATGGACATTTGTAAAATGGTTCCTAATCTATAAATCCTGCTGTCCAAAACAAAATCTAATCTTATTTTTTCATTTTAGCTATCAGTATACATTATTTTTTCATGATTCATGGGTTGCAGCTGATTAACCAAGGAACTTTATACACATGGTGGTATCACAATTTTTCACAGAATCAGTACCTTGAAATTTTATCATGATCTCCAGACTTTATGGTGCCTGTTGGGAGTGGGTTGGGGATAATTTGCACAGCATGATGTGCACCTTAAAACTTTATCTATGATCTCCCTTTAATTTGGATTTCTATGTCTGTTGGGTATGGAGTGGGGGCTACTTTGCAGAACACGATGTATGATGATCTTGTAAAACTTTTTGTAAATTTATTTCTGTGAGGCGATGATGTAGTATTGTCCAGCTCTGATAATTCTGTACTAATATATGGTTATAGCAAGACATGGCATGATTGTTTAATCTTCTACATGATAGATCTAAAAAAAAATCTTCTACATGATAATATCCATTTTCCATTCGATTGGTCTCACTTTTTCTTCTATGTTTATTATATGATACTTTGCAGGAATATAAACATCATTTAGAGGAGGCTAAGAAACGTGATCATAGGTCACTAGGGAAGGCGCAGGAGCTCTTCTTCTTCAATCCACTTAGGTACCTTAGCACTCCTTTATACTCCTTCCATCCTAGAAATAATATTCAATTCTAGGTTCGAACTAAGTTAAACTTTCTTGGGTTTGACTAAGGTTATAGAAAATCTTATTAACTTTTGTAACTCTAAACATATATGTGAAAATATATTTTATAAAAAATTTAATTATAATTATTTGATACCATAAATAATAGCGATTCCTTGTATATATTTAGTCAACGTTAAGATAGATTGAATTGCAATGCGAGAGTTGCATTATTTTTGGGATACATAGGGTGTATTTTTTCTCTTCGTTCTCTTTCTTCATACCTCAATGCAACAGTTTCGGAACTAATAATTAATTGCTGATTGTAAATACAATTATGCAGCCCTGGAAGCTGTTTCTTCCTTCCACATGGTGCAAGAATATATAACAAACTGATGGACTTTATGAGACAGCAGTATAGAGATAGAGGATACCAAGAGGTATCTTTGTTGTCTACTCAACGAGATTTATAGACATTGCTGTTCCACTGTTTCTGTTCCTTATGCCTGTTTGTATAGGTGATTAGCCCAAATATTTACAATATGCAACTTTGGGAAACTTCTGGACATGCTGCAAACTACAAGGAGAACATGTTCATTTTCGAGGTAAGCGCATGTAAAGATGCAGCAGAACAGGGCCAAAGTTTATTTAGTATATATGTGTCATAGACTCAGCAGTGAGTTACTAACCTCAGCTGGTTGCTTCTGGGATTGATATCTAGATTGAGAAACAGGAATTTGGACTGAAGCCGATGAGTTGTCCTGGTCACTGTCTGATGTTTAATAATAGAGTTCGTTCTTACAGAGGTGAGTTTCTTCATAATCTGGTATTGTATTCTTTTTTTGAACAAATAGGTATTGTATTCTAAATTGCAAATGGCGCCACATGTATAAGTTTATGCTTGACTCTTGCTGCTCTAGTCATCCTTTTTTAGTATCCTTTTTAAGGGGATGGCGAGTTTTTATCGTTCTTGTGCATTTGATGATTTTGACAAACCTTGTGTGTACTGACTGCCTTTCTTCTCTTTTGAAATGCTCTACAGATTTGCCTCTTCGCCTGGCTGATTTTGGAGTCCTTCATAGAAACGAGCTTAGTGGTGCACTTACAGGTTTGACGCGTGTTAGGAGATTCCAGCAGGTATGGCTAGTGCTATTCTGTGAGTTTTCTGTTATGTTTAATGATTAGTTCTGTCCATACTGACTAATATTTTGATGTTTACATTTCTGGCAGGATGATGCTCATATCTTTTGTAGAGAGAACCAAGTAAGCTTTATTTGCATAAACCATACTTGTTTACGTTCCTAAAACTAATCATATTGTACTTTTCTGTAATAATCACACAGTAATTTATATAAGTGTATGATGTTATAATAATTGCTTGTGCATGCTGAAGATCATCACCCTTCACACATTCTAAGTTTCATCTCTATGTGCAGTAGCAAGTTGTATAGTGTGAACTATGCCTTCCTTTTTTTCTGACTGTAGATAGGTTTAGATTGGATAGTGTTATCAGTGTTGCCTACCTTTGTTAAAATATTGTTTTTGTTCCAGATCAAGGATGAAGTTAATAGTGTTCTGGAGTTCATCAATTATGTTTATGAGATATTTGGCTTCAAATATGAGTTGGAGTTGTCTACGGTATTCTTCTATTATTCTTTTATACTGCTAGATTTATAGGTTCATAGGAACCAGTATCTATGTTTGAAAATTGGCAATTTTAATATGTATGATGAAACTAACTTCACTGGACAGCCTTTATTCTTTCTCCACCTTACTTTCTTATATGCACTAGATATAATCACAAGACAATCAGTGAATCTGTGATATCAATAGCACCAGGGTTATGTTATCACATACTTCTCAATTAGAACTGTTTGGTCATGATTGCTGATTTCTGTAAGATTCATATCCTTGCCATACACTACAATTGCATTTCTTTTATTATCTCAATAAACTGTATTTAGAGAATATACTTTGCATTCTTGCATAACATGGAGTTCATAAAGTCCAGGATTGATGGGCCTTACGATCCAAAAGACAAATTATTTTCATAATTACTTATGTTGTATTTTACATTGTGACTGTCATTTGCTTTTGCATCTTTGTCAATGCCCAATATAGCACTATCTTTGGGGCAAAGTGCTAAGATATAATGAACTGTCCCAGCCTCAAAGATAACCCTTAATGTTACCTGCTGCTCTTAGTTCGTACTCTTAACTTGATAATGTCGTTTCACCAGAGGCCAGAGAAGTATTTAGGTGATATTGAAACCTGGAACAAAGCAGAGCAACAACTGACAGAAGGCCTGAATGAGTTTGGGAAGCCATGGCAGGTAATATTGCCCTTTATCTTTCTGTGGCTTTATGCTGCTAGACCTGCATTTGTACACGATACTTAGTATTTTGGGAGCTAGGGGGCTTTTCACAAAACGATTCTATTAAAATTCTGTAAACTTGATTGTTTGTGGTGTCACCACTTCTGGGATTCGCTGATGCATGGAAGCTCTCTGGTAATGCCTAACGAGCTTTAGAAAAAATTCTTGTGTTGGTGGATGAGATATATCTGTTAGCAATTTAATAGTTAAACAACGTAACTATAGTTTTGGTTCATCTTGGGACTAAATATTGGACTCATGTCATTCCGCTTACTCTTACTTTGATTTAGTTGCTATGCAAGAGTGTGCTTCCTTTATTTCTGTAGCTCATGAGGGATATGCATATACATTTTAGCTAGACTGTTTACCCATGGATTGTTTGGATTCAAGAGGGCTTATGTTGATTTTGAATGCAGATTAATGAGGGGGATGGTGCGTTTTATGGTCCGAAAATTGATATTGGTGTGTTTGACGCCCTCAAGCGGAAATTTCAATGTGCAACCCTACAGGTTCACTTGAACATTCCTCTGTCATTAACTGTAGTTTTTTATGTAAAAATAGTGTATCTCACCAATATTATCTGTTACAGCTGGATTTTCAGCTTCCCCTTCGCTTCAAGCTGTATTACTCTGCCGAGGATGAAGCAAAAACTGAAAGGCCTGTGATGATACATAGGGCAATCTTAGGATCTGTTGAAAGGAAGTTTGCCATTCTTTTGGAGCATTACAGTGGTAAATGGCCCTTCTGGCTAAGCCCTCGCCAGGCCATTGTTTGCTCAGTTTCTTCTGGTTCAGTGGAATATGCAAAACAGGTAAATGGCCCCTATACCTAGAAATTGACTTGAAACTTCATAGTTCTCTGTGTTAGCTGACATTTAAAAAAGCAATTGAATTGTGTTCCAATAAGCGGCCCTCACCAATGAAATGGTCTTTTAGATGGTTCTTTGCGGTTAATAGTGTGAAAGGGTTTAGTTTTGGTCTACAACTCAAACAATGGATGTACATTAACTTTAATTTGGTTGATGAGATCATGACATTTTTGTTCTTGATTAATATAATTCAAACATTTAATAGCTTAGTTATATTAGTATATCCTTATGGGGTCTCACGTGATATATATAATTCCCAATGCCATACCTAACTTGGCCTTGATTATTTCACAAACTTGCTGACTGTTCTTTTGGCTTTCTGATACCAGGTTCTTGCCAGGCTACATGAAGCTGGTTTTGATATTGATATTGACATTAGTGATAGGACAATCCAAAAGAAGGTATTTCACATTGACCAACCTATATTAGCAGTTTATTATGGTTTGTTATATTTATTTGCTCATCCTTTACAAGATAAGGAATTGCTTGTAGCAATCTGGGTTTCATGTACCCCAAAATGGTTAAAAGTAATAGCATTTACAACATTAGGAAAATCCATGATAATTTTCTTGTTTATGCAGTGAGCAAATCTGTCACAAGGTTCATATGTATCTTACTACCTCGATTTCTTGCAGGTACATGGCGCCCAAGCTGCCCAGTTCAACTACATTCTTGTTGTAGGTGCACGAGAGGCAGAGACTGGAAACGTAGGTCTTCTTTTTCTCTATGGCTTTTTTTTTTCTTGTAACATGACGTACAATTCTGTACGAATACCATTGTCAGATATTGATGCAAGCATAATATAATGCATTGCTGGTTAACGTGAATATTGCAGGTATGTGTAAGGGCAAGAGACAGTGCCGCCCTGGCCACAATGAGCGTTGATGGCATCATCACACGTTTCAGAGAGGAAATAGCAGCTTTCAAATGATGATGATGCCCCATGATTTTTTTAGTCATTGACTTATGTATATTTGACGGAGTTTGTAGTGAACAGGACCAGATTCTTAGTGATACATTCTGTACATTTTGTGGTCCAACAAACAGTTCTCTTTTGTTAATTACAGATGTGCAAGTTAAATACTTCGATTTTATGTTTTTGGAAAAGCTCTGTTTCTTTTTTTCTCTTATTAAGAAATTATTTTGATCCAATAATTATTTCCAACTTGGTCTCGATCAAGTCTGCTAAGCCATGCTGCCGTCCAGTGTTTAGTTTGAGAAATCACCCAATCCATCCTAGATGAGGTGGTCCATCATGCGTCCATTAGTAGGCTATAAATTAGAATATAACCATCCTAGTAGAATTATGTTGCTCCTGGATCTAACACTACTAGAAAAAAGAACTATGATCCCCGTACATTAGTACCGGCAATTCAAAGGAGGAGCTTGGCCTGTTATATTCTAATTATAACAGGGATGGTCCTTGTTTCAAGACCAATTATGTACTCCTTGAGCTTGACCTGTTATAACTATGAGCTAGACTAATTATGTACTCAGCAGAATGGTCTTGAAACGAATCCCGAATCTGCCAAGGACCAAAGCTGCACTTTGCAAAAGAAGGATCGTTCAAGGAGTTAATGGAATTGGAAGAAATTCGAATATACCAAGGGGAACCTTATTAGCTCCAGAGAGAGGAGGAATCAAACCAGGATACAAATGAGAGGAGCTCCTTGATCTTTTTGAATGAACATCGACCCATTCAAAGGAGGGACCAGAATTAGTCTAGGAGAAATCCAAAGCCCTGGTGAATCCCCTGTCATCGCAGAAGAAGAAAGCCAATTTGAAAAACTCACAATGCAACAACAAATGCCCAAACGAACCACAAGAAGAGCCACATCTTTGCTAGAGTCTGAAAAGCGAAACACATTCGAGTCCAGCTGGAGAGCAGAGAAGCTTGTTCCAAATCCAATCACTAAACTTCTTACCAACAGAAAAATCCAGAGAGACATGCTCCATCATGAAGACACGGGGAGCACAGGGATTCCTCTGATCAGAAGGAAGGAATACGATGAATAGAGCTAGGCAGAACCTTGGTGAACAAGAGGTGCATCAACCTGTGGCATCTTGTCAAACGCCTTGGGTGCAGCATCTGATCAGCTGTGCAAGCCTTGGCCTGAAGCTCGGCCACAATGACACAACGGCAGGCTGTGTGGCCCGTGTGACCGCACAGGGCCCCATATTTCCATTCCAGTGGGGCCGAATTTTCTATACCTGGCCCATCAAAAGCATCATTTTGTGGCCCAAAACATATTGCCCAACGCAGCTAGAAAGCCCAAATCCAAAGGTGAGTCCCTTGAATGTGCATCCCCCATCCGCTGCCCGGCGTCGTTGCGCACGCTTCGCACCTTCTCATTGGCTGGTGCTATGTTGGAGTTCAAGCCCTCAAATCACTCTTGCTCTTGCAATAGCAACAATGGCGACGAACGCCCCGGACGCTCGAACGGCCTATATGTTGGCTTTGTATTGAAAAGATGGACTTGACTCAACTGCTACACAAGGATTACATGGCCTAATATAGCCTAACGGCGTTGCAGCGCCCACACCATCCACCACAGCGAGCATAGCGCGCATGAACACGCTCCTCCCGGCAGACCCAGCCTTCCTGTGTTCCAAGCCACGAACTCGTCCGTCAGAACCTGTCTTCACCTCCACTCGCCGCCAGATCGTGATCCTCTCCGCCAATAACGCCTTCCCAACGACTTGGCCTTCCTTGCGACTTGCAACAACCAGCACGTGCCGCACGTCATGTTGGACGCGACTCTGGACGTGAATGCGAGCACGCACACACGCACCACCCGTCCAAGCGTACTACGTACACAGAACGTGGCCACACCACCGTCCAGGTTCGACACAAGCTAACTGACTCGAACACAAATCCTAACGAGCTAACAGACTCGAGCACGGACACGAACACGACCTAGGCCTGGCAATGGACGCCACCGTGCACACACACACGCCATTGCCTAGCAGCACACACTAATCACGTCCATGAACACAACACGGCGTGGTTTATTCTAACAAACTCCCCCTAAACCACGACACCGCCGTCCGTCCTGACCTACTGGAGCGTTGGTTCTTCATCAGCACTGCCGAACAGTGCCTGCTCCTTCCTCGGCTTGGGGCACTCCCTTGACAAGTGGCCGCGAACGCCACATTTGAAGCACTTCCCCTTGCCGGAGCTGTGCCCACGCCCGCTCGTGCCCGAACGGACGCTGCTCCCCCTATCGTCGTCGTCGCTGCCATCTCCATGGCCGCTGCTACGACCTCCCTTCTTGCTGCCCTCACCGTGACGCGTGCCACCGCTGCGAACGCGTTCCTTGTCACGGCGTTCACGCCTGGGCACCTCCCACTGCTCCTCAGTGAGGTACAGCTTGCCGTCGGCGCGCATTGGGGGCTCATCATCATCGTCCTCTGCCTCGTGTTCCTCCGCCGCGCGCAGCCTCCCACCGGAGTCCTCCAGGGTCAGCCTCTCCATGTTGGCGGAGACCTTGATGGCGACGACCACTGCGGCGAGTCCCTTGGGGACGGCACGAAGCAACTTCTCGAAGACCTTCTTGTCCGCCATCGCCTCGTCCATGGTGCTGAGCGCGGCGACGAGGCTGGACAGCCTGATAACGAAGTCGTCTACGAACTCGCCTTTCTTGAACTTGAGCGACTCGAACTCCCGCTGCAGTCGCTGCGCCTTGGTCTTGCGTACCGCCTCGCTCCCGACGCGCATGGATTTCACCGCGTTCCACGCCTCCAACGCGGTGTCCTTCACTGCCAGGGACGCCACCATGTCCGTCGGAACGGCACTGGTGATCGCATCCAAGACAAGGCAATCTTCCTGTAAACCAACGCCGCCGGGCTCGATGGCGTTCCACAGGTTCCTTGCCTTCATCTTGATCTTCATGATCAACGCCCACTCGGTGTAGTTCTCCTTGGTGAGCATCGGCCAGTAGCCAAACCCACCGATCTCCCGCACGACAGGCACGACCTCCTTGCCGCTGCCACCTGCACCATCGCCGCCCTTGCCGCCGGACAGCTTCCTTGGAGAGCTTGGAGGAGTCTTGTCGTCCGTCTTCTTGTTGGCCATCGGAAACACCCAACGGATCGCCGGATCACGCACCCACCATCGGTGCGCATTAAGTATTCCACACCGTCATGCGCCGGCCAAACCAGCATGCCTCCGGCACCTTGCTCGTGGCCCTAACGAAGCCCTGATACTAATTGCTGGAGTTCAAGCCCTCAAATCACTCTTGCTCTCGCGCCGGACGAAGGAGGAAGAAGAACAATAACAATGGCAACAATGGCGACGAACGCCCCAGTGGCTCGAACGGCCTATACGCTAGAGGCTGCCGGCTGAAGCCTGGAGGCCACGGAGGCAGGGATGAAGCCTGAACGAGTGAACACGGCTAGACCTGCGCTTGATTCTTTCTAGGACATCAGAAGGGCAGAACTTGAGAACGTAGACAACTACAAGCCAGGGCATTGCAAGGTATTTTTTTTATGTACTCTTTAGTGGAATACTTAATTATTTAATGGAAAAAATATAGATGGTCAAACAAGGACTGAAAATAATGTTGAGGCACCAGAAACTGGTACTGTAAGAGCATCTCCAACAGGACCCAAAATAGGTTCCTAAAATCTTATTTTTGGAATCAGTAAAAAAACTCTTGCTTCAACAGTGGTCTAAACTTGCGGCTATTTTTTCTAAACTCCAAAAAAACAGTGGGCTCAACTATTTTTTCTCCCTACTCCCAATCCTAAAATTTTAATATTTTGGGTTTAATTATTAGGAACTGTTGGAGAAGGATGCTTTTTTCGCTCCAGATATTTTTTAGCAAGTTTCTATAACCAGGCTCTTGATGCTACTGCTGTGGAAACTAACTGCTGCTCTCTGTCAGGGGCTCAGGTCCCCTTAGCGGCTTAGCACCGGCCTGGTTGGCATTGTACATGTGGGTGTGGAGCTCCATGATGACTTTGGTCTCCGGCACGCAGCTGGCGAAGAAGAGGCTGAACTCGCTGGCTTGGGTGACGGGGAAGGTCCTGTTGAAGTGGCCTTGGTCGTCGAGGATGGCAAACTTGAAGAGCGTGAAGGCGTAGTGGCTCACTCGTGACGGAGGACGCTAGGAAGGGGTTCAGATTCGAGGGCGCGTTGTCGGAGAGCAGGAAGATGCCAATCTGTGATGTGTCCGGCTCAACATCAGCGAGCTCGGACGTGGCCTTGGCATCAGTGACAGAGATGGAACTCCGGGGGGTCGACCTTGAAGGACGTCCGCTTGGTCCCCGCCGCCGCTGGACAGAGCCGGCAGGACGGGACTGCCCCACAATGACGGAGGACGTCGAGGGATCGACTAAGGGGAGGCCGTGCTTGCAACTGGAAATCCCGTCACGCTCCATCAGGAGTGGTTCAGTGGTCGCTGAGATCGAATCCATCATCGGCGCGATTGAGCCAGAAAAAATTGGAGAAACTCTGTCCCGGTGACATGGCTGCCAAATTATCTGTTTATTTTTTTTTGCAGAAACTATGTGATTGAACTTGGAACATCACTTTCAACAACCATTTCCTGTTTCTAGTACTTTTTTTTTTACTATACTAGGCAAAAATGCCCATGCGTTGCTACGGACGAAGGCCACATGTATATATTATTTATAATTAATTGGATTGCATATGTTTTCTTGGAGACTGGCCCACGGGTACTGAAATAGACAATGCTTCTTTTTTTTTCAATTGCACAATCTTTCATCTATAGGTGTCGTGGAGTGCTCGGCTCATGACGCCAAGAGTTTTTTAGTTTTCTGTTATGCACGGAATAACCACTCACTTGGGTGATGCTGAAATGATAGGGCCATATGCCTATCTAGCCTCCCGAGCTGGTTCTTCCCCCGTCCCTCGACTCCTGGCGTTGAGGCCGTAAGCAGCAACTCTAACTCCGGGGGTAAGGCTGTCAGGTGTCGGGAGATTTGAAAAATCTGAGCTTTTATTTCTTCGCGGATTTGAGTTTTAGGTCTACGTAATTTCTGAATCAAAATCAAATCCACGATTGGTGATGTATGCCTCCTTCATTGCAATCTTCTTTTTAGACACGATGCAATCCTTTTTTTTTTTTGGAACGCGATGCTATCGTTCGTGTGCTGCTGCTCTTGCTTTTTATTTTTGAGATAGACAGGTGCTGCTGCTCTGCTGATGCCTTAATTTCAGCATTCGGCCCGGCCCATTTTCACATGCTCCAAAACGCTAGGCCCAGGTCATGAAAGTTTACACATCAGAGCACTCTGTCCGTTTGATCGGACGGTCGATGCCAGGCGTCTCCCTCAAACCCTAGCCTAACTTCATTCTCCTCCCGTCCTCCGTTCACCTGCTGCGGCCGCACCACGCAAGAGCCCAGATAGCGCCAGAACCAAGAACTCAAGTCCTCCTTGCTCATCCCGCACACAAAGGCAGGTCAAGAAAAGTTGCTTCGTTTCGGTGCAGAGTCCTGCGCAGTCCGTTCCGGTGAGCGGTGCGGCTTCTTCCCGGCTTATCCTCCCCCTGCGACAACAGCGACTTCGGCCATGTCGTCAGCAACCTCAAGCCGCATCTCCTCCCGAAAGTCCATCGCGTCGGCGCCTCCTCATACTCCCCCCCTTTTCTGATCCAATTGATTTATTGGCCGCTGAATCTAGCTGCGATGGAGATTTGCTCCTTAGTTGACCTTTATGATGGTGGCTATTTTCTTTTTCATAGTTCCAATCGACTTTGTTTCTTATTCAGCTTGATGAGTTTGATTTGGTTTCTCATTTTGTTAATGCGATGCATGGTCGGTCTGTTCCTCTTCCCCACTCTGTTTTCCCCTTCACACGTTTTCACGTTCTGTGTGATACGTCTCTATGACAGGTGGACCCCATCTGTCAGGACGGACAAAAAAAGGCAGAATCATTACTTGCTTTAGAAATAGGTATAGATATAGACTATTGGCCACGTGAGTGCAACTCTCGGCAACAGGAAAAAAAATAAAGGAACATGACTAAGTGTTGGGACGTACTTGGGTTGTTCAAGATAACTAGAAACCCATAGGCGCGGCATTTGGAGCCAGTGTATGCAATCGTGTTTATATTTAGCAGAAGAGAAACAAAAGAAATCTCTAGATTTGAGAGCTTCAGTTGGCTCCTGTAGTTCGAGATTCCTTGAGAACACATTTGTAGACATGAGTTTAGAGCAAAAGAATAGGCATGAGTTCATATGCTTTTGCAAAAAATGCATTCCAATGATGGTGAACCTAAAACAAAGAGTTGTTTCAGTGTAATTACTTCAATTAGTCCACTGCATTGTAACTTAGGATATTTCCGACAAAAGCATGGTCATCATCCATTCCCGAAATAGGTTTTGAGCATCAAGCAAGTGAAGAGTGATAGTAGAAGGATAGGGATGAGTTTCCATTCTTTTCCAAAATAGCATTCCAAGGATGGTGACAAAAGCTCTAGATTTGAGAGTGCTGAGCCCTAAAGTAGTCCCACTCTGTTGTAGCTTATATCTAGAACAAAAGCATGGTGTTCAGTTTGCATCCATTGCTAAACAGAATATGAAGAAAGTGGACCTAAATTTGAGAATTAAAATAAGGTTAGATTATGGTTTGTAAGTTGTATTATATGTTGAATACAAAATGTAATGAGAAGCAGTCTCTCCACATAAATGTTTGTAGTGATAACTCATGAAAAGTCTGCACAATTTTATCTTTGTCACCACAAAGATTATGGACACAAAACAGCTTTATTGATTCTGGTCTGGTCTGGAATCAGAATAGTTCTAGCCTTCTAGGAGTGTGCAATTAGCACAATTGTCATTTGAATAACTCATAGCACTGAATCTATATTCTGAAAATGAAAGTATTCCGTAACATATTCAGTATTAGCACAATATTACAGCAAAAGCTTGCTCTTTCCAACAGCCCAACAACCATTGGAATTCAGATCAAACCTCTCACTCGCGGAGTTCAGATTGTTATCTAAATCAAATAACCTGAGTTTAAATCTAAATAGTGAATACTAACTGTTAGCCATGCCGTTCTTGCTTTCGCATGTTGGGGAGGCCTTTGCGGCTCTGCCTGATGGCCGGCCGTTTACATGGCTGGCGCCTACAGGACTGCAGGTTCCACCTCCACGCCGCCGCTGCCGCGCCGTGCAGTCGTGCTCCTGGTCACGCCACGCACTCCACTGACTGCTGCGCCGCCGCTGGTGCCGCCGCCAGCCGCACTCCCGGTCCCCTGCATCCACCCGCTGCCCCTCCCTTGCCCCTGCTCCTGCTGGCTGCGAGCGCCTGGCTGCTGCGTGCGCTGTGCGGGCGTCTGGCGAGCCGGTGCTGCCGCGGCGCAGGCATGCCGCCGCCGCCCGGCCTGCGTGCCTCGGTGGTTGGTTAGGGTTCGATGGGGATTGGGGAGTGAACTGCGGGTTGACTGCTCTAAAATCTGAGGTCTTTTTTAAAAAAACTGTCTGAGAGAGGAGGGCGGACCGCGGGTTGATTTCACAAATGTTGGAGGGTTTTGTTGTAAAATAGATGGGGAATGCCCAATCTCAGCCGCCCATGCAGCCGATCAGACAGCCATGAATTTTCGCCGACGTGGCACAACATGGGAGCGTTTCACCGTGCACGGTTCGTTCTTTAGAGATTGCACGCAGAACATGGAGCAAATCTACATCTCGGCAACAAGTATAAAATCCACCTAGCTCTTGACATTACTACTGTGACAGGCCCAGCTCGGCACCGAGCGTGGACGACGTCACCTTGGCCCGACGGAGACAGACACAACGCCATGGGAGCTGAAGCTAAACCTGTCGACCAGGATGGAGCTCCGGTGGTCGTCCTTGAAGAACTCCGGTTTGGTCCTTGCCGTGGCTGGACAGACGGTGATGACGAGGAGGAGGAGGATGAGGTCGATATGGCACGGGCCATTATTTTTCTGATGCAGCCGCGTCGTCTGATCCTCGGCTTCAAAACTGTCGTTGGAATATAACCAGCATTGAAAACTATTAGCAAGGGAAGTGGCAGTTGCAAAACACGAGCGCCTGCAAGATTTGGATTATCTGTCTACAGGAACTGATCATTGATTAATCATTGCCATTGCTTATGTCTCATGCTAGCTTCGTTGCTAATTTTTGATTGCTCAGTCCAGTAGTTCATTTGGTGTTTAATTAGATTATTAGCTTGAAATTCTTGATCGCTCGTTTGTTGCTTGTGCACAGTTATCGGTTAGCTCTTGAATTTATACTTTAGCAAGGTTGATTAGAGCATGTGTGTTAGCCGAGTACTTTGTAAGTGGTTTATTTATTCTCTATTTATTTCGCTTTGACATTGTTTTGAGTTTCCTAGTTGTTTATAAGGTGAGCTTGTCACTATTTGATTCATGTCATCTTGATGACTAGAATAGAGGTGTGCCTAGGTAGCAATCGGGACATACACCAAGTTCTCGTTGCAGAAGTTTTTATCAGCTCCCATTCACCCCCTCTGGTCACCCTGTTAGGTCCTACATATGCATCTGGACCTATTGAATATCTAAGTACATACTCCCTCCATATATGATTTAAAAGTCATTTCGAGTTTGTCTTATATATGTCGAACTTTTTGAACTTTAACTACAAATAATATAAATGCAACTATGTTCTTGGACGTAGTATGAAGCAGTGTGGCAATTTTCTAAAAAAACACAGCATATAGTGCCCACACAATTAAGGTGATACTATGTAGATTTTATGCTAAACAAACAACCTAAATCTGTACCTCCTGCCAAAATCTATCCAGCTGTCCCCTTGTTATTAATTTGATCACACAATGAAGCATTGACTACAGATCGTTGGGCCGAGGTTGATGAAGGTCGATCTGTATCCCGACATGTGGTTGGTGGCACTAGTGTCAAGACACCAGAGGCCGTCGTCGCACTCTGTCGTATTGTCGAGCTGGACGAAGACCTTCTCTTCCACGACAAAGAGAGGAGGGCGTCGCGGCTGTTAGATTTAGTCCCACATCGGTAATTGATGGTGACCGATCACAACATATAAGGTGAGGCAGTGCTCCTTCTATCATGCTAGTCTTTTGGGTTGAGTTAGGCCTGAGGCTAGTCTTTTGGGTTGAGTTAGGCGAAGGCCTTGGATATGTTGGGCTCCGGTGGACCTAGGCTGTGGGGCGCCGGCTCGTGTGTATAGCGGGTCGGGCTGAAATCCGCTGCGCCACTCTAACAAATGGTATCAGAGCCAAAGGTTTGGAAATCGGTAACATCTCCAGGGTCATATGGTGACGGCGGAGCCCGTGAACGTCTCCGAAGGGTCACACGGATGGTTGTGACTGGAGAGTTGGACTTGGGGCCTGGGAGAACGTCTTCTGGGAGATCACACAGATGGTTGTGATGGAAGAGTTGGGCCCGATGTGTGAAGGAGGAGATTGTTAGATTTAGTCCCATATCGGTAATTGATGGTGAGGGTGCACAACATATAAGGTAGGGCAGTCCTCCTCCTATCAGACTAGTCTTTTGGGTTGAGTTAGGCCTGAGGCTAGTCTTTTGGGTTAAGTTAGGCCAAGGCCTTGGATATGTTGGGCTCCAGTGGACATAAGCTGTGGGGCGCCGGCTCGTGTGTACAGCGGGTCGGGCCGGAAACCGCTGTGCCACTCTAACAACGGCAGGCGAGCACGGTAGCGGCAGATGGTGGTGGCGAGCGGAGGGTTGCAGATGCATGTAGACGAATAGGTTTAGAAGAGGATTAATCCTCACCCTACGCCACATGGGCCTCGCGCTTCCTTTGCTTGCTTCGGCAATCTTTGGCTAAGTGGTTAGTGCGGCCGCAGTTCTTGCACTGTGGCTTGTCGTCCGCCTTGCCGTCGCGCGTGCCAGCCCTAGAGCCGCCTCGGCCGTGCCCACGACTGCACGCACCTTTCTTCTTGCCACCACCGGGCACGCTACTGGAGCCGACGTTCCCTTTCTCAGCCTCTTAGATCTTCAGCTTCACGCGCCATTCCTCCTCCCACATGGAGAGGCATCCCTGGTTGTCGACGACAGGAGGAGGCTCGCGACGTTGCTGAGGTCAAGCAGGGCCTCGATGAAAATCGCCACTTGCGACAGGTGCTCCGGGAAAACTTGGAGCATCTTGCACACCACCTCAACGTCGGCAATGTCGTCACTGGGGACGAGCAGGTTGTTGGCGAAACCGGTGATGCGGACAGCGAAATCTTCCGCCGTCTCTCCTTCCTTCCACTCCATGGCACCGAACTCTTGCTGGAGCTGCTGCGCGTTGGACTCTCTGACGCATTGAATGCCAACGTGAATCGTCTGAACGGCATGTCGACATCCCACACAGCTTGTGCAGTGCGCATGCTGAGAAAGGCACTGACCGTCTTGGGTGGAATGAAATGGAGGATGGCCACCATTGCCTACCGATTGTTGCGGTACTCAACGACATCACCTTCCTCGGGTGAGCATAGGGTAATGCATGTTGACCTGAATCAACATGGCCCACTCGTTGTTGTTGGAACGGGTGAGCGTGGGGTACTGCACGGACGCACCGGTATCCTTCACGGTCTGCCGGATGATGACTTCAGCAGGACGGCGAACGCGGCATGGTGCAGGAGAGAGCGAGGGCTCGGGTCAACGTCGATGAGGAGTGTGCGAATGCCTGCCGCTGTGGGGCGGCTCGGAACATACAGACATCACAGCACATGTACCTTTGATCGGAGCTATGAGGCCAATTGTTAGCCGGAATCTCGCCGGCCAAGATCAATCAAACCAAAGAACGAGATGATCACGGGATGAACACAATGAACGCGAGGTGGTTTTGATGCTGTGTAAATGCGACAGCTTTTCTTGTATTATCAGCTCCTACTTATACACAAGTGAGCAGTCTACTTGACAGGAAAGGAAAGGAACGGCTGAGCTAGCCTCATGCCATCTGCCATGTTCGCCACGATCCGTATTGCGTGAGCCATCCCCCACACTAGATCGTGGCGCACCGGCCACGCCACGGTTGCACGACTCGAGCATACTGTGGCTCTACGTACACGACGCGCCCGGGAGGATAGAGGATCCAATGCCGGGCTCAAGTCTATCTTTTAACAAACAAACAGCTAGACTAACTAACTTAACCATAAAAGAGCTAGAACTCGGGATTACATAGGATCTTGATCACACACTGAAGCATTGACTACAGCTAGTCTCTGCGCTTCTTTCCACGGATGCTAGATAATGAGCAAAAAGGGTGTTGAAACCTTTGTGCTTGTATTTTGGAATCCGACCATTTGACCAACAAATAACAGTGACATGTGTACCGAGCAAGAGATGTCCAACCTGCTAAGATTAGCCCCACCATACGTGCTGAGTGGAAGAGATGTCCCTCATTCTTAGTGCCTTCAACACCTGTTGCTTGGAACCGTAATTTCAAACAACTAAGTTAGGATGAGAGTGGGAGAGAGACAGAGAATACATAGGTCGATAGATTAGAAGAAGGACATTACCGAGTTATATTTGTCTCAAGCGTGGGACGGTTGGGATGGACGTCAGCTCAGCTGCGCGCCGCAGCACCGCCGCCACTTCCTCCTTGTGCGCGGCAGTCGTGTCATCCTCGCAGACGATACCTACCGAGACATTCTGAAGCGAGGCCAAGTACTGCAAGGCGAGGCGGACACAGTCATCGCCGTCCTTGATCAATTCCAGCACTGCGACTGAGAAATAAAGCCACTGGATGCTAGTGATCAGGGTCGGGGAAATGCCTGCTTTGCCGCTCCAGACGTCCTTCCTGTCGGAGCCCAAGAACATGGAAGCTTGCACACGGTGCATGCAACATGATACCTCACTGGAGTTGCCCATTTGTTGGAACTGGAGCTTCTCATACTGCAGGCCGCACGACCTTAACTTCGGGAAGAAGCAGTCTTCACCGGCGGCATCAGTACTACTAGTAGTATTGCAGCTTACCACTTCCGTAGCCAAGATTGCACGCAGCTCGAGGTCAAGGAGCTCGGGCAACCCGCCGAGGACTCTCATGTCCTGTGCGTCGAGGTAATCCAAAAAGAGGGATATGTGGGAGAGGTTGCGAAGACATGAGGGGTTGATGCAGAACGTTGGGACCCGAGAGAACCTCATCCAATCAAGAATCAGTTGTTGCATGTTCCGTGGGAGAAGGAAGCCCCATGCTTCAAAGGTCGCTATATCCACAGATACTGAACCCCAGCCGAGGCTCAACAGCGACAGGTGGTCCATCCTTTGGAGATTGCGCAGAGACTCCACCAGATCCATCAGTATCCCACTCCCATACGGTGAATCCCGACACATACCTAGGTGGAGCACCCTGAGTTTCCTGAGGGCCCCCAGCTCCTTCACAAATTGCCTTAGTCGCTCTTCCTCCTCAGTTCTGTATTCAATCTGGAGCTCTTGTAAGGAAGTCAGCTTCCCAATCCCATCTGGAACACTACGGTTCAGGCCTCTGATTCGCAAGCACAACAACTGTGTTAGAGAGCCCACGCTTGTCAAAGGTTCATACACGTCCAGTGTCTGTAGAAACTTTAGAGTTCCTATTTCTTCTGGGAGGACAACACCTCTAGATAGGCGGAGGTACCTCAAGTGAACCAAGACGACAGGATCTAGATACCACCTGTTTTTCATCATCGCTGGCCGGGAGACATATATGGACAGCAAACGTACAAGGCTAAGGCTTGAATTAAATGGGATGAGCAAATCAATACCACACATTTGAAATGAGTGACCTAACTTGTTGCGTGTCAATGTTAGCCTCCACTGTTCTATGAATGTTTTGGAGAGCTAACCTGCGAACTTTGCATTGTGTTGTTGTTGTTGCTGCTGTTGATGATGATGATGCTCCTTCATTCTTGGTGTCAGGTAATACGGTGACAAAGTTTTCCTCAGACGAAATCGAACGGATGAGATCAAGTACCATATCATGAACCTGACAACCATATACCACCATGTCATACCTCTTCCGTACCAGCTGGATCATGCTTCTATTTACTAACTCATTGAAGTATCCCTCCCAATCTCAAATGCGGTTACCCCTTGTTTCTCCTGGACAAAACCTTCGGCTATCCACATCCATATCAGAGGAGCTTTCTCAATGAAAGAGTCTTCTGGGAACACACTTAGATATAATAAGCATGTTCTTAGTTGAGGAGGCAAATCATAGTAGCTAAAGGATATTATCTTCATAGTGTTCTCTACTTGCCGGTTTGCTTTACCACTATAACCGATAGAGCAATGCATCTCTAGCCATTCTTCCATTGGTTTACCCACCAACATGCTAGCCATTGTGATGATAGCTAATGGTATGCCACCACACTTCCTAAGAATTTTATCAGATATATCATTGGGTTGATGCTCAGAAGGTTTGTTTTCAGCACCAAATATCCTTGCAAAGAATAACTTTCTAGAGTTATCTTCTGATAGTGGTTGTAACTCATAAACCTCACCAGCTTCTCTAGCAACTTCATGATTACGAGTAGTTATGATTATTCTACTTCCTATATTGTTCTCAACAAGTGCCAATTTTATTGTTTCCCAAGTATGTGCCTCCCATACATCGTCAATAACAATGAAATACCTGCTCCATCATAGAGGAGAAGACATGAGCTGCCAAAACTATGTACATCATCTATAAAAGCAAGAAGCATGAAAATACATAAGAAAACTATCACTTGATGTAAGTAGCAACTTGATGAGCTTTAGTTTCTAAAAATAATGGTATATAATGTGCATAGCTCCATGAATTTGATATTTCTATAAATTATTCAAATGATTAAAATTCGAACTATAGTAAATTGAGGCTCGATACGTGAAACCACCAAGATTGACACTTTAGAAAAAGAGAGAAATCCTAAAGCTTCTCACAAAAAATTAGAAACATCCAACCGTTAATCTAATAAACCTGAATCATGATGGATAAGAATAGCCATTTCATATATTATACTGTCTAGAAAATTGCCCACCACTATCGTTTGAAGCAGCCAAAATAACCACCTAAGCTTATATGGAAATTACCTGATTTTATCATTATGAAAATAATTAAAAATAATCCTTCATTCTTCATCTCAATTACCAGCACGTGCAATTAGAAAATAACAATAAGTAAGACCTACACGTTGACAAATGATGTTGTTCATCTTTCACATGGGAAAATAAATAAACCGTTAAATCTAAAAGAAAAACAAAATATATCTATAATATGCATCTGCCAAGGATATAATTCCCATTTCTTAATTTTGTAAAAGTAATAATCTTGTGAGTTATTTGGTTGTTTATTAATGTTAACCTATATTGTTGTACAAGGAAATTCATTGGAAATAGAAGCATGCTCTCGATTAGTACGATAAATACCATATCACACAATCAAACAAAAGACAAAATAAACTTAGCATATATATTAGTTCAGAACATAAACAAATTTCAATTTAGTTATATGATTAAATTTAAAAGTATTTAAGAACACAAAACTGGCAGCCGGGATGGACTAGTTTCATAAAAAACACAACTATATATATTACATAATATCACATAAGTGAAGTAGGCACATGACTCTTTCTTAGTAAAAAAATAAAAATCATCCATTGCTGGAGTTCTGACACTCACCTCTTGTTTTCTAGGATTTCTCGGAGTTTGTCGATGAGTTGCCTCTCATCCAGCATATCTAAATTGCAATGCATGTACCCTTGCTTGTGAAGGTCAAATAATATGTCCTTGAAAACCTTCTTCAAGTCAGGATTGCGGCCAACGGGAACAAAACCGGTGCAACTGAATTGCCCCTTAAGCTTGTCGTACACTGCTTTGGCAAGGGTAGTCTTGCCTAGTCCTCCAAATCCAACAACAGATACCATCTTTGTTTGAGCAGACAGTGCATCTCCTATTGTCAACCTTGTGATTAGTGCTTCCCTTGCTTCATCAATGCCGACAAGGCTAACGGCATCACTATATAGAGATGCTATGCGAGGGTCAACCATGGTTTTGGGAGGAGTAACAGCATCGACCTTGTACCTGTCGAGGAAACAATGCAATTCCGAAACCAGTATTACAGTAAGAAGAAATCACAGGGGGAATTGAAATCAAATGCATTTGTGTTTGAGGATCTGACCTGTCACGTCGCTCGGCAACCTCTTTGACACGCTCCTTGATGTCCTTGATCTCTTGGGCAATCTCATGCCGCGTGCCAGCCTTGGTGATAATACCCATCATCTCCTTAACGAACCTCTTGGCGCTCTTTTTGCTGGGGGGCTTAGGGCCCTGGACGCGCACTAGGAAGTTGTCAATGATGTCCTCCATGTCGTAGGACAGCTCCCTAACATCGCGCGCCCAAATCTTGACGTGCTCTTTGATCTGCTCCGGCGGCACCTTGCCAACGCTGCAGAGGGCGGCCTGCGTGGTCTCGAGTTCCCTCTTCAGGAACTCGATGTTCTTCTTGGTGCCCTTCTGCAGGTTGTACTCATCCAGGAGCAGCTGGCCGAGCTTGGGAAGCAGGGTGCCCAGTGCTCCCGTCGCAAACTCCATGGCTCGTCAACCAAGCTGCTTGGTTGAGAGCCTGCACAACGAGTGGAAGGTGTTGTTGTTTTCTTTGTCAGGAACGTTGAGAGCACCGTCCATCCAGCAACGGACCCCATCTGCACGTGCAGTCACGCGGGGTGGCCTCGATTGCATGCATATATTTTGTCTTTCTCATCTGCCTTGGCCCGTCAAACCTGGATCCTGTCCTCCATTTGTGCTGTGAGATTGTGGAGGATGAGCTCGTTCGATCAATTCATGGAGCTCTGCTGTTTTTTTTTTGGGCCAGGAACGATGAGAGCACCGTCCATCAAGAAAACGAGCCGTATCACGTGCAGTCACGCGGTAGCCTCGATCGTATGCGTCTGTTTGAATTTCATCTGCCTTGGACCATCAAACCCGGATCCTGTCTTCCATTAGTGCTGTAAGGTCTGTGCGGTACAGTTTTTTTTTTTTGAACGAATGGAATGAAATTGTGCCAATTCTATTGATAAAGAGGAAGTTTTACAGTATTTTTACAGGCCCTTAAGGCCGAGATACAAAATTTTTATTCTCGCGCTATTAGTTTCTCTAAGTCCTT
Organism: Digitaria exilis; assembly: GCA_015342445.1. NCBI lineage: Eukaryota > Viridiplantae > Streptophyta > Magnoliopsida > Poales > Poaceae > Digitaria > Digitaria exilis. The sequence continues at coordinate 912,058 of JACEFO010002210.1, read as the reverse complement.
GGCCCCGGCCACTGCCCACGTTGCTGCCTCATCCCTAATCTTCCCCATCAGGCTTGGGATTGTAGATTCTCGCCGCCTAAAACCTCTTGTGTTCCTCTCATTTCAGATTTCCCAGAGGTTACTAGGAGTACCAAGCTGCGCTGCGCATGGCTTTTCTTGGTATATGTGGTGTTGTCATCATGTTTGGCCACCAGTCCATGCATGTGGTGGTGGTTGGCCATTCCCCAGGGATTGCTGCTGGCTGGGCTATCCATTGCACCACCGACATCCAAATACGCCTGTTGGAGTGGCAGACCTAGGGTTTATTTAGGGGGTGCAAAGCAAACAAATTTCACATACAAAATATATAATTCGTTTGTTCATTAAAGAATAGTAAAAGTTCACCAAGCATTTTAATAAATAGTCGGTTGCCCTCCGTTTAGCATTTACGCGGTTTAAATAGTGTTTAAATGGCCTTAAACGGTCTAAATGGTTTTATACTGTGACAAAAAATATACATATTGTGCATATAACATACCAAGTATTTTAGCAGATACATATTTTTATGTGTAAAAAAATTAAAACTCTAGCTGTAGATATAGCTCGTTTAACGTTCCCATCTTCCAAATTGCATGGGAAAGTAAAGTCTAAACTAAAAATTGACGAAAGAGCAAAGATTAAAAGCCACCAAATCCTAATTGCTTAATGCTGCTGCATCTAAAAAATAATCGGTAAGGGGATTAATGCTGCTGCATTTAAAAAATAGTCGGCAAGGGAGGAGAAAAGATAGCACCTACCTGGAGACAGGAGCACAAGGGAGGACAGAGATATGGGTAGACAGAGACTGATGGAGGGGCGTCCGCGGAGCTGGCGGCGGGGTTCCTGGCGTCCGCTCACATGTGTGACTGTTGACCGCATCGGGGACTCCCATCACCTGAGTCGGGGGCGAAGGGGCCAAGGGCCGAGGGTGAGTCGAAAGTTCAGCTGATGTCTGATGGGCCGCAGCCTATTGGGCTGCATATTGGATAATTGCAAAAAAAAGATAGATGAACTTGGGCCAAATTTTAGGGGGTTCCATGCACCACTGGACCCCCCATTGGGCCCGCCACTGGCCTGGTGTATCTGCATTCCACCAGTAGGTGGTGCGCAGTCTCCATTGTGCCACGACAAAGGGGGCATGTAGGGCTGTGGTCCCATCCCCGCCGTGCCAATCTATCTGATGTCCATATCCTATCTTGCATTACCAACTAGGTAAAAGATTTGCATTTTGGCGGAGCCCATGTTTGCCATATGCTTGCTAGTCGAGGATTTGCGGTGCATCCAATGAATTGCGTCCTGTATGCTGATCTTGTCGAGTACATCCCATTGTTGGTGAGGTTCCATGTTATACTATCTTCCCTATCTGGTTGCTGAAGCAGGTCATTGGCCTCACGCCAGACTATGAGAGCAACGTCGAGATCTACATCCACTACGTCGGCAGCAAGCTCGTCGGGGATGGCCTTCTAGGATACCTCCTCCGGATCCCGTGGTTTCTGTGGATGATGCCGGCTCACCACCCCATCACGACGTGGATCGAGGAGCTCAAGGTCCATGCCAGGGATGTGGGTGTTATGTGCCAAAGGTATAGCGTCACCGTGCCACCGCCATCGGCCACGGCTGGTACCAACATTGACATGTATGACGATGAAGACATTGACCCTTTAAGTGAAGAGAGAAGTCTTCATCAGCGACGTGCTCTTCTTTTCGAAGGTATTGAACATCTAGCAGAGGATAGGGAGGTTGTAAGAAACACGAAAACACCACCCTATGCTCATTTGCATTCCCATCGCCAACAATCCACTACAGGAGAAATGAGCATTCATCCCTAAGACAGTAGTACCGGTTGCACGTTTAGCCGGTACTAACGTGCAAAACACGCCTCTGTTGACGTCACCGGGCCCATTTAGTACCGGCTGGAGACACCAGTTCATACTTAATAGCCACTACCGACATTGTTGGTGTCAGGGGCAATGGCTAGTGGCCATTTAGTACCGGCTGGTGGCTCCAGCTAGTACTAAATGCGCACAGTTAGCACTGGGCTATGAGTAGAGCCGGTGAAGGGCATTTAGTACTGGCTGGAGCCACTAGCCAGTACTAACATGTTCCTCTGCCCTCTCTTCATTCGTCCTTTCCTCTCCTTTTCTATCTCTCTCTGTCGCCCACAGCTGCACTGCTCTCTTCTTTATCTCTTTGTGTCTTGTGCTTGTCCTATCTCTCTCTTCCCTCGATTCTAGCTCTCTCATCTCTTTGTCTTGTGCTCGTGCAGGCAAGAACTGAGGAAGGAAGAGTTGCTGGAGCCAGGGACGCGGAGGCGAGCTCCAGTTCATTCTCGACGGTGGCGGCGGGGGCAGACGCGGGTGCTACGTGGGTGCGGGCTTGACGGGGCGTGGGTGCTAGCAGGGACGGCGCGACGGCGAGCTGGCGGGACATGCGGGCAGGCCAGGTGGCAGCGGCGAGCTGGAGCACAGGCAAGCCAGGCAGCAGCAGTGACCTGTGGCGGGGCATACAGCAGACCAAGCAGCAGCAGCGGGCTGGTGGGGTGCTACGGCAGCGGCGGGGCAGGAGCAAGCTTTCTTGTGTGAATCCTCTTAAAGATCTCTTCTATTGCTTGTTCGGTTCTTTCACTTTTGTGGTGGTTGTAATTTGTGAGTTTCTTGTTTAGAAACATCTTAAATTTGGAAGTAGCAGTGGAACTACAGGAGCTTTATTGTTTTGTTCTTCATCTCGATCTCGTGTCTTTTTCTTGTCATTTGTTTGTTTGAGACAAGCTCAGTTGTCGAGATCTTGCTCTTGTCCATAGATATGAGAATATATGTACCTACAAAAATATGAATAAAAATAAAAAAGAAATAAACAAAAGAAAAGGACGCTCGAACCTCGCATGGGGTCGGACGGTTAGTACCGATTGCTCTTACCAACTGGTACTAAATGGTGCATTTAGTACCAGTTGTTGCAACCGGTACTAAATGGCTGTCCATTAGTACCGGAAACAGGTACCGGTCGCATAAATGGTACTAACGTGGCTTTCGTCCTGGTACTAAACACTATCAGAAAAAGGCCCCCAGTACCTGTTGCTAGGCACCCATCGGTGCCGGTTATGCAACCGGTACTGGCAATCCGGTACTGATGGGCACGCCTATCGGTACCGGTTGTAACAATCGGTACCGATGGGCGTCCATCTATACCGGTTGTTACAATCGGTACCTGTTGTAACACGGTTTTTCTGGTATTACTAACAGTGAAAAGATTACAATTGTCTTTTTTGGTCTCTCCAAAAAACATCCTCCCGTACAGTTACTGTTGACCTGCTATTTATTGGGGCCAACCTCGTATGTTTACAAGACCGTTACTTCCCGCCAAAAATCTTATAAACTATCCTAGTTTTTAGATGACCGTTGCTTCCTGCCAATCTCCGACTTAACCTCGTAACAGGAGACGGATTCGTCTTGGCAGTTCCTTGTCTCGTGACCAGCCTTGTGCTATTGTCTTCTTTGTCTTGACCTCCTCAGTTTCGCCTGCAACTTTAACCTCTTCCAATTAGCTTCACGCTTGTCTTCTTCGTTTTGACCTCTTCAGTCTCGCCTGCAACTTTAACCTCTTCGAATTAGCTTCACGCTTGTCTTCTTCGTTTTGACCTCTTCAGTCTCGCCTGCAAAAATAGAAAATATGATTCCAAGGGGCGTCTTCCCAACAGTAGCCCCTTCGTCCTTGGATTCGAGTTCATTGCTTTTCGACCCTCGAACTCCTAGGACAAAACCCAAAAGGCGTCCCCTTGGAAAAAATTGGCGGTTACTTTGGCGCCCTTTCACCTCCCAAACGGCGCGGTCTTCGAAACTTACCATGCCTTTAAATAGTAGAGGTTACCCCCCTCGGAATTACCTTCGCTTTCATCTCTGACTTGCTACTGTCTTCACTTGGCTCTTATTGTTGCTGCCTGTCAAGATTCTTGAAGTGCTTCGTGATCAAAAGTGGTTAGTTTTGAAAAATCTTTGTCCTCGTTTCTTGTTTTGTTATGTTTTTAATTGTTTTTCGTTATTAGTTTCGGGAATGCCTCATGTCAAGTCTACTGCGATTCTGACCTCTGATGCGGAGAGAGAGAACAGTCCTCTGGCCTCCAACCCAGGAAGCGAGGATCTGGAAGGGATCGAGGCCAATGTTAATGAGCTCGTTGGGGAATCGGCTCCCAAAACCCTTCATTTCGGTCGGTCCTCTGTTACCGCTAGCATGATTTCGTCCTATGAACAGAATGGATTTTTCCCTGCTGGTGTTGGTCGTGCTCCGGGGCGCGAGACTACCCCTGATCCTCAGTTTGGAGAGGCTGTCGTTTTTTCTGACTTCTTTACTGCTGGTCTTCGATATCCTTGTGATCCTATGCTGCCTCAGATTCTTGACCGATTCAACGTTAAGCTTCATCAGTTGACCCCAATTCTTTTGTTCAACTGTCGAAGTTTTTCTGGGGTGTTAAAACATTTGGTGGTGATGTTGACCTCGACACTTTCGGCCGCTTCAACGAACTTCATCTTCAAAAGAGGTCGGTCTTTTTGGAAGAAGGCGGAAAAGAGCATATGGGACAGTTTGGAGTTGCGACTTTTACTTTGCGTCGATGAAGTGCCACGCTGAAGATCATAAAAGTTGACTTCACCTACGCTCAATGGAACCGTTGGGATGTGAACTGGCCGAAGTCATGGTTTTATGTTAAGGTTGGCTTCGCCTCTCCGAATTCTAGCGACATTAGCTATCCTTTTGCTGGCCCTCTTGGCTATATCGAGGTGTCCACTGTGATTGACTTCGATAAAAGATCCGAATCTTTTAAGAAGAACAGTTCCTGCTTTTATCATGCTACCCGGTGACTCACGGGCCGTGACGTAGTTGAGAAATTTCTGGCTGCCGAAGTTTGGCCCTTGGGAACCGACTGGAAACCCTTTAGAGTTGAACAGAGACAGATACCTGGTTTCGATTTGCCTACCTCCTTTGCTGTTTTTAGACTCACAAAACCTGCAGGTGTCAGTGATGATGACCTTGTTTTGAATGTTGAATGGGCCTCGAGGTCTTTGGTTGGTCCTTTTACAGAGAAGGAAAAAAATCAATGATTGACTTCTTCGAGAAAATGAGTCGCTTGAATCGCCCGTGGATGGAAATGGGAGTTAAGTACGGGGATAGAGTGAAACCTTCTAAGCCCCAAAGACGTATGAAACCTGCTGGTAATGTTGGATCCGAACAAGTTGAAGTGACTCGAAGGTATAAGAAAATTTCATCAAAAGTTTTGGTACCTTCGAGTCAAGATGCTCCTCAAGCGAAAACAAAACAGCTTGAAGCTCAGAAGACAAAGACTGTTGATGTGCAACAGTCTAGTTCTTCGTCGAACAAGAAACCTCGCTTGTCTCGTAAGATGGATCCTTCGCTGTTGGACAGTCCTGTGGCCGAGGCTGAAAAGGAGGAAAAGGCTATCGATGCGGCATGTGGGCTTTTAGAGATTGCCGGCGTTGCAGGCGATGACCTCGGCTCAGCGGGATTCATGAAGGATTTGGCAAGCACTTCTGCTGCTTCAGGAAAAGGTTTGTTTGTTCCTTACATGAAATGCCCTGGTGCTAGAATGAGCCTCGCTGGCTTGATTTTGAGTGTGGTTTCGAAATCTCCAAGAGAATTTGACCTGAACTTTCTTGAGCTCTTAGAGCATAACTTTGGCCTGTATTCTACAGAACCAGCCGTCGAGGAAATGAACATCGAGGAGGATAAAGCAGCCAATGCCGAACACGAGGTCAACAATTTTAGTTGTACTGTATTTGATCACTAAATTTCTTTCATTGTTTACTTACTTTGCTTACTATTTTTAGGTCGAGGTTGTTGATGCCAAGGGTAAGAAGATCCCTGAAGAAAAAGTTGTGAATCACCCTCAAAACTTGGCTTCTTCTTCTTTTGTTGAACTTGGGGGTAGTGATGAGATGATAGGTGAGAAAAAATTCTGGCACCACTTCCTGTTTAGTTTCGTCTTTGATCCTTATATTTTGTCTTCGTTTTTATAGATTTTAAAGCATCATTGGAGAACCTTGATTTTGAAGAGCTATCCCGTTTGAGCGTCTCCACAGCCCACAAGGTTCGTGCTTATTTCTACCGCTTTATCTCTGTCCCTTCCTTTCTTTATATTTATCTCACATTTTTATTTTCGACGTATTTTCTTAGGTTAAGCTGATCAATGAGGTCTGTGCATCAAAGTCTAAAACTGCGGCTGACCGGCTTCATTTCTTGGAGAAAGAGAATGAGAGGCTTCGGGAAGTTAACGATAAACTTCGTAAAGATTTGACTAAGATCGAGGACACATGGGACACCACCGAAAGAAAATATAAGGCCTTACAGAAGGACTTTGACAAGAACCTAGTTGCGATCGATAATCTTCGAGAAGCCGTGGTTTGTGAGTCTGATGCTACCAAAGAGGCCAAAGCCCAAGTAACTTCCCTCGAGCTTAAATTAAAGGAAGCTGAAGAATCTCTAGCCTCTTCCAAAGTTCTTGATGCTGACAGGGTGAACCAGATTTTTGATTCGTATTCTAACTCGCTCAGGCAATTTGGAGCCACTCCTTATGCTCTTCCAGTGGACTTGAACATTGATAATTTCTTATCTTGGATTGAAGAAGAATTTGCTGGTCTCGGGGATGTATTTTCGATTGCTGGCGACAACTTTGCTCTTACCTGTACCGATGGCCTCGGCAGATTTCTCGAAAAAGAGGATAAGGAACTGCTTCTTCAGGTTGCCGGTCCCGGATTTTGTTTTTCTGACTTCGGAGATCTGTCCTCTTCTTGCGCCAAAGAAGTCGAAACTATGAAACGTCGTTTCTTGCGAGACTTCTGGAATATCTACGGGCGAGATATGGCTAAGGACTCCTCTTCGAAGGAAAAAAAGTTTTTGTGTAACTTAGCTTTTTTCCAGTGTCAAAAAGACTAACTCTTTTTTTTTCTTTACTAGGAAGAAAACGAAGGCGCTGAGGCTGAAATAGAAAAGGAAGAAGAGAGCGAAGAGGAAGAAAACAATGCCCCTGATTCGCCTTCTGATGATGATGGAGCGAATTCTTCCCAGGAGGAGGGAGAAATCTTGTTGCTCGTAGGGATTAATTTATGTAAAGAACTTATTTCAAGTGATGTTTGTGGATTCAAGAGCGACTTGAACGCTGAAATTGCTCGATATTTTGTTTATATTAGCCTCGTAATTATCTTTGATCTTTATTTCGTTTCGAAGTGCATGCGTTAGACTCGTAGAGATTCTTTTCCATTGAAATTGTCTGTACTTTGTTCTCTTTCTACAAGATCATAACCTTTAGATTCGTTTTCGCTATGGAAAACGCTTAAATATTCTTTGGCTTCTTCCTGGACTTTGGTTCCTACAAATTCCCTTTTTGCTATGAGGTTGTATTGTAGCAAATGCACTCTTCTCCAGGATTCAACTGATTGAGAAAGCGTTGCTGCACGAAGTATCCATGGGCCATGTGATGTTGATGCTTCTTGGCCCGGATAGATCATGCCGTCGAGCATGCATTTTGTTCCTGTTACCTCTCATTTCTAGAGAAAGTTTTCTTTTTGTTTGCCTTGTTTTCCTTTTTTCCTAGGGCTTGGCTTTCCCTTCTCTTTTATAGTGGTCTTTCGACCCTTGAAGAGATAATGATTTTACCTAACTTCGTGTCCTTTTGATAGTACAGGTAGGTGATTTGTTTTAGTGCGTTTGTTGTTTGGTAGAAACCTATTTTTGAATAAATGCAAAAGGGGGCTTCTCTTTTGTGCCTTTGAAAAAGGCGTCCCCTCCCTCGATAGCCCCTTTGCGTTTATTCGTTGCTTCTTGTTTCGAGCAACGGATTCTGAAAGAATACGTTCTCTTGTTTTACTTTCGAAATAGGGCAACTCTGTTGCTTTTTTCGTTTTCCTTATTGTTTTGAAGTTCTTGCGAGGTTTTAACTTTGATCTCGTTTTCTTTTTGCGAAGTTTTTATTTCCGACCTTGGCCTCGAGCTATTTTGCTCGAGGTCTTATTTTTGAGATTGTATTTCCAACCTCGACCTCAAGCTGTTTTGCTTGAGGTTGTCTTTTTGCGAGGTTATATTTCCCACCTCGGCCTCGAGCTACTTTGCTCGAGGTCTTCTTTTTGCGAGGTTATATTTCAACCTCGGCCTCGAGCTACTTTACTCGAGGTCTTCTTTTTGCGAGGTTATATTTCAACCTCGGCCTCGAGCTAGTTTGCTCGAGGTCTTCTTTTCTTTTTGCGAGGTTATATTTCAACCTCGGCCTCGAGCTATTTTGCTCGAGGTCTTCTTTTTGCGAGGTTATATTTCAACCTCGGCCTCGAGCTATTTTGCTCGAGGTCTTCTTTTTTGCGAGGTTACTTTTCCAACCTCGGCCTCGAGCTAGTTTGCTCGAGGTCTTCTTTTTTGCGAGGTTATGTTTCCAACCTCGGCCTCGAGCTAGTTTGCTCGAGGTCTTCTTTTTGCGAGGTTATATTTCAACCTCGGCCTCGAGCTATTTTGCTCGAGGTCTTCTTTTTTGCGAGGTTATATTTCAACCTCGGCCTCGATCTATTTTGCTCGAGGTCTTCTTTTTGCGAGGTTATATTTCAACCTCGGCCTCGAGCTGTTTTGCTCGAGGTCTTCTTTTTTGCGAGGTTACTTTTCCAACCTCGGCCTTGAGCTGTTTTGCTCGAGGTCTTCTTTTTTGCGAGGTTATGTTTCCAACCTCGGCCTCGAGCTATTTTGCTCGAGGTCTTCTTTTTTGCGAGGTTATATTCCCAACCTCGATGTGTTTTTTGCTCAAGTGCTTTTAGGGGAATATCCTTTGTTGATTTTTTGGAGAAATTTACATAGGTTCGCCTCATTAAAAACCTCACCTCCAGTTTCCTAGAGCCCCTTTTGTGAGGAAAAGAGTACGACCTTTTGCGATGAAAGAAAAAGAGAAAAGAGGTGCTTCGTATTTGTGCTTATAGCTCCGCACATTTACGAAGTTGACCTTTACAAAAAGAACTAAAACTTGGAGAAAACTGTACACCTTTGCTTGTTCCGATTCTAGTTATAGTATTTGCGAAGTTGCTTTACATTCCATGAGTGAGGTAACTCCTCTCCGTTTTCGGTGGAAAGATGATAAGACCCTGGCCTCGAGCTTTTTGTGACAATGTATGGTCCTTCCCATTTTTCCTCGAATTTGGATAAGTTTTCTGCATTATGCTTCCTTTTGATTACCAGGTCCCCAACTCTGATCTCTCTTATCTTCGCCTTTGGGTCGCGCCACTTTCGTGTTTGCCTTTGGTATGACTCGAGGTTATGTGAGGCAACGAGCCGATCGACTTCGATTAAGTCTTTTTCCACCATTTCTTTTTCACCTTCCTCACTACTAAATGTTACTCTTAGAGTTTTGGCCTTGATTTCTTCTGGGACCACCACTTCGGTTCCTTATAGCAGTCTGAATGGGGTGAACTTGGTAGCTCTGGATTCTGTAGTGTTGTGTGACCATACTGCGATTGGTAAATCGTCAATCCATTTTCCCTTTTTGTGATCGAAGAGCATCTTCCTTATAGTCGAAAAAATGATGCCGTTGGCTCTTTCAACTGCACCGTTTGACTGCGGATGATAAACAGATGCGTATTTTACTTTGGTTCCCATTGTTATGCAGAAATCTCTGAATGACTCGTTGTCGAATTGCCTTCCGTTGTCTACTGTTATTTCTTTTGGTACCTCGAATCTGCAGATGATGTTATGCCAGAAGAACTTTTGTACTGTGTGTGAAGTTATCGATGCTAGGGCTTTTGCTTCGATCCACTTTGTGAAATATTCCACGGCAACTACTGCGAATCTGCAGTTTCCTTGAGCTGTTGGGAGAGGCCCTACCAGGTCTATTCCCCATCTTTGCAATGGCCAAGAAGGTGTAATGAGCTGCAACAATGAACATGGAATCTTCTGGTTGGTTGCGTTCTTTTGGCATGCTTAACATTTCTTTGCTACTTCGTCTGCATCTTTTATCATTGTCGGCCAGAACATTCCCTGCCTGACTGCTTTTGCTGCGAGGGTTCTTGGACCAATGTGTGTTCCGCATATCCCTTCGTGTATGCTTCTTAGTATTTCTGTTCCTTGTTCTTTTGCAATGCATTTTAGCCATGGTGCTGATATCCCCTTCTTGTATAGCTCACCTTGTATTATCTGATATCCTTTTGCTCTTGCTGGTATTCTTTTGGCCTCACTTGCGGAACAGGGTGTGAAATTGTCTTGTAGGTATGCCATGATTGGTGCTCTCCAATCTTCCCAGCAGATGTGCGCAAGATACTGCTTTCTGATTGAGGGGACGGTTATGACCTCGTAAATTACGTCTTCGGGTAGCTCTTCCTTCTTTGCCGCTTTCTTGGCTAAATCATCAGCTTCGTTGTTGTCATTTCTATGGATGTGCTCTATAGTGAATCCTTTGAAGTATTTCTCCATTTCCCTGACCTCTTCGAGGTAAGTGATTAGCTCTGGTTTTCTAGCTTCACTGTCCTTTTCAATATGATCCCTTGCTATTTTCGAGTCTGTCTTCACAATGAAGCTTTGTTTTCCTAGGGATTTCATTTTTCGTAGCCCAAGTAGGAGTGCTTCATATTCTGCTACATTATTTGTGATTTGGATCTCTTGATTGTTGAACTCCAATCGTGATGCGAATCTGGTTTTGATTCCACCTGGTGAAACTAGGATTACGGAGATTGCTGCTCCTTTGCTACAATATGCTCCATCACAGTAGACTGTCCATTGCTTTTTGTCTTCGTCTGGAGTTTTGTGTTTTGGAGAAGTCTAATATGCTACGAAGTCTGCTAATACTTGAGACTTGATTGCATTTCGTCTCGTGAACTCGATGTTGAATCCGGAAAGTTCTGCAGACCATTTGCTGATCCTGTTCGAAGCTTCTTTGTTTGCATATAACTCGGCTAGAGGTTTGTCGGTGACGACTGTCACTTTGTGAGCTTCGAAATAATGCCTAAGCTTTCTTGATGCCATAAGTAATGCGTATGCAATTTTTTCGAGCTCAGAGTATGACTTCTTGGCTCCAGATAATGCTTCGGAGACGAAGTAAGCTGGCAACTGTTTCAAAATGCCTTCAATTTTGATTTCTTGTACTATTGCAGCGCTTACTGCTGACTCGGATACTGCGAGGTAGAGGAGAAGGTCTTTTCCTTGTGCTGGCGGTGATAATTTGATCATTGCCGCGAGGTATTCCTTTAATTCTTTGAATGCTTTCGATTGTTCTTCGCCCCAGTTGAATTTCTGTGCATGTCTGAGAGTTTTGAAGAAAGGGAGGCTTCGCTCGGCCGCTCTTGGTACGAATCTGTTTAGAGCTGCGATCCTGCCTGTCAATTGTTGCACTTCCTTGACCGTCTTTGGTTCCTCCATGGATGCCAAGGCCTGTACCTTGTCTGGGTTGGCCTCAATTCCCTTTGAGGTTACTAGGCATCCCAAGACCTTTCCTTTGGTTACTCCAAAGACGCATTTTTCTGGATTTAAGCTTAAGTTTGACATTCTTAGATTATTGATAGTCTCCTCGAGATCTTTGATGTGATCCGCTTGTAACATCTCTGATGATTACATGTTAAACAACAATTTAAATTGGAGAAATAGAAGACAAAGCAAAGAAACGAATTTAAAATTTTGAAATAAAGTATATTAAATTCAAACAAGCCGAATTGGTTTCTACTTCTAGGACCAAAATATTCCATAGAACTCAAAAATTGGTTAACATGAAAGTTTTAGTAAAAGTACAACCAAATAAGTTTCTAGTTCAAAGTTTTGCCAAAAAGTGAAGGGAACATTGCTTAAAAACCGAAACAATTCTCAGCAATTTAAATTTTAACCAAAATTTTCTCTGCTGGTTCTAAAAACCCTCAGTTTACTCTCAAATCCACAAAAGAACTTAAAAATCTCCCAAAATAAAAGTTATCACAAATTTTACATTCAGTCTATGCCTTTTTGGGGGTGTTGGCAAATTTTGACCGGAAGAACCCCAAAAACCCTCGTTTCTGTCCAGACCCGACCCAGTGACAACACTAACTTCACCTCGTGTCACCGCCCTAACCATTCAAGTTTTCCTATGTCAAACCTTGCCTTTTAGAAACTTTGGACTACCCTCTACAACTTTTGTGTTGGAAGAAAATTTCGTGCAGTTCAATTTTTCTGAGAAAACCACGTGTCAACAGGGTGGCCACGCACTGCCCGACGAGCTCCGGAGCGCGGCGTTCGCGCTCCGTTCCGTCACGTCGTCGCCGGCGCCCAGCCACCACGTGGCAAGCAGCCGCCGCCAACCCCTCGGCGACGTGTCCGACCATATCCCGAAGCTGGCCCACGAATCCAACCGAGATTTCCTTCCCCCTCACGCCGGCCGTCGTCTCGCCACCGTCGCGACCGCGGAGCGCGCGATGGCCGACCGCCGTCAGGGCAAAGCCACCACGCGGCGTGCGACGCCTGAGACCGCCAAACTGCCGTGCCAAACCATGGTCGTGTGCACCTGGTTTTGACTCCAAGCCGACCAAGTCTTCCCCCGCGCCGTACTCCTCTCTCTCCTCTCCGCCGCACCTCCGTTCCTTGCCGCACGCGCCACCGCCAGCCCCACCGTCGCGCCAGCTCACCTCCCTAGCCAATGCACCTCCCACTCGATCATTAGGTAGCCCTGAGACTTCCCTTCCATCGCTCGGTCGCCATCTTCCCGTTTGAACCCGCTGCGGGAGTCGCAGTGAGCTCGGCGACCGGAAATCGCCACGCCGCGGCAACACACATCCTCCGCTCTAGCCCAGCCCCCACCGCAAGCTTCCGAGCGTTCACACCATCCCCACAAACATTCCCAGCCCCTATAAGCAACCCTTCCCCTTCCTCGCGCGCGGAATCGCTCGCCGGAGCTTTCACCAAGCGCCGCACGTCGAGCCGTCTCTCCGCTCCACCACTGCGTCAACCCATCCCTCGACCACCTTCCCCACTCTCCACTGGTGCTCGTCGAGTCCTTCGCCGGTCGCTTTCACCGCTCGAGCTCACCGGAGTCGGAGCCGAAGCAGAGCTCCGCCGCCGTCGCCGTCGAGACCCCCTCTCCGAGCCTCTCCCGACCCCGAGACCTACCCCAATCGGTTCGCGGTGAGCCCCTCGTCATTTCCCACCCCTTGGTTCGCGCGGGTTCGCCGGCGTTTGGCCGGAATCGACGCCGCCGTCACCGCCGAGGACCATCCTCTATCTTCTCCAAAGATCCAGGGTTCCCTTCGAAAGAAACCGAGGGCTTTTTCGCGAGAATTTAAAACTTCCGAGGGCCGGGATGTAAAACGTATCTTTAAACCTAGGGCTAAAAACAGGAAACTTTGAAAATCGGTTAAAAATCATAGAAAATTCAGAAAAATGCAAACTAAAATTCTTTGGAATCCTGAGTATGTATTCTAGGTTCCACTTTTAGCATGTGCTGTTGCTTGGTTTAGCCTGTAAAAATTAAAGTTGGAAAAGTAACTTTTGGGCATAACTCCTAAACCACTGCTCCTATGAATGTGATTTTTGGATATGTTGTGACTCTTGTCATCATTGCTCTGCTGTATCAAAATCGCACTAAGTTCTATTTTGTAGCTCTAGTTATAAATGATTTAGTTTATCTCTGCTGAAATCTTGCGCGAAGTTTAATAATTAATATATGCAACAAAAATTCACCAACTTAGAGATGTAGTGTATACATGTGATAAACCATCAAGGAAAAATATCAAACCACCTGTTAAGTTCTGTTAACATGTTGAATTAAATCAGGGGTTGAAAATAGAGTATCATTTGTTTAGCCCATGTTTACCCTTTAAATTTTTGTACCCACTAGACAAATGAGCTAAGAATTACTTCTTTACGCTCCTGTAAATAGTTCACTTTATTTTCCTGAGTATTTATTTTTCTAGGATTTAATTTTGTGTCTAAGCGATTGGATTTGCCTAAAAAGGAGTAATTTAATTTCTGGATGAAATAAATTATTCTCTGTTGCCAATAAATAAGTAAAATATTTTGAGTATCTAAATTGAAGAAATAAATTCAAAAATGTTATATATGTACACAATCACCATCGAAAGAAAAAGAAAAAGTAACATATGAACCACTTTTCTTTTGAAGAAGTAGAATTAAATAATCTTGTCTAGGTGAATATGGCCACTCATGCACCCGTATTTATTTGTTGAAGAAAAAGTGTTTAAAGTTAAAACATCATGTTGTTGCATCACGTGTAGAAGAGCAAATTGCTGACGGAAACTACAAGTTGGTGCCGGACATTGACGAGGACACGCAGGAAGGGGAACTGAACACCATCGTTGTAGAGCAAGCACCTTCTCACGAGGCAGAAACTAGAGTTGAGCAAGAAGGCAAGCCCCGGAGCATAACCCAAGTTTAAAACTCCTTACAATTCTTTGATTATGTTTGTGCATTTACATTTTAGGAGTTGAATGAAAACCTAGATGCATGAATCTTATTTCCTATGTTTATTACATACTAGTATGATAGGTTCGCTAGTTGCCATGCTTTAAGGACCCGTTACAAGTCGAGTGATTCCTGTCACTCGCGAGATATAGGAGTTGAATGTCTTTCTTTATGTTGGAATCATGAGGATTGACGGGCGGGATGGTATGTGTAGATCTCCCGTCCGTATATGGAAAATACTTAAGGTCGAAACGTGTGGTTCAGTGTGTCAAGTTTTTGAACGTACCACACACATACCGACCTATGGGAATCGGTAAGCCTTGTACCAGATTGAAGCAGCTTGGGCCGCTTTGCCTACTTCCGAAACGTGTGGTTACATGCGTGAGATCGGCCGGCATGTGTCTGCGAGTATCCGATAACCGTGTATCCTAAGGAGTCGGCCCCGGTTTCCGAACTGTGGATTGATGGGAATTGTTGGATAGTAATTGTGCCTTGTGGCTAATATTATCCGTGTGTGTTGGGTTTTCCCTGGCCAGGTAGTGAAATTCGGTTCGAACCGTCCGCTTCTCGCGGTTAATGAGACTGCTTGACCGCTCGGCTGCATTGAGTAACAAGTGAAACTTGAGTTTGATAAAGGTGATGATTGTATAATGTATTGCACTACTTGATTGCTTAGAAAGGATGCTAACCTAGAATAATTAAATTACTAGAATTAGATGCTAAAAATTTGGAAGTAAGGATCTATTAATAGTGCTTTTGGGCAAAACGAACCCCTCAGCCAAAAGCCTTGCATGCCTAGAGTTTGGTGAAGTAGTTATCACCTGACGGGTAAGACTTGTTGAGTATTAGTATACTCAGCCTTGCTTGTGGCTCAATTTGTTTTGCAGGTGATGCTTTTGTTGAGTCTGTCAGTGCTGTTACTTGGCCGAGTCAGCTTCCTCCCGGATGGACGGTCTTGTGGGAGCCATCCTCGGGTGAGGATCGTGGGGAGTAGCGTCAGGAATGGCTTCACCCTGATGTTACTTGTATCGTCGTTTAGATCATCGTTTACTTTCCGCTGCTTGAAACTCTGAAAACTTTATTTATGTCTTTCAAACTCGGTTTGTAATAATCTGATTTAAGACTTAAAAATAATTTGGTCGATGGAATGTTGTAATCTCTGGGACTCGCCGTCGTGCGGGCGTGTTGTTTCGATCGAAAGTACGTGGTGAAATCGAGCTAGAATCGACGGTGCTCCAGCTTAATCCTATTTAAGTGTACGGATGCCTCATGGTGGTCCCTGGTGCACTTAAGTTGGATTAATTTTGGAGTAGTCCGCCACACCGCTCTTTTGATGCTTTTTACGACAAGGTCATCCACATAAGCTAGCATGTTTCTATCAATTTGCGAGTTGAAGACTTTGTTGGTCATTCTTGAGAAGGTTGATCCTGCGTTTCTCAGCTCCTCTGGCATTCTGACGAAGCAAAAAGTTCCGAAAGGTGTTATGAAGCTCGTCTTCTCCTCATCCTCTTGTTTCATCCAAACTTGGTGATACCCTGAAAAGCAATCTAGTAGAGATAGGATCTCGCTGTTGGCTGCGTCGTCAACGACGCTGTCGATTCTTGGTAAGGGGAAGTCATCTTTTGGGCAATGCTTGTTTAGGGTTGTGAAGTCGATGCACATCCTCCACTTTCTGTTTTTCTTTTTCACTGGGATAGTGTTTGCCAACCATTCTGGATATTGTACTTCTCTAATGACTTTTGCCTTCAGTAGCCTTTCAACTTTGGATTTTATTCCCTCTACCTTCTCATCTGACATTTTTCTCAGTTTTTGCTTCCTTGGCTTTGTCTTTGGGTTTATGTTGAGGCTGTGCTCGATTAGAGTCCTGCTGACACCCTTTAGATCTGCGGCTGTCCATGCAAAGACATCTTTATTTTTTCTTAGGAATGCTATCAAATCTTCCTCTTCTTGAGGGGAGAGGTCTGCTCCGATCGTGACCTCTCTACCTTCGGTTCCTGGTTCGAGAGAGACTCGCTTGGTGTCTTGTGCCTGAATAGCTTCTTTCGCTTTTTCCACTTTGGATTGCGGTGGACTCTTTCTGATCGATTCTGTTTGAACCTCATCATTTGGTTGTTTCATTTCTGTCTGCAAGAGGTTGACGTTTTTCTCGCCTGGGGTGATTCCTTGTTCGATGTCCCTTGCAACTTGCTGGTTTCCGAATACTGTGATTACTCCATTTGATGCTGGAAGTTTCATGCAGAGATACGCCTGTCGTACAATGGCTTCGAATGTGTTGAGGAAGCCTCTTCCGAAGATTGCATTGTAGGGGTAGTACATGTCGACTATGTCAAAAGTGACTCGCTCCGTTCTAGGATTGCTCAAGTCCCCCAAGGTTACCGGTAGCTCGATTTTTCCTAAGGCTCGGATTCTTTTTCCTCCGAAACCAATGAGTGGAGTTTCTGATGGTTGTAACAAGCTTCTGCTGATGTTCATTTGATCGAAGGCACTTGCGAAAATAATGTCAGCTGAACTGCTATCGTCTATCAATATTTTTGTTAGCTCCCAGCCTGCCACATTTGTTTCGATGACCATGGCATCAGTGTGAGGACAACATTGGAGCTTGAGGTCCTGCTCGGTGAAGGTTATTGGGATATGCGACCAGTGAGTTTTTATTACTAGGCCATTGGGTAGTACTGCGTGCACTCTTCTGAAGTAGTCTTTTCTTTGTCTTTTGCTTTCGAAGTCAACTGAAGATCCTCCCGCTATAGGCAGAATCATTCCGCGGGAGGGAATAGGACCCTTGGCAGGTGTTGAGTTTGATGTTGTAGCTGTTTGCATCATGATTTTGTCTTTTCTTGCCGCGGTGGATTGAATTGAACTGTGCGCTTGTTGATTTGGCTCTGACTGGGTTTGGTGCCACGCCAGTCGAGGCTGGTGGTATGTTGAATAGGATTCCGAATTCGTCGGAAGTTGTAGCAGTGGATTTGTCGTGTTATGAGAAGTGCATTGCCAGGAGTTTGTTTGAACTGTACGACCTTGACTATTGTTTTGGTTCATTTCTTGCTTCACCCTGATGGTTATGGGACATCTCCCTGTACTGTGATCTGGGTTTTCGCCATGGAATTGGCAAAACCAAGATCGAGGTTGATTGTCTTGTTGGCCTCGTCCTCTTCCGCGGCCTCTGCCTCGTCCACCTCTTCCTCGTATGGATGAGGAGTTGAAATCTTGCTTTGTTGCATTTGATTCGTTGTTGTTTTGCTCGCTCCTGTTTTCTATGTTGAAAACTTGAGCTGGTCGGTTGTAGTTTTGCTTTTCGTATGTGGGTTGCCTGTAGTTTCCATTTTCTTTTCTGAGCTTGGCTCTTTCGTTGATTCTTCTTCTGTGATCATCGTCTGATCTGCAGAACTTCTCCATTTCGTGGAACAATTCATGGAGGTTTCTTGGTTTGTTTTTGACGAACTCTGACGCACTTGGCCCTGGTCCTAATCCGTGAATACATGCGTCGATTGCTATTGAGTCTGGAATATCGTCCGTTTGAGCCTTCAATTGGATGAAGCGTTTGAAGTATTGGGCCAATGGCTCTTTTTCCTCTTGTTTGCACGCGAAGAGATCTCCCGAAGTTAATAACTGTCTGTTGAATCCTTGGAAGTTCTGAAGCACTTTTGCCTTGAGTTGTTCCCAACTAAATATTGATCCTGGGCTTAGTCTTGTGAACCATGTAAGAGCCGATCCTTCACAGGCTATGATGAATGATTTTGCGAGAACTAGTTCGTTTCCTCCAGCGGAAGCCACAGCGACTTCGTAACTCATCAAGAACTGCCTTGGGTCACAAGTGCCATTGTATTTGGGCAAAGTGATGGTTTTGTACGAGGTTGGCCATGGTGCATTTTGAAGGCCTGGAGATAACGATGAATTCGAGTCATAGCTTCTGAAACTCGCGTTGTAATTTGTTGTTTCGGTGTGGTATTCTCTCTCGGGCTCTTGAATGGTTTCTTTGCTCGCATTGAGCTCGTTTTGGAGTCTCCTGAGCTCATTCTTGGCCTCTGTAATTTTTCGCTCTTTCTCGGTCTCTTTTCTTTGGCGCCAACTGTTGTAACACGGTTTTTCTGGTATTACTAACAGTGAAAAGATTTCAATTGTCTTTTTTGGTCTCTCCAAAAAACATCCTCCCGTACAGTTACTGTTGACCTGCTATTTATAGGGGCCAACCTTGTATGTTTACAAGACCGTTACTTCCCGCCAAAAATCTTATAAACCATCTTAGCTTTTAGATGACCGTTGCTTCCCGCCAATCTCCGCCTTAACCTCGTAACAGGAGACGGATTCGTCTTGGCAGTTCCTTGTCTCGTGACCAGCCTTGTGCTATTGTCTTCTTCGTCTTGACCTCCTCAGTTTCGCCTGCAAGTTTAACCTCTTCGAATTAGCTTCACGCTTGTCTTCTTCGTTTTGACCTCTTCAGTCTCGCCTGCAACTTTAACCTCTTCGAATTAGCTTCACGCTTGTCTTCTTCGTTTTGACCTCTTCAGTCTCGCCTGCGAAAATAGAAAATATGATTCCAAGGGGCGTCTCCCCAACAGTACCGATGGGAGCCCATCTGTACCGGTTGGTATTACCAATCGGTACCAAATGATTTTGAGCATAAAAAAATTGAAAAAAAAAATTTGAACTTGCTGGGGGGCCCGCACAAGTCACGTGAATTTTTCACGCGTAAATGTGCGTGCGCGGTCCGTGAGACTCGAACTCGCGACCTCCCGCTCACGCGATTCTTCCTTAACCACCCCACCTATAGATCACTTATGATTGAGAGAAGGATGCTATCCTTTTAAAGTAACCCTGGGTGGTGCATTCAGTACCGGTTGGTAACACCAACCGGTACTGAATGCCACCATTCTGTACCGGTTGGTGTTACCAACCGGTACCAAATGCAAAAGGGGCCTCGGAAACCCCCTGGACCATTTAGTACCGGCTCGTAACACCAACTGGTACTGAATGCCACCATTTAATACCAGGCCGTGTTACGAGCTGGTACTAAATGGTCCTCGGGAGGTACTGTGCTTACCAACCAGTACTAAATGGTCCTTAGTACCGGTTGGTAAGCAACCGGTACTTATTGGAAGGGGACGAATAGTTGTGAAAGGTCGATCAATAGTAGTTGGGAGCATCTTCACACGACTGCTTGCTTAGAACAATGTCATCTTCATGCGACTGCTTGATCAGGTTTTCCTTTACGAGATCCTACTTGGAATAACGGGGCAAGAGAGCATCTTCACACGACTGCTCGCTTAGAACAATGTCATCTTCACCGACATGCCATTCACCATCGGCTCCGACTCCGCAGCCGTCTCCTGTCCGTGCACGACTCCTTCGTCGTTCGGTTCACGTGACTCCACTGCAAACCTCTTTCGGCACCGACTTTGTACGACAACTTCGAGTAGGCTCGACTAGCTATATCGAGTGATGGTGCATGGGGTTTCTCTGTAACTGGCCCTGCCTCGCTCTGGGTATAGGTTGATACCCTTCTGTCAATTGTTATTTTGTGTGTCCATCATTAAATTAAATATGTGTTAATCGTGAACATTTGCACATGCTACGATTTACTCATGGATTGAAATATTGCTGAATTTTATGTTTTACCTTGCAATTAAAATAAGATTGAAAATACAGAATTATCAAAACAAAATCCATCGGATTTTGAATTAACAACACTAAACTGCAGGTCGATAGGCACACAGCAGGAGCAGGGGCTCATCACACTCCTTTGA
This sequence comes from Digitaria exilis, assembly GCA_015342445.1. Taxonomy (NCBI): domain Eukaryota; kingdom Viridiplantae; phylum Streptophyta; class Magnoliopsida; order Poales; family Poaceae; genus Digitaria; species Digitaria exilis. The sequence continues at coordinate 891,896 of JACEFO010002210.1, read as the reverse complement.
CGTCCATGTCACCGTGATTTTGCAGCAGGAACAAGGATTGAGCCATTGGCCCTCAGCCCCGCTGGTCTGTAGCGATCTTACCCGAGAAATGGGCCCACTTAAGTACATTCCACCTTCCCTTGGTGCTAATACATAAAAATGTTCCCAAGTGCGGATTCGACCGTCGAGTCAAGCTCGACCAACGGCTACTGAAGATCGTCCGTCCATACGCTCACTCGAAGGTGAGTTCCAAAGATCACATCATTCCACAATTCAAATTACAACAAGTCTTAGAGTTATTACAACCAAATTGAAATGATGAATGAAAGTAGTTTGAGTTTATGCAGCGGAAAGTAAAACGAGATACTAGCGACGATCCATAGTATCGTCACGATGAAGTCAGCCGTGACGCTACTCCTCACGATCCTCTGGAGAGGTCGGTTCCCACTCGATGCTGTACCCAGGAGGAAGCTGGGAGGCCCAAGCCATAGAGGCAGCTACCTCCTGAGGGGACGGTCCTGAAAATTTAAGCCACAAGCAAGGCTGAGTATACTAGTTATACTCAACAAGACTTACCCGACAGGTGATCACTAATCACCGACTCCTAAAATGAGAGGCTGTTTGGCTAGGGGGTTCTTTTGCCAAAAGCGACTAAGCTGATCTCTAGTTTAATCCATTTTGATTTTAATTTCTTTTTAGCCTATCCATTCTAGGTGAGCCTAGCTAGTCAACCAAGTTTTGCAATACAATTATTCCATACAAAGATTTCATCCTTCCAAGTTCCACTTCATAATATGTCATACATCGGTCAAGCAGTCTCATTAACCGCGAGAAGCGGACAGTTCGAACCGAATTTAACTACCTGGCCAGGGGAAACCCACACATACGGAATGGTTGGAAATGCCAACACACCCCAATCCTTTCTCATCGATCCACAATTCGGCACCGGGTCCATTTCCTCAGGATAAAGGTTTACTGCTTCACTCATAGTCTCACGCATATATCCACAAGTGTACGGCAGGGGAAAACAATGGTTTCCAAGGAGAGATGGCTATCGGCCCTAGCTGCTTCAATCTGATACCGGGACTTACCGGTCCCATAAACCGTGCATATGTGTGGTACGTTCAAACGCTTGACACAAAAGTACCACATGTTTCCAATTAAAACATCGATAGGCGGGAATCTACAATCATCCGTCCATCATCTCTAGTGTTTCTGATATGAGTAGACATACAACTCCTATATCTCGCGAGTGTCGGAAACACTCGACTTCTATCATTCTTAAGCATAGCAACTATCGAACCTAACATACTAGTGTTCAATCAAAGGAACCTATGATCATGCAATCTAGGGTTTCATTCAACTCCTTGAAACTTAAATGCACAAACATATAATCAAATAAATCGCGTAAGTAAAGATAGGTTATGCTCCGGGGCTTGCCTTCCGGCTCGAAGCGGTGCTCCTGCTCGGGGCTTGGATCCACATGCACCACGTTCACCTCGGACTCCTGGGCGATCTCCTCGGCAGCGGGGACTAGCCCGTAGACTCCGTCGGCGAGACCCGAATCTACACGAAATGCATGAAATGCTTAAGTATTGAGATTTAAAGAGTTAAGGTTTATTTAAATCTTGGTTAGTGAATTGGAAAGGATAAACATTAATTATAAGTGAATATATCCTTTTCATTTTGAACCTTTACTTTTATTTTAGAGTTTTAGGTTTTTCTCTTTTCTTTTCTTTTTCTTCTCTTTTCTCTTCTTTTTCTTCTCTTTTCTTTTCTTTTCTTTTTCTTCTCTTTTCTTTTCTTTTTCTTCTCTTTTCTCTTCTTTTTCTTCTCTTTTCTTTTCTTTTCTTTTTCTTCTCTTTTCTACCATTCCAGTCCTTTTTCTATTATTCAAAAGGTGAACTTAGGAATATTATTTTTAGGTGCCATTTGACCAGAGGCTTACTCATGCCAAGGCAGGAGCCTAGGCCAAAATTTGGCCCAAGTTGATTTTTCTATAATTTATTAAAATTATTCTTATCTTTTTGCCTAAAATCAAACTAAAATCCTACAAAAATAATTACAAGGTTTCTGTCCAAACCACTTGGCACAGTGACTTAGGATGCCAAGAGTGACATCTCTGCAAGTTTGCATGTGATATTGAATTATGATTATTTTTGTGGAATTTCACCATGTTTAAACTACCAAAAATTATTTTGCCATTTTCCAGTGTCCAAAAATTACCATTTTCATTTTTCGAAGGTTTCTAATGTATTGATTAAGTTTCTGTGTGAAGGAGGTGATTTTTCACTTAGTAACTTATTTTCTGTGATTTATTCGCCAAAACAGCAGGGTATATGTTTGGAAAATCATAACCCTAAATCCACTGGGAATTTTTGTGCACCCTTTGCGCATTAAGCTAATGATAATCATCCTAACAACATATCCCAAGCTCAGCTCCAGTGCACGTGTAGATTTTGAACTATGATAAAAAGTGCTCAAACTGAAATGAATTTATATTTCAAAATCTAAAGCTCAACTGAGTGAGGTTCAAAGGAGGAAGTTGGCCTTCTAGATTCACTGGTCACTACAAAATTGGTTTGACATTTTTCTGATTTTTCTACGATTTTCTATGAATTTTTGAAAATCTCAGCGAATTAAACCTAAAATATAGAATCTATTTTACGCGAAGAACCCGGGAAGTTTTGAATCTCTTACAAACAAGTCCTTGCATTTTGCGCTCGGCCCCCAGGAAAGAGGTTGAAGACGCAGTTAGGCCCTCGAGCTCGCCGGCGTTCGTGCGCCGGCCAAACGGCGGCGGTTCCGCCCCGGGGAAGTGGAGGGAAACGAAGAGGAGCTCACCGTGAGTTCTTTGGGCAAGGTCTCGTGATTGGAGAGGGTCGGGAAGATGGTCGTCGACGGTGGCGACGCTCGGCTCTGCTCCGGCGAGTCGCGCCGGCGACTGGGGCGGCGGAGGAAGGTGGGAGAAGGCTCGGTGAGAGACAGTGGGGCACGGCGGAGTTGCTGGTGGCGGTGGTTTGGCCGGGGGAGGCGTGGAGGAGGTTGTCCACGTGCGACTCGGGCGCGGCGGCGGAAATGGCGACTCCGGCGAGGGATAGCGGTCACACGAGCGAGGGATGGACCTTGAGCTTTGTAGGGAAGGGAAAAGGGAGTCCAGGAGATGCTCGGGCAGGGCCCTAGGGTCGAGCGCGGGCAACGGGCAGAGGCGTGCCGGTCAGCGCCTGCCATGGCAGCCTGAGCGGCATGGGCTCGCGCTGAGCGGGCAGGTGGAGCAGGGCAAGGCCGGGCAGACGCTCGTGGGTGGCCTGGCGAGCATCTACGGATGCAGTCGAGCACGGGAACCGCGTGACGGGGACAAGGCGGCCGGCGGACCGCTGGTCCGAGCGCGACGGCGCGGGCGCGTCGGCGTGCGCTCGGGCGCAGGCGCGCGTGCAGGGTCGGTCAGCGAGCCAGAGCTGGTCGAACGCATGCGCGGTGATAGGGGACATGTCGTGCAGGGCACGGCCGGAGCACGGTTGGCCGCTGGCGGCAGGAGCAACATGGGCGGCTTGCGTGGGCGAGCGCGCGAGCTCCCGAGAGCGCGCTCCTGCGGCTTACAACCGAGTTGAAGAGCGAGCTTCCAATTCAAAAATTTTGAACAGAACTTGAAAAAGTTTGAACATGAAAGATGTAGAAGGGATAGTGGGACACCTCTCTGCACTGGAGATTTTGATAAAAAGTTGAAAACTTGGCTGTAATTCAAAAGGGGGTAAAACCCTGTTTTGAACTGAATTTCTGAATTTCGAGGGGCTAGATGGCAAAATTGGCCAAAGTGCCAAAAGAGGCAAAGTTCAGAAATGTGAAGATGTACAACTTTGCTTTTTGGAGATTTTGAGGTTCTGTGGTAAAATCTTGAGATTTGGCTAAGATTCCGTTTCAGCTTTGAATTTGAATTGGAAATTTCAATTTCCAAGATTAGGGTTTGAATTTTGAGATGCTTCCAGACATTTTTAGGCTATAGTTTGAAAAGGGAAGTTTCTTGGTTTGACTTATACTCCAACTTACCCATTTGCACTTTTTCAAGTTCTTAGGAAGTTTTTCAAGTTTCTTCATTGCTTCGTTTAAACGGTTTTTGATTCAAATTGGAAAATTTTTCCCTTGTTTTCTTCGATTTCACTTTTGAACTGTGCTTAGCTTAACTTAAACATCCTTTTAGTGTTAATTAACACCAGGGGTGTTACATGGTCTGTCCTCCGCAAGCGTGCATCTCATGTGCCTTGTGGGCCCGTTCTAGCTCCTCATCATCCATGGCGCTCGTCACTTGGCTTGGAGCTGAAGGCAGCAGGGATGCATGTGCACCTACACAGCCGAATTGGCTCTGGGATCTGCAGGCTGTTGCCATCTGGTGGTGGCGGGCTGGCGGCGGTGCCGTGTGAACTGTGTGCGAACCCGCGAGTTGCGTGGGATGAGATGTGCATATGCGGGTGTGTGCAGTTAGCTAGGTTGAATTGAAGGGTGATGCAGGGCTAATTGGGCCAGAATTTTAGGCTTCTGTGGGCTATGCACAATCTGTTAGTATCCAGGTGCATGTGGCTCGACCCAGCTCGAACTTGCATCGAGCCGAGCCTCTCGCTCGTGCTTCAAGCTGAGCAAGCTAACGAGCCACGGACATTTTATCTACAGCTCTGCACCATATGACTATGTTGTTGTTTTTGTTATCTTTTTTCTACTCTTGGCATCAAAGCTACTAAGCCAACAGTAAGTGAGTGGATGAGAAGCTATGGGTAAAATCTATAGCGACCCACTGGCATCTATGCTAAATGTTTCCAAGCTTAACAAATTATTTGTTTTTTCTAACACTATCAATTAAATGGTTGCTTGTTAACTGTTAAGTAAATTCCCTAAAAAGATGTTCTAATCATCGTCAAGAGAGTTAGCACATTGTCATTGCGATTACCGCAGGACCCGTCACTCATCGCAGTGCCACCTCGACTTGCCATGACCACTCTTCACCTCAGTTTTGCTGCTCATCACCACACAATGATCTATGCTAATAAGGCCCACTGCTAGCTAGTGTGAATCAATCAAGGTTGGGTTTTGGAATTGCTATGGAGTAGAGAGAAAGATTGAACTAATTAAAAAGACAATTTAATAAAAAGTAATTTAAATTAATGTATTTCTAAATGTTCGAATAGCATAATAGAAGATTAAAAAACATACATATTTGCACCAGGCCCGTAGCAATGCACGGTATAATGTTTCCTAGTAATGAGTAAAATAAATATGTTCCAAAACAAGTAAATATGTGTCCGTTTTGTATTCGAATTCGACAACATTCGAATTTGTGTTCATCAAAATCTATATTTGTATCCGAGGTAAAATATGGTAAAAGATATTACCAGTATCCGATTCCATCTGAATCCAAATTCCATCCCTAGAAGACAAGCCAAATAAAGAATAAAGATGCAAAAAAGCATACAAAAGTTCCGTCGGAATTCGATCACCGGATGACAAGCCAAGTAAAGAATATAAAAAGAACGAGTAAAATTGAAAACAATTTTCACCCAATTCGGGTCCACCTTACCTCTCACACTGGACCCACCTGTAAGGGTCAAAGGAGGTGGGAAAAGGGTCAAAGCCACAAAAACTGATATTTAGAAAATGTTTCTGTCAAAATTGATTTCTTTTTGTCACCCATGTTGTTTCTACCCGCCTTAAATCAATTTTTCTCATGCGACAAAATCATTTTATTTTTTTCGAAATCGGACGACGCGGTGTGGGCACGCATCTTCGTCTCCCGCTCGACTCCGCCGCCGCTGTGTCTGTCCTCCGCCCTTAACGTTTCTCCTACCCACTCGACCCAGCTCCACGCTTACCGTTCCTACCTCTCGCTTGGGCCCGCCGCCTCCGTGGCTGCCTTGCCATGGCGGCCAATCAGACCCGCGCACTCGCCGCGTCGCCATCTCCGCCTCCCGCGCCGTCCGTCCTACCCGCGATGATTAATAATAATGGAGCAGTCTGTCCCCGTGGGAGGAGGAGCTGCTGTGCCTCCTCGCCGGCTTCCCAATGGCTCCGACCACAATCTCTCCTTCTCCGACCTTGTCATGGGCAGCGTTAGGCTGTGTGCATACCAGGCAATGCGGGAGGACAACGGGGTGCAGCCACCGCGGCGCAGTTGTCACTCGGGCGAAACGAGACACAAGCGCTGGCGGCATCGAAGCAGCAGCAGTACCATGCGGCGAGACAAAGGCCCCGGCGGAGGCGGCCGGGAGCTGCGTTAGGAATCGCTGACTGACAGTATTCTTTCATTGCAGACTGGGTTGCTGAGGGGTGAGCGCCTACAATATCATTTGTTTTGCAAGATCCGTACAGATCTCTTTGGATCCAGTTTATTGCACTTTACTTTATAATTAATAACATGGTTATACTCCGGTGCGAGGTATGGTGATGTGCAGACATTCAACTGATAGAGAAGTTTCTATCCTTTCATACATGTTGTCAATGGTAAAGTGCCTAAGAAGTTCCATAATTATTGACAGTCGGAAGCTACCTCTGCCGATTAATTAAGCAAATGACGGCTTTATTATATATCATGTGAAATATCCCTTCTAACTTGGTAAGAGTAAGAGCACTATCAAGCAAATTCTTGCTACCATGGCCACAAAGATTCAAGGATCCGGATCTTTTCAACTACGACCTCCCCAGAACAAGTGCAGGCAAGGTTTGATGGAGAAGTGCATTTTGTGCCTCATGGATTAGCAAAATTAACCATGCACGTGTACATACTGATATCAACATCTCTGGTCATTACTCACCTAAATTGGGTCCATCATCCCATCAGGGTTGAAAAGGGGGAGGATGCACAGACCCATAGATTAAGATAATTCTCAATTTTCATTATAAATTTTAGGTTGGTTTCATTCTCATAAATGATATACCAAGTGATCAAAAATAAATGACATGACATGAAATTTACAAGAAGCGAGAATAATTGAATTTCATCGATAAGAAAAGTAGCTGGTCCAACACTCTATCAACAATGATGAACAATAATATGATGTGTTGTATTGATGATTGTAGAATTGTTTTTTATTACGTGCGTGTCGCACGTGCGTCTTTTGCTAGTAAAGAATAAATAAAGACTAGAAAAAAGCAGACAAAGTTCCTTGATGGTGCCAACAAAAAGCTTACACCTCTTGATAGACCATGGCTTGCCGTGTTTGCCCATGCGAACACCGAGGTGAGAAGACAAGCCATGTACTTCGTAAAGGATAAAGAGACGTTTTGTAACCAACAAAAAACTTAATCTTGGACCTTGATGTTCTAACAGGTCTTTATTTACTCTTGAAACTATGCCACCTTCTTTAGCCTACTTGTATTATAATATAAGAAGATGGACTACCTCATATAAGTTGGTGCGCGCTAATTTAATGATTTAATGTCTTGCTCCGACGTTTAAGCTAACTTCAGCTAGCTCTTTTTTTTCATACACTGTGCTGCTTGCAGGTTTCCCATGTGATGATAAGAAAAGATTTTTAACCTTAGATCGGGTGCTTGAATTTCGTTCTACTAGCTGTATCACTGCTAGCTGCTTTAAGCCCTCCTCCAACAAAGCCACATTAGCTAGCTCATATAAAGTCATTTCATCATTTTGCTTACAGAAGAACGAGTTTGTTAGCAGAGAGTGTACCATGTCTTTCTCAAGAGCTAGCACATAGAGAAAAAGTGAGCTTTCATCCTTTATTGATGTGAAAGAGGTTTTGGGATCTAATTACTTTGAACAATTAATGTGCTATATATAAGATAGATCATTTTTGGAAGATTTAACTTATTGCCAACTTTACATAACTTGGAGGAGGCCTATACAATTGGCATCGGTGCAATTGTACCTTGCTTGTGTCTCCTCGAAACACCTCAACACACGTTAAAGCTGCATACCCTGGAGGCAACTGCCAATAAAGCTGCCTCTGGAGGCATATTCGTACGTTTGGCATCGGTGCAACTGTGCTGTCCACGTTTTCCAGGTAGTCGACCATCTCAGAGTCATTTTTGCATCTCTCTCTGCTAATCTTTCCGGCATTCGTCCAGTACACCAGCTCGCGGCTCGCGCCGGGATGGCCTCCGACGATCCACCTGTTCCAGGTCCGAGTTAGCTCCCACAAGCTTGCATCCACACCCATAAGCTCGTTGTGCTCGCAGTCGCTAAACCGTAGACAAAGACGCAGAGAGAGAGAGAGAGAGAGAGAGTATTGAGGGAGATGGACGCCCAGGGGGGCCTCGACTCGCTGCTGGGCCGTCTCACCAGCATCCTCATCGACGAGGCGCAGCTGCTCGGCTGCGTCCGTGGTGATGTGGAGTTCATCAAGGACGAGATGGAGTGCATGAACAGCTTGATCCTGCAGTTGACCGAGGCCCAACACCGGGACCACATAGTTTGTGCATGGATGAAGCAGGTCTTTTTTTTTATGAAACATGAGGGCTTACCTCCTACTGATTATATATATGCTAGTCTATCAACCATGCTATGCCGCACAGGCTAATTAGTTAGAAATAGTTTAAAATTATATATCTATATGAGGCTCTATTTCATTTATGCCAAATATTCTAATAATACTCTAATATACATTTATTATTATATGTTTGTATTAGATTTACTCACTAACATTACTTTTCGATTTTGCCTCACATTGTTTGATATGTACTTCATTGAACCTTTTATTTGAGCTATGTAAACATGAATGCATGGTGACACATATTATCGGTATTATTTTTTATAATAATAACATAAATAATACATGTAAAACTGTAAAAATAATAATTTAGAATTTTTTATATTGGTATATTTTAAGATTTTATTATAGTTGTATAATTTAGATTCAGATTTAGTGGTTATTGAACTTTTAGTAACGGTGTAATTGGTATTATTTTTAATGGAGTTATTTGTTATTATTTTATTTGATATTAATTTTACGATGGTATAGCTGGATAATTTACATCAAAATTAGGAGGTTACTTTAAATTATTTTTCTAATGGTAGAGGTGGGTAATTGAGGCACATGTTTAGGGGTAACTTTAGTCTATTTTCATAACAACAAAGGTGGGTAATTTATTAGAAAACATCAAAGATCCAATGGCTGTTATGATTAGAGTTGTTGGACTGGTGGTCGGATGTTTCCCTTTTTTGTGAGATTTTCTATGATTCTTCTAAGAAGGAGCCTCCAATCAGTAGTAGTAAGATTTTCTAGGATTCTTCTATTTTTTAGAGGGTTCACCTAGGATCCTAGGTGGCTTCGAGTAAAGGCCTCAAAAGGAGCCTCCAACGAGTAATAGTAAGATTTTGAAAAAGTTAGAAATATTTACATCACGGTGTCAAGAAACAAAAAAAAAAGAAATGAAAAAGCATTGTGATTACAACACTGTCTATCCATGAAGACATGAGACTTGGTAGATTCTTCTTTGCTCTTAGTATAACTAAGGCAAATTCCTTATGAAAAATATCCTTGGCATTATGAAGCAGGTTGTTGGCCTTAGTCGAGACTGTGAGGGCAACGTCGAGCACTACATCCATTTTGTTGGTGGTGGGTCCGACGGTGATGGCCTTCTGGCATACCTCCGTCGGATCCTGCGGTTTCTGCGGACGATACCGGCTCCCCACCGCATCGCGATGCGGATCCGGGAGCTCAAGGTCCGTGCCCGGGACGTGGGTGACAGGCGCCAGAGGTACGGCGTCGCCGTGCCACCGGCATTGGCCATGGCCGGTACCGACATGTATGAAGATGAAGACGTTGAGCCTGCAGGAGGAGACGCTGAGCAAGCTGATTTTCATAGGCAGAGGCGGGCTGTTCTACTTGACGATGCTGAATCTCCGAAGGATAAAGAGGAAGCTGTAAAAGAGTATATCAATACTATACTCAAGTGTTTGCCCAGACCCAGGGAACAGCTGGCAGCTGCTAGTACTGCCGCCGCAAGAGGTGATCATCTTGAGACACAACATGTGAGGGTTTTTGCTATTACAGGTACATTGCAGGATCAAGTTGTAAATGGGGTGTACCAACATCCGTCCCTTGCCACTTTTTTGCGCTGCAAGGTCTATGTGAGTTCTAGAGAAAAAGCACGCACCACACTTGCCAAGATACTAGAACAAATATCAGCTGGTGTTCAACCAGATCAAGATGACAAGCTAATGACCGGGAATGAGCTGGATAAGGACGAGCTGGACCGACTTGTCTGTAAACTTCAGGGGCATCTCAAAGGTAAACGCTTCCTGATGGTTTTTGAAGATGTTGCCAATAACCGGGAATGGGAGCGTTTGCTAGATGCTCTATTACATTCTGCTGTTGGGTGCCATCCTAATAGCGCCATAATAATGACGACATTATACGATTGACTAGGCAAGCGGTCTTCTCCCTACAAAATCATCGAAGCGTATGGTCCAAACTTTGACTACTGTAGAAAAGCACAAGAGCTGGTGGGTGATAACAGTATGCTCTGTGATGATATCCTCGACCAATTATTTGATTCATTCGGTGCCTTTGTAACGAAGATGTTCCTGCACCTTTTGTATGTTAAACCTATCATGACAGAAGATGAGGTGCAGAAGATTAAGATGGACATTTCCAAGTGTGTACATCTCAACAAAGGCATTGCCCAGAAAGTGGTAATGTCGTGCTACAACGAGCTTCCAAGCAAGTACAGGAGCTGCTTGTTATACCTCTCTATTTTTCCCCAGGGCCACGTCATCAGGACTACAACCTTGGCTAGACGATGGGCAGCTGAGGGCTTGATCACTAATGCAACCAGAAGCCATAAAAGAGCGGATCAAGCAGCCGAACATTACTGGGATGAGCTGCTCACCCGTGGGTTCATTACTCCTGTAGATATTAGTGCTGAGGGCAACATCAAGAGCTGCACACTGCACCATGAGGTCCACAAGTTCATAGCCAAGGTTTCACAAGATGTAAACATTCTGGAAACTAACCTACCAACATATTGGGCTCACCGCCTTTCCATTCACAACAGAATAGGGCGGTTGAAAACCCATTCGGAGGATCAGAGAAAAGGCATTGTATCTTCTCTTCCATCTTTGGCCACGACTCCTCAATGGAAACTGTTGAAAGTGCTGGACCTCGAAGGCTGCCATTGTCTGGATAAGCATCTTCTCAAGAGCATCTGCAAGATACTGCTGCTCAAGTATTTGAGCCTCAGGAATACTGATGTTACAGAGCTCCCCAAGCAAATTAAGGAGCTCCAGTGCTTGGAGACGCTGGACATCAGGGAAACCAAGGTACGAGTACTTGCCAAAAAGCCTGTTGTGCTACCAATGCTAAAGCATTTCCATGCCGGTCACAAGGTCACTGCAAGTAATGACGCTGGGACATCTGAAGAATCAATAGCCACAGTCACCATGCCACTCTGCATCGAGGAAATGAAGAATCTAGAGACACTGTCTCATGTCCAAGTTACCAACACTGACAGTGAGCTAGTTGGGATAACTCAGCTGCTGAAACTGAGGAAACTTGGTGTAGTCCTTCAAGGTGAAATGTCAAGTTAAGTCATCTGTTTTCTCAAATTGAGAAGTTAGAAGAATGCCTTCGTTCCTTGTCAATCCGGATCCATAGATCAGCTGGCCCAGCAGAAAATCATGATATGCCATCCCTTCCACAGTTCATCGAAAGGTGAACATCATTGGCATCACTGGTAAGCTTCCTCGGTTGGTTCAAGATCACCATCAGCTTTCCAAGATGACACTAAGTCAGACTTACTTGACGAAAGATGATATATCTATCATCGGCAAACTTCAAGGCTTGTGCTGGCTCAGGCTTCAGAACAAGTCATACACGGAATGTGAGCTCGCCTTCAAGGCAGATGAATTCCAAAGCCTCAATTTTTTTCTCGTTGAGGTCAGCGAAGTCAGCAACATTAGCTTTGTCAATGGCACAGCTCCTAAGCTCGAAAGGATCGTGTGGTCATTTGCTACAATGGAGGCGCTTTCTGGAATCAACCACCTCCCCAGCCTGAAAACGCTGGAGCTCAACGGAGACGGCAACTTGGATCTGATTGAAGAACTTGTAGATCATCCCAAGAATCCCAGATTAAAGCACAAGAAGCCACAGCATCAACGCCAAGAAGATGGAACTGCAGCGCCCGCCTCATTCTGATCAGGTTAACAATGACTGTTCATTTATTCCCCATCAGCAATGTTATCCATGTCTGGTTAACAAAGGTATTATTCCGTTTCGTGCTCACCAGGTTAACATGGACATGGATGATATGGATCTCCGTTACTTTTAGTGCTTGTTCCGATGTTTCTGGATTGGTTTGTCTTCGAATAAGATGCAGCTGAAAGTAAGCCTGGACATGGATGATGGATCTCCTTTCAGCGTCATGCGTCACAGGGTTTGAATTTGCCCTTAAGGTGTCCCTTTTTTTTTCTTTTCTGTCGTGTGTTTGGTCCAATTCCCTGAACTCTTTGGATCCAGAATTGCCCTTGTTTTTTATGCATGTCCATGTTTGTGCATGCGTCATAAACAGGGCTTGTGGTTGGACATGATTATGTGTGTAATCATGGTTATACTTTGAGTGTGCTTGTAATAATTGCGGGTTGATACCTCTCTACGTAGAGGTTTGAAGCCGAAACTCTTTTCCATTATCTAAAGAATGTGTGTAATCACAATGAACTCTTCTGTGTGCACTGAATTTGTATTATTGTTCCATGTTAGCTGCAGATACTGAATGTTTTGCTGTCTCTGTTGCCATGCGGACTTGCACCTCTGCTTCTCTGTTAGATTTACGCACTCTTTCATCAGAATGACACTTGAACCGTCCAGCCTGTCGCCGATAATGTCACACTCAAAGTGAAGTTGAACTAGCCAGTATGCAATCGATCAATGGAACAAGGAATCAAGTGTCCTCTTAACTGAATTGGGCAGATCTCCACTGAAAAAGCAGCGATGGATTCGCCCTATGAATTGGCTACTGTGTTTATGAAGAATTTTTGGACTTGGTTACAATTTAACCAAAACATCACAAATACGGGTAAGTTCACCGAATCGTCGGCACCCGCGACTCCATCCGTCGCTTCATTGCTCCTCCACGGTATCTTCCTGCAGCTACATCACTGCCAAGGCTGTGGGCAAGGAGCTATAGCGCGAACTAGGCTGCGACCGCGTCGCCATCGCCACCGCCGCCGCCGACGTCGCCGCCATCGCCGCCGTGGATGTCGCCTCCATCGCCACCACCGACGAGGTGAGGCCGCGTCGATCCCGTCATCAACGACGGCCAGCTTGTTGCTTTGATCAATGGGCATGCATGGCCCTGTAGACGTTCTGGAGGGCATCCATGAATGAGATAGAGGGTGGATGCCTCATCGATTCTTGTTAGCGCCAGCGATCCGTTCGGCTCTGAGGAGGGCAATTGCCAACAAGCAAGGATCTCCTGATCGATTGGATGCAGACCTCGACCGGGATCGGATTCAGTTCTTCCAAATGTTGGAGGAAATCAGGTCTGAGGGGAAACCAAAAGCATATGACGGCAAGATCCAACCTCTGTCCATGTCAAACATGGATGGTAAATTCTGGTGCTCAAGCTCCGAGTCGGACAGTGAATGCGAGGACCTAGGTGACGCTGACTCAACGCCCAAGGTACGACCGTACGAGCATCTGTGATTGCAGGTACACGATTGAAAGATGGAAAGTGATTCAAGGAACTTGAAGATCATGGACATATTGTTGTCCCTGATAAACGTTCAAAACAGAAAATGCAAAAAGCTGCTTCAATCAAGGGAGGCAAGGGAATACGATGGCCTTGGTCTACTTCAACATGGAAAGGACCATTGCCGAACCCCCGCTCCTCGCCTCAACGTACCATCGGTGATCTTCTACTTCTCTTCAGCGGCACGCCGATGGCAAGGTGCGGGCAAACCAGAGCTCCATCGGCATCTCGGCCCCGGCGTCCGATCCGGTTTCCACACATCTGGAAGATTCAAACTTGGTGCCAAGTGGGCATATTGGGCCATACGAAGTGTCCCTCCCACCAGCCCAAAACAACTACTTTGGGTTGACCAGTTTGCACAGACGTCTCACGAGGCATAAGTCGTGGACTGAAACTGAAACCCTAACAGGTGACCGGCGATCGTACCTGGCAGCAGCAATGGCTGGTGGGGTTGGTGCCGGAGTTGCTGGTGGCAGCAATGGAGGTGGAGATGGCGGCGAAGATCGGAATAGGTCCTACAGTCTGCAGCAATTCTCTCGCAACCGCGGCGCCGGGCATAATCGGGGTCCCGGCCGTGGTCATGATCAAAGAGGCCGAGGTGCAGTCCACGCCGGCAGACGGGGTCAGAACAGCGGACAGTGGAGTACTCCGGCAGGCCGTGGAGGTGGCAGTGGAGATCACAGCCAGTCACATGCTCCTATTGGCGGCACGCAGGATCTGAACATCCGCAATAGGAAGGAGAAGCAACCTGCAGAACCAATGGAGCAACCTGACACAAAGAAGAAGAAGGAGGACACAGTCACCAAGAAGAAGAAGGTGCTCTTTTGTGAAATTTGTGAGGAAGAGCACTACACCCCTCAGTGCCCAGTGCTTCACGGACCAAAACCAGTAGCCACATTTTGTGGTTTGGCTGGGGATGGTCTTGGCTTCTTTCAAATCCCATCAGCAGGGAAATCATCTGCTAAGCCTCCAACACGCATCTCAGCTATAGCCCTAATCACAATTATTGAAGGTGAGGCCTCTGCCGAGCTTGTAAAAAGCAAGCTCATTCGTATGTTACCAGTGAAGTGGGATTGGGTTGTCACAAAGCATGGAGATAAATCATACATTGTTCCTTTCCCGTGCCATGTTGAGTTGCAGCGGATGATCACAATTAGGCGTATTCCCACAAACAACAATGAAGGCATTATGCTCTTCGAAGAGTGGAACCAGGAGATCAAACCCAAAAGGAAGCTACACAAGATTTGGGTACAGGTATATGGTGTCCCATATGAGTGCAGATCGTTTCTTCCATTGTGGGCAATTGGTTCTATTTTGGGAGCTACTCAGAAAGTTGATATGAGGTACCTTAGGAAGACAGGTGTGGTTAGGCTCTTGGTTGCTGTTCTGGACGAAAAAAAATGTCCCATCTGATGCTGATATTGTAGTTGATGACTGTATGTATGAGTTATTTTTTAAGGTGGAGGAAGTGGTTCGGGATGCCGGTGATGGAGATGATGGTAATGACTTCGACGTGGATGATGATCTGGACTTAGATGAGAACCAATCTGGGGATCATGAGATGGAAGATGCAAATAATCAAATTTCTTCAGAGTCCAATCCAGAAGCAGCACGGGGAAATGATGATCATATTTCTTCAAATAAGAATGGATAAAATACATCACCCACTGAAAAGGAAATGGAAATAGTTCATGAAGCCATTGGCATTGCAGTCGATTCTCTATTTGAAAAAATAAGTCATGTTGTCATGAATGAAACAGAGGAACAACGAGATGGGGAAGAGATGAATGCTATTGAGGTGGATAATAATGTGAATCTCACACATGTTGATGCAGGCCTAATGGAACACTAAAATGATTTGGAGGTGAATAACACTAATAATTCAGTGGTGGATATTCAAGATGATGCAGTTGTATAGGGTATAGGGATTGATGGGACTGTCGAGCATGACAAAATGATTGTGACAGGACTGGATGAAGCCCAAGATGTGGACAATGCTCCAATTGTCATGGATGTTGTTCCAGATGCTGTTAACATTGCCGTGGTTGCGGAGGAGGTCATGGCAGGTTGTGATACAGAAGCTGAGAATCCAGAGGAGCTGGGCAGGCTGCTTGATATGGATATAGCTACGGCCAATACTTTAGTGGCAAAGGAGAAGGAGGTCACTTCCAATCCAATGCCAGTCATAAAGGAGGTTCCCAACAATAATTTTGGGGCAGCAGAAGCTATAGGTAGCCATGAAGTAAGGAAAGGAGGACTGAAAAACAAAGGAGCTGAGGTGGCACCAGACACCTGAGGTGCAGCCAGCGATCACACAAAAGTGATGAACATATCCTCCAGAAGACGGAGCGCAGCGATGCAGAACCTCGAATCAAGAGGTAACACAAACTCTTTCTTGTCCTTTTCTGATTCTCGTATTTCTTCAAACATGAAAAAAATTGGCATTTCTTTAGGTAGAGATGATAATTTAGTTCAAACCTCTACAATAGGTCTAAAAAACATAGAAATTGATAGATTGTCCTTACCAGCTAATAAGAAGTTAGAGAATAAGAACGATAGTAAAAACAAGGGTCCAAACATTACTGATTATAGTAATGACGATGAGGAGGAAAGGCTTGATGCAATTCTCGGTCACGTAAGTGGGGATTTAAATGAGGATTTGCATGACCAGGGACATGATCACATATTGTGTGATCTAATGGCTGTCCCTTGAAAGAAAAAGTCTAATTCTCCCAAGAAATTTAAATCAGGCAAAGCTCCTAAGAAACCTAAAACCCCGTCAAAAGTGTGTCTCCAATGAAAGGAATTTTTTGGAATAGGAGAGGTCTTGGGGACTTGGCTAAACACAGATATTTGGCGGAAATGGTAAAAGAGGAGCAAATTAATTTTATTGCTCTTATGGAAACGGGTCGTAACTTCATATGGCATAACATGGCACCACATGGTAGATCAAGAGGTATCTTATTGGGTGTTGATCTATCAATCTTTGACATTGGGTCCATCACTGAGGGAGATTTTTATGTAAAATTCTGTCTTAGAAATAAATTGGATGGGTTCAAGTTTATGTTGTATGTTGTATATGGACCGGTACATCAACATGATAAAGAGACTTTTCTATCTGAAATGGCTCATACATGCTCTAGGGAAACTTTACCTTATATCATAGGTGAAGATTTCAACATAATGAGACACCCTGATGACAAAAATAAAGATAACTTTGACACAAAATGGCCAAATTTATTTAATGCGGTCATTGAATCTCTTCAATTAAGAGAGATTGTCATGTCTGGTAGGCAATATACATGGGCTGGACCAGGTGAGGAACCTACTTATGAAAAACTAGACAGGGTGTTAGTAAGTACAAAATGGGAAAATAAATTTGCATTATCTACTGGTGAGGCAAGAGATAGGTGTTTATCTGATCACACTCCTCTTGTGCTCAATACTGGAGCATCTACCCATAGTAATAAACAACCCATATTTAAATTTGAGAGAGGTTGGTTTCTTAGAGATGGTTTTTTCGATTTGGTTGCCAAATTATGGAAATCAGAAAATAGAGGAAGAACGGCAATGGAAAAATGGCAGAATAAAATCAGACATTTACGTCGTTACCTCCGGGGATGGGCCAAACATACAGCTGGCTCATACAGAAAGGAGAAGAAAAAGCTTATATCAATGATTGAAAAGATAATGAGATAAGCATGAAACATTATCTCAAAGAAAGACTCGTCTTCCAATTAAGGGAAGAGGAAATAAAGTGGTATGAGAGAGCAAAGATAAAAAACCTATTAGAGGGGGATGACAATACTCGCTTTTTCATATGGTGGCCAATGGTAAACACCGCAAACAACACAGCTTCAAACTAGAACAAGAAGATGGAGTTATTGTCGGTGATGATGAATTAAAATCATACATCACAAATTATTACAAAAATCTCTTTGGGCCACCAGAGAACAATGATATATCGAATAAATGATCTTCCCCAGGTTTTAGATGTAGAAAATAATCTTCTAACCTCTGAATTCACAGAGGAGGAGGTTAAGGAGGCAGTATTCCAAATGGAGCACAACAAAGCACTAGGTCCAGATGGATTTCTAGCAGAATTCTATCAAGTTTTCTAGGAAATAATAAAACAAGATTTGTTGGCTCTCTTCAAAGATTTTTATGAAGAGCGTCTCCCGCTACATAGCCTTAACTTTGGGTGATCACTTTATTACACAAGGTCAAGGAAGCGAAACAAATTCAGCAATACCGTCCAATATGTCTCCTCAATGTTAGCTTTAAAATCTTTACAAAAGTTGGCACAAATAGAATTAACAAAGTGGCAGGCAAAGTTGTGAGACCATCTCAAACCGCTTTCATGCCCGGAAGGAATATCATGGAAGGTGTAGTAATATTACACGAAACCATCCATGAATTACATTCAAAGAAGCTTGACGGGGTTGTTTTCAAAATTGACTTTGAAAAAGCTTATGATAAAGTCAAGTGGTCTTTCCTTCAACAAACCTTAAGAATGAAAGATTTTTCACCCAAATTATGTAGATGGGTGGAGAACTTTGTTACTGGAGGTAGTGTGGGAATAAAAGTTAATGATAATATTTGTCGGTATTTTCAGACTAATAAAGGCCTTCGACAAGGAGACCCAATGTCACCTATTATGTTCAATATAGTAGCAGATATGCTTGCTCGTTTGATCAAACGAGCAAAAGTTGAGGTCCAAATTCAAGGTGTTATACCACATTTAGTGGACAATGGTCTATCTGTTTTGTAATATGCAGATGACACCATTTTATTTTTTGATCATGATCTGGAATAGGCTAAAAACATGAAACTATTGTTGGCTATTTTTGAGCAACTATCAGGTCTAAAAATTAATTTCCATAAAAGCAAAAATTTTTTCTATGGAGCGGCAAAAGAATTGGAAGACAACTATAACAAACTTTTTGGATGCAACTCTGGTTAGTATCCGTTCAGATACTTGGGCATACCGATGCATCATAGAAAACTCTGGAATAGTGATTGGAGAATAATAGAAGAAAGGTTCGAAAAGAAATTATCTTGTTGGAAAGCCAAAAACTTATCTTATGGTGGATGTTTGGTCCTTTTAAACTCGGTTCTTAGCAGCCTACCCATGTTTATGATGTCCTTTGAAATACCCAAAGAAATCATTAAAAAGCTAGACTATTACAGGTCCAGATTTTACTGGCAAGGAGCTAATGATAAGAAAAAATATAGACTTGCCAAATGGGATATACTTTGCCACCCCAAAGACCAAGGAGGTTTAGGGATTGTAGACCTGGAGATAAAAAATAAAAGTCTTCTAAGCAAATGGATTTTCAAATTACTTAATGATGAAGGGATCTGGCAAACTCTGCTTAGAAATAAATACCTAAGCTCAAAAACTCTCTCCCAAGTAGACGCAAAAAGAAATGATTCACATTTCTGGACAGGTCTTATGAAGATTAAAATTCAAGTACTAGGCTATGGTTCCTTCAATGTTAAAGATGGAACCCAAACTAGATTTTGGGAGGATACATGGGTTGCATCTCAACCAATGAAAACTCTATATCCTGAACTCTATAACATTGTGAATCACCCACATAAAATCTAAACAAAGTAACAGCGATGCGCCAGATACTAAAGCTTAGATATTTACTCGATAACTGTCGAATAATTCCAAACGAAGCAACAACGATATGCCGGTTGCTAAAGCTTAGATCTTACTCAGTCATACGGGGCTTACAAGCAAGCCTTGAGATCTGATCACCCTCGACGTGCCTAGAAGAACTCGCAAAAAGAAAAGACGAAGTCGTCGACAATGTATGAAAGATGCGAAAATTGTAAAGGTTTGTTTGACGTTGGTGTGTACAGACTTCTATGACCACGCAGGGTCGATATTTATACTATGATAACTACGACTCCTAAACCTTTATGACAAACTTACTTGACATAAAAGAAAAGACCCTATTACAATCGTCTACAACTCGAACAACTGACTCTTTATTTTGGCCCTTCTATAAGCTTAGCCTGGCAGCCTTCTCCTTCCAGGACTCCTCCATGTCTTCAGCCTCTTTTCCGATCTTGATTCGAGTCAACATTTCATTGGAATCCTATTCTGATTCAAACTGCTCTTTCCTCCGGACTCCGATTCCGATTTCTAATCTCTGCTTCATTTGGCACTGACGTGACCTGTCAAAATTCGGTGTCAAGACATGCCCCCCTAGTTTCGCGGTAGAATCCGATTATGACTCGAAACTATTTGATCCTTATCTTTTTAGGTCAAACATCTTCTTTTCTCCCTTTTACCCTCAACGAAACCTATATAAGGCCGGCCCCTTCTTCTTCCTCATTCATCTTCTTCACAGAGCAGCCGCCGCTTCATCTTCCCCTGCTCCAGGACCTTCAAGATCACCGAGCGCAAGCAACTTCTGGCAAAGATCAACTCTTGAGGACTCCAGCAACTTCTTCTCATGCATCCTTCACAGAAATCCCTGAGGTAGGTATTCATCTAGTCCTTAGATCTAGATTGGTTCTGTTCTTAGTAGATTTGTTTTTACTCACAATAATTCATCTCTTTAGGCCCTTCGTGATAGCATCATTATCCCAGTAGCAGATAAGCCAGGTCTCGTTATACTAGGCCCAGTTGGTTCTCCAGATCCTACTAATTTCATCAACCAAGAAACACAAAGGCTCCCCTTCAAATCATTCGATTCAGAACACAACTGGAGCAATGCCTTCAGGTCATGGCCAACCCTTACCGTTGGATGGAAAACATGGTATAAAAGGGTTGCCAAATCAAAGATAAATGAATGGGAATCTTATGACCTTCGTCAATGCATCGCGCTTTCCCTGGCTGACATGGAGCGAAATGAGCCTCTACTAGTCGCTGCTTCATATTTCTGGTCCGATGCTCTGAATGCCTTCCTCTTTGGTCAAGGTCCGATGACCCCTACTTTAGCTGACGTACTAATGCTCACTGGTTTAAACATATCAGAATCGAACAAGACTTTCTTTCTTCCTTCCAAAGCCACCCACAAGATTGACACCAAGCAGATAGGGGGGCTGGAAGGGATACATAGAGAAGTATTCCAAGACATCAGGATTGGTAGATGCAAGGGAGAACTCAGCTTTCCTGAATATGTGGTTGGAGCATTTCGTCTTTTGCGGGAAGACAGTAGGCCCATCAATCCACTACCTTCGATTGGCAGAGTACTTAGCCTCAGGAAACAACTTCCCAATTGGAAAACACCTTCTCGGATCGGTGTATAAGCTTCTTCACGAGGTTTCCATCCGATTAAGGACCAAGCAACAAATCGGACACCTCGGAGGTCCGTGGTGGTTTGTTAACCTCTGGCTGAACATGCACATGCAGAAGCTACTAAAAACTTTTGTAATTAGCAAGCTATTCCCCGCCGATCAATTGAATGATGAAGAACTCAAAGATCGGCAATGCATGTCATTTGGTGAAACTACTTCAGGCTTCCCTGGAGAACGGCTTCCTTCTACTCGCACAGCCGAGTATTTCAGGGGATTCTACAATGGTCTCAAAGAAGAATCTATGCCCTGGCATGTGTATGCTAATCCTGACCATCACTTTGAGCTTCCATTCAGATTCCAATTTGATGACATTGACACAGATGAGGATAGTCAAAAGAACTTTAAAGAAATCATCACCCCTCAAATACTCCCCGCAGACGTCTTCATGGGGAAGAAGTAGCAGTCCTTTGAATTTTATCATCCAGCACTGGCTGCTCGTCAAATCGGATTTGGCCAAGGGCCGATTTCTTTGTATCTGGCCGATCTGGTGAAGCCCAGAGAAGTGATCCCATCAAGCGTAGCATATGATAGGCTGATAAATTTGTCACCTTCCCGGAAAACTATAGATTTATCTCTTTGGAAATTCTCGAGCTTCACCACGGCTTCATTCAAGACTTGGTGGCAAGAATGGAGGAATCATCTCTTCAGCCAACCTGCTCAAGATTATTGCATGCTCCTCAACCCCGATTTTGAGACTAGTGACCAGGTAAGAAATCTCCAACCTTAATCATCTTTTCAATCACTAATTATTTTGTGTTTACCTCTTCTTCTTTTTGGTTTTGATCACAGAACGTGGCCATTAATCTCCCTTCAGTTAGCAATAGTGGTTGTCCGATCAAGTACATGCCTTCATCAGACAATCCTCATATCGGATACCTCAGCCCATCCGCGACGGATGTTGCCACTGGTTGGAACAAGAAATAGGCCAAGAGCACGACTTCAACTGTGCAAACCAAGCAACACGGCACCGGTTCCTCCAAAATGCCTAAGAAAACGACTCAAGGAATTTCTTCTTCTACAATTGGCCAAAAAGAAACCAAGTCACCAGAATCTCAAGCCACGCCTTTAGAAGTTGGAGAAAAGCGTAAGTTGATGCTAACAAAGATGCTTTCATGGAAAATTCCAAAAGTTGTCCGAAAAATTTCAGCTTCGGAGATGGCAAGATGCATATCAAAAATACGCTCAAGTACTGGTAGTCCATCCACTGTTTCGGAGGCAGTCATACCAAATCGGACACAACAGCAACAACTGCAATGGAACAGGTATAAAAAACACTTCCGATTTGTTGCAATCTTTTTACTCCTTGAACTAATTTCATGCATACACAGGCACCTTCTCAAATCATGACTCATGAGCAGTAGGACCAGACAGGAACTGTTCCAGCTTCCCCTTCATTGCCAATTCCTTCACCGACCATTGTTCAACAAGAATCGGCAATCCAAATTTCAGAATTGGCCCAAGAACCTACTGTAAGGGCGATTTATGCCTTCATAATTTGTCAAAGTCGATTTGTCTTGCTTCTCATGTTTGAATCTTTATACCAGAGACGAACGGCAATTGCCTCAATTGGAACCGCCATCAGACTCCCAACATCTCAGCCATCTCAATTTGACGAGCTTAACCTGAAACAGGTAACACCTTCTCTTCTCATTTCCCCCTAATATTAGGAGAAACTGACGTCCGATTTTCGCCTTTCTTTCTTAGGCACAAGATTCTCCAACTCCTAGCGCTCTCGCATTGAATATGCCGGTCCCTCCATAGCAGATTCAGGCCCAAGCTCTGATCCGATCAGGAATCATCTTGAAGAAATGCTAAGTCTTTTGAATACTGACATCAGACAACTTGAAGAGAACGCTGATCTTTTCCGATCAATCTTCAAAAACTTGAAAGGCCAAGTACCAGAAACAGCTGAAGAAGCTCTTCTCCTAGTCGCTTTCATAGAGTTCAACTACTTCCAGGTGGTAAAGGCCCAAAAGAGATTATCCGATCGAGCCGAATTTGAGAAATCTTCCAAGGACCAAGAGCAAGTCAAATCAGATATTGCAGGCATAGAAACCCAAATAAAAAATTTGAAGCAAACTCATGAAGCTCTAGAGAAGACTAAATCTGATTTGGTATGCAAGCGTGAAGCTTATATGCAAGAAATAGCCAAGATTGACATAGAGCTGGACGCTGTGGAGGCTGATCTGTTGCAGATCCCTGGGGCCTTGACAACCTTTGAACAAAACAAGCAGAAACTCATTCAAAAGGTTGATCATCTTGAAAGAAACTTAAGGTCGATTGAGGGTTCAGCCGATGATGATCGGAAAGCCATTTCCGATGTAGACGCTATTCGCCTGCGTGCAATTGAAGCGATCCAAGATTTTCTTGGGTCGATGTAAAAAATCTTCTTAAGAAACCCGTGACATCTTTTGTAATGCGCTCATTTAAAGCTGCCACATTATTCTGGATGTATATATCTTTGACTCATCTTTTGACCAAATCCTGCCAAATCCGAAGCGTCTTTACTATCTTTAACCGATGTGATCGGCTTTTACAGCGTGTCTTCTGAAAATAGCATCTTTTGACCAGAACGTATCGGTCCCCGCACTTATTTATATCAAAAATTGAATGCTCTGAATCGAGTAGGTAGGCCCTTTCGCCTGTAAATAGAACCACACGTAGAATCCGCCATGTCATCTCTTTCATCTATCAAAAATCCCTTCGCATAATATCCCCATGGCGTCCTCATCCAATCAAGTACGGAGTAGCTTTATTTCTTTGCTTCATTATTTGATTAAAGCAAGCTAATCCTTCTGGCTTTTAGGTTCAACAAACATTGGAGCTCATCATCACTCAGCTTCAATCTGGTGTTCCCCTTTCTGCAGACAATCGGTTTTTCCTATCTGCTCACAGATATGAGATTCTGAACTTGCTTCCTGAAGGCCTGACTTCATTGTCATCTTTCATCCATGGACAAGGGCTCTCAAGAAGTAGCATATCTAGGGTTCAACATCAGATTCATAACCTTGAAGCCAGCCTGAACAGGGAAGAAGCCCGTCTTGTCAGCCTAAAGAACAGAAGGGATCAACTCTGGGGAGAAATTGACGCAATCAACCGATCTATATCTAGGTCTGAAGCCAATGTCAACAATATCGATGCTTCTCTTGAATCTAGAAACCAGACCATAGAAAGTCATGAACATCATGAGTCTCGCATGCGAGCCATTTAATCGATTCAGAACTTTCTGAACATTTTCTAATGTTTTATATTTTTTCCCTAAGGGCGATGCATAACGCATCGGCCATGTATTCCTGGATTTGCAATCCAACTTCTGATTAGCCTATAAGTGTACTATCTTTATTATTCTTTCTGCTAAAGGTGATACTTTGTATCGGCTATGATCATTTCCGATTTCTTTACCAAAAATCGGCTTATGCATCAACCCAAATGCTGGGTAGTACTTTTTCAAGTATTTCCCATTCAAAGCTTGAGGAAATTCCTTTCCTTCCAATATTTCCAAAATGTATGGATTACCTGGGGCGCATTGATTTATACGATATGGACCTTCCCAAATTGGAGATCATTTACCGAATTTAGAATCTTTAGATCCGATCGGCAGAATCAATTTCCATACCAATTCCCCTTGAGAAAATTCTTTGACTTTAACCTTCTTGTTATACCATCTGGCAATGCGCTTCTTATTAGCCTCTAAATTCTCAAGAGCCTTCAAATGATATTGAATCAAATCTTCCAACTCATCTTTCATAATAATGGAATATTTCTTGGCTGTCAACTTGTTTTGAAACTCAACACGTCTAGAGCCGATTTTCAATTCCCAAGGCAATACAGCCTCATGTCCATAAACCAACAGATAAGGTGACATTATTATCGCACTGTGACAAGCCATCTGATGAGATCATAATGCTTCATGTAACACAGTATGCCACCTTCTAGGAAATTCAACGATCTTTATTTATATTAATTTGATCACACTTTTGTTGGATGCTTCTGCTTGACCATTGGCCTCAGCATAATAAGGAGAGGAATTTAATATCTTAATTCCAATACTTTCGGCAAACCCTCCAAATTCCTCTGAAGTAAACATAGTTCCTTGATCAATTGTAATCGTCTGAGGGATACCAAACCGATAGATGATATGTTCCCTAACAAAATTTATCATATTGGCTAATGATATAATTTTTAAAGGAATTGCTTCAATCCACTTGGTGAAATAATCGGTCGCCACTAATACAAACTTATGTCCTTTGCGTGATGTAGGATTAATCTGACCGATTAAATCAATTCTCCATCCTTGGAAAGGCTAAGGCTTTAAAATCGGATTCATAGCAAATGCAGGAACCCTCTGAAGATTTCCAAATCGCTGACAAGCTTGACACCCTTTATAATACTTAAAACAATCTTCAAGAATCGTGGGCCAAAAGTATCCATTTCTCATGATCATCCACTTCATCTTGAAGGCCGATTGATGTGCTCCACATACTCCTTCATGGATACCTTAGCTTCTTCTAATCCGATGCATTTAAGCAAAACTCCATCAATCGTCCGATAATAAAGATCATCTTCAAGTATAACATATTTTACTGCCTGAATCCTTATTTTTATTTCAACCTTTTTCGATGGATCTTTCAAATACTCATAAATCATTTTCCTCCAATCAGTGTCTTCCAACTCCAGACTCAAAATTTCCCTGATCGAACGATAACCAGATGCCCCTTGAGCTAATCGGTTAGCCTCTTCATTATGACATTTGGGAATATGCTCGATTTTAACAAGTCTGATTTCTTTTAACAACTGGAGGCATTCATCATGGTATATCTTCAAAATATCATCGCTGCATTCATATTCACCCATCAATTGCTTCACCACCAACATGGAATCTCCAAATATTTCAATAGCATCGGCCTTGATTTCTTTGAGTAGCTTGATACCTTTAAGAACAGCCTGATATTCTGCTTGATTATTGGTGGCCTCCTTTTCAACCGGAAAAGAGAACTCAAAGCTTGCTCCCGAGGCGAGATTAACACAATTCCAATTCCAGAACCAACTCCATAAAAAGATCCATCAAAAAACAAAGTCCATGGGGCAAGTTCTACCAAATGAATCTCTGGACCACAATGATGAGTGACAAAATCGGCAAGTACCTGCCCTTTGACTGCCTTCACTGATTCAAAATGTAATTCAAACTCTGATAAGTCTAAAATCCACTTTCCGATTCTACCATTCAAAATCGGCAATGACAGCATATACTTTATAACATCATCTTTGCTAACAACGATGCATTCAGTCGATAGCAGATAATGTCTGAGTTTGCTGCAGGAAAAGTATAGACATAAGCATAATTTTTCAACTGGAGAATACCTTATTTCTGCATCCAAAAGCCTTCTACTCACAAAATAAATAACACGCTCTTTTCCTTCAAATTCTTGAATAAGGGCCGATTCGATAGAAGAATCATTAGCCGATAAATATAATTTGAACGGCTTGTCTTTCTGAGGAGGAACTAAAACAGGAGGAGACACCAAATACTTCTTGATTCTTTCTAAAGCTTCTTCCCGCTCTTTTCCCCAAACAAACTTTTGATCGGCCTTCAACTTCGACAATGGTGTAAACGGTTTGATCTTACCAGAGAGATTAGAAATAAATCTCCTAATAAAATTAATCTTGCCAATCAATGATTGAAGCTTGGTTTTGTCTTCTAGAGCAACAATTTTCTTGATGGAGCCAATCAAAGTTTGACTGATCACAATTCCCCTTTCATGAACCATAAACCCCAGGAATGGACCAGCAGAAACTCCAAATACACACTTCATCGGATTCATCTTGCCATGTTTTCTTGTACATTCCAGAGTTTTACGTAAATCGGCTAAATGCTGCTTATAGCTTTCCGATTTAACCACCACATCATCCATATAAATTTCAAGAATCTTACCAATAAGCTCATGGAAAATATAATTCATAGCACGTTGATAGGTAGCTCCCGCATTTTTCAAACCAAAAGTCATAAGTACCCACTCATATAAACCAACATGTCCAGACCAACGAAAAGCAACTTTATGAACATCTTCTTCAGCCATAAAAATCTGATTATAACCAGCATTACCGTCCATGAAGCTTATAACTTTGTGTCCTGCCGCAGCATCAACCAATAAATCGGCAATGGGCAACGGATATCCATCCATCGGCGTTGCCTTGTTAAGATTCCTGAAATCAATACAAACACGTAATTTCCCATTCTTTTTATACACAGGAACCACATAGAAATCCATTCAGCATATCGGGATTGCCTAATGAATTTCGCTTCAATCAACTTAGTAATTTTGGCCTTTATATCAGGTAAAATCTTAGAATTACATCATCGAGGATCTTGCTGATGTGGCCGATATCCTGGTTTTATAGGCAACCGATGTTCAACAATAGATCGGTCTAGACCAGGCATTTCATATTACTCCCAAGCAAAGCAATCTTTAATTTCTCTTAATAAAGAAATCAATTGTTTTTTGTACTCAGGATCTAATTTTGCACTAATAAACGCCGGCCTTGGTTTATCACCATCTCCTAAATCTATTTTTTCTAATACATCGACCGATGTGAAACCATACCCTAACTTCCCCTCATCTTTTTGAAGAAATTCATCCATCAGGACGATTCTTCTGAGCCGACAGCTTGGATCTGCTGTAGACCAAAATCGGCCACTCTGAGGAATTCAGTGTCCAGAGCTTTTCCCTATATGCACATCACTTGTTCATAACTCTATGGTTGTGCTTCTACAATAGCTATACTATATGATGTGTCTGCTTTGACGATTTCCACTGTATCCTCAATCCATTGGACCAAACACTGATGCATGGTTGATGGAATGCAACAATTGGCATGGATCCAATCTCTTCCCAGCAACAAGTTGTATGATCCTTTGCCATTGACTTTGAAGAAAGTAGTAGGCAAGGTTTTGCTTCTGATAGTCCGATCAACACATAATGCCCCTCGAGCTGGAGAAACCTTCCCTTCATAATCTTTCAGCATCATGTCTGTTTTGATCAAGTCACCTTCACTTTTGCTGATTTTACGAAAAACGGCATAAGGCATCAGATTAACAGCCGCTCCTCCATCAACCATCATCCTAGTCATCGGCTTACCATCAATATGTCCCTTTAGAAACAAAGGCTTTAGATGAACATGTTCCTTTTCCTCTGGTTTCTCGAAGGTTGCTTGCATTGGTTCTAAATTTAGTTGAGCCATTGCTTCCTCAATTTCAGAACCTTCTTCATCACTAGCCGATGCAATAAATTCCCTTGGCAGCATAAAAACTATATTAACATCGGCCGCAGAATCACCTTGGTCACGTTGTTGAGGACGCCATACTTTAGATGACACCTTCTTACTCTTCAAATGCTGTCGTGACTTCTCTTCTTAAATTTCATCAAATCAGAGCCTGTGCAATCTCCTCTTCTGCGATTTTGTGACCCCTTCTGGGCACCACCTTGGCTGAGATACTTTAGCTTCGCGATGAATATTCCAATCCTGATTTGGCAAAGGCTCTTCATCAGAAACAAAATTATTAGCGCGCTCTTCCAGCTCTCTGCTCATAATTGGTTCGTTCTCCAGCCGATCATACACACTCTGCCTACCTCCGATTCTCTCATGAACTGGAGTATGCCATATTCTTTATCCCTATCCTGAATAATTGGCCGATGCTCTCTATCATCAAATCGGGGCCTTTTGAATGATTTATCTTCTCTATAGTTCCCATTGCACTATGGGAATCATCTGGAGATGGTCACTTGATCCCTTCTTCCTAGCAATAAATGAAAAAAGGACATCTCCAATGATCTTTATGCCGATACATCCTGCCCTCTTGCTGCCTTGATCCCTCTTGCTGGCGCTTATATTTCTTGATCAATCCTTGAGAAGTCACACACCTTTGAGAATTTCTAGGATAATCATCTTTTTCCCACTGTCTTTTACCCTTCAAATCAGAGGCAGAAATTTGCACTCTAGGATCAATGACTCCTTTTTCTTTTGCAGATCCAATGTTAAGAGCTTAGTTTGCAGAGCATTTCCTTTAGCTGGCTCTACCATATTCACTGGAAAAGGATGTCCATCAATCTTCATCGGCTTGACTAGTTTAGAAGGAATCTCAAACTGCAACCTTCCTTGCTCAATCGCCGATTGGATTTGGCTTCTGAATACCTTGCAATCATTGGTGTTATGGGATGTAGCATTGTGCCACTTGCAATACACCATCCTGTTGAGCTCTTCTGCAGATGGAAGACTATGATTGGCTGATAATTTGATCATTCCTTCTTTAAGCAGCAGATCAAAAATCTTATCGGCCTTGCTAACGTCGAAACCAAATCTTTCTGGTTCTTTCTTACCAAAAGGATAAGAAATCTACTTTTTATATTTAACCCAATCTGCTAGGCTGATTTCTTCATCTCCATTGGAATCGGAGTCTGAATCAGAACTGTAATAAATATAATTCACCTTCTTATGATAAGGTCGCTTCTGTTCATAAATCCGATTCTCATACTTTGACATTCTCTGCACAATGTGGCTCAAGCTTTCAAATTCTTGAGGGTCATATTTCTCTTTGAAGTAAGGAAGTAAACCATCAAATGCTAACTGTGCCAATTGTACATCTGTCAGGTTTAATCCATAGCATCTATTTTTTGTCTCCCTGACTATCTGAATGAAATTTGCTACCGATTTATCATTCTTTTGCTTCAAGCCTGTTAAATCAGTAATAGTCTTTTCTTGAACACCAGCAAAGAAATATTGATGGAATTGCTTCTCTAGGTCTGACCAGTAAATAATAGAGTTTGCTGGCAGAGTCATAAACCATGAAAAAGCTGGTCCAGATAAAGAACTTGCAAATAATCGGACCCTCAATGCATCGGTTGCTGCAGCTTCTCCACATTGTACCAGAAATCTTTTGACATGCTCTATTGTGGAGATATCATCATTGCTAGAAAACTTGGTGAAATCAGGGATCTTGTAGCGATCTGGATAAGGTAGCGAATCATAAGTAGGTGGTTAGGGGGTTCTGTACATCACATGTTGAGTCTTGGGCTTCAATCCAAACTGATTTTGCATTATATCAGTAATTTGAGCTGCCCATTCCCCTTGATTTGCTCCTTGTGCTATCCTTTGTACTGGTTGATGCACTCTTTCCATCTCCTGATTTGACTGAATCGGCCTTGCATATCCCTGTGGTGCCGATTTGTTCCGCCTGGCTGGTTCTGGTTGACCAATCTCACGGATATGCACTGAAGACATATTCTGGTTGATTATCTGGCCCTGATTTTGAGGCTGAACATTACGATAAACCTCCATAGCTGTCGTGGTATTATCATAAATTTATGACTGAATCGGCATAGACCTGTTGGGTATATTTGCCGATTCTGACTTATCGGACCATGTTTGGTGTACAATTCCCTTCTCATCAATCAGCGACCAATTTACTCCGTCAGCATGTGGCACCCAAACCGCCTTTGGTGCTTCAGGTTGAGTCTTTTGAATTGATTTAGGAGATATCACAAAATATTCAGGAGGCATCCCTAATCCAGTGCTGGGATATTATCCTTTGAAAAAATCAGTTCCCTTTGGCATCGATGTTATCGGTGATGATGAGGTTAAGACTGCTGAGCTGTTTGGTGGGATTTGAATTTGAGGCATAGCAAATGGTGTTGTTGATGCAAACCCTCCTTGCGTGATCGGCCTTGGTGCCGATTGCATCTGTCCGATCGGCTGATCTACCGATGTACTGGTGAACGCCTGCGAAAATGCAGTCTTTGCAGCCCCTGCCACAGTATCTCTTGATGAAGTATTAACTTCAATTAGAGGAAGTTGTTGATATGCTGGACCTCTATATTGAAGATTGCCTTCACGTAATCTGCGAACCACTTGATTATGGAATTCATTACTCAAAA
Organism: Digitaria exilis; assembly: GCA_015342445.1. NCBI lineage: Eukaryota > Viridiplantae > Streptophyta > Magnoliopsida > Poales > Poaceae > Digitaria > Digitaria exilis. The sequence continues at coordinate 860,979 of JACEFO010002210.1, read as the reverse complement.
CTTGAGCTTGATTCACAAAGGCATGATGGACTGCATCATTGACCATCTCATGTAGCTTTCCAGGTGCTTCAGCTATTTTGACTTCTCGAGGCAATGGAAAATCAGTCTTCTAGATAGCTTGACCTCTTTTGGTGGTACTGAATGACTTTAAGTATAAAAGTTCAAACTCTTCAACTGCTCTTGCCACCTCAGTCTTTTGTTCATCATTGAGATCTTCCATAGTAGTATCAATGACATTCTGGGTCCCAATCTCAAAGTGATTATCCTTCTTTGACATGGTTGAAGTTGTCTGGTCCCATCAGGCGTGCCAAAAGTGTGTTGACGTAAAAATCGGGAAAGACTTTCACGTACTAGCACACGAAATCGGCTGTGCCAGTCAATCTGACATGTTGATTGACAAGGAAAATCGGACATTAGTAACACAGCAAGATCGGCTGGATTTCCAATTTAGCGATGAAGACCAGATCGGCAGTGAATTCCGATCTACGATAAAGAAACGGCTAGATCAGGTTGAGTAAGATTACTAAAACGTAACCTACCAAGCTAAGCTGAGCAACACTTAGAATTGATATAAACGGATATAACAGATCGATGATGAAGTGTAGATAACAGCTGATTAAAGCTTATTCTAAGCTGTATAAGAGTTGAATAAAATCTAAACAAAATAACAGCGATGCACCAGATACTAAAGCTTAGATATTTACTCGATAACTGTCGAATAATTCCAAACGAAGCAACAGTGATATTACGGTTGCTAAAGCTTGGATCTTACTCAGTAATACGGGACTTACAGGCAAGCCTTGAGATCTGATCACCGTCGACATACCTAGAAGAACTCGCGAAAAGAAAAGACGAAGTCGTCGACAATGTATGAAAGATGCGAAAATTGTAAAGGTTTGTTTGATGTTGGTGTGTACAGACTTCTATGACCATGGAGGGTCGATATTTATACTATGATAACTACGACTCCTAAACCTTTACGACAAACTTACTTGACATAAAAGAAAAGACCCTATTACAATCGTCTACGACTCGAACAACCGACTCTTTATTTTGGCCCTTCTATAAGCTTAGCCTGGCAGCCTTCTCCTTCCAGAACTCCACCACGTCCACAGCCTCTTCTCCGATCTTGATTCGAGTCAACATTTGATCGGACTCCGATTCCGATTCAAACTGCTCTTTCCTCCGGACTCCAATTCCGATTTCTAATCTCTGCTTCATTTGGCACCGATGTGACCTATCAAAATCCGGTGTCAACAGAGATCATCTAACAAATTGGCATAATCTAGTAGCCAAGATTGCTCATGTTAACTTACGTAATGAGAGAGACACCTTCATTTGGAGTCTGACTAAAAACAAACAATATTCTGTCCGATCCATGTATACTTACATGATGGATCTTAATTCTCCATTCTCCCATAAATTGATATGGAAATTAAAAATTCCACTAAAGATCAAAACTTTTTTGTGGTACCTTTAAAAAGGTGTAATTCTCACCAAAGATAATCTTACAAACCGCAATTGGAGTGGAAGCCAAAAGTGTTGTTTCTGCAATTACAATGAGACAATCAAACATTTGTTCTTTGACTGCCAAAATGCAAAAAATATTTGGCGGATTGTCACCATGGCTACTGTATTATATTTTTCTCGCTGTGTAACCCATATGTTGGGGAGTTGGTTAGCGGGAATAAATCTAGATGAGAGGAAAGATATTTTAGTGGGGACGGTAGCCTTATGTTGGGCTGTATGGCGTTGTTAGAATGATGTAATTTTTGATAATGTCAACTATACTTCTTTTATGCAGGCTGTTTTCAGGGGACATACTGGCTCCGATTTTGGGCTTTGTTGCAGCGTGATGGGATAAAGGAAAAGCTCCATTTGGCGAGCCTTGCTATGGAGATCATTGTCATGGAGGTCTTCGCAAGAGGCGGATGGAAATTCAATAATAGACTTTGATCTTGATTTTTGTTCTTTTGATCTCAGCCAGGGAGCTGAAGAAATTTAATAAGCTTAAACTTCAAACGCTGTGTGCAGAACCACAGAGGCGGGAAATATTGATTTCCATTGTCTAAGAAAACATCACCGACTCCGGCATCAGCACCGCCAGGAGCCAGGTCGGCCGCTACGGATGCAGAATTTAGTGGGTCAACCCAATGACCCACTACCAAAAAAACAAAGCGTGGTGTAGTTACCCACCCATTCGGCCCACCTAAATTTTAGTGTTTAGCAGTGTTTAGTGCTCTGGGTTAATTGGGTACCCAATCATCTTGAAGGTCTCGCTCGGCCCAAGCTCCTCGGTTCCTCCCCGCTTGATGCGGGCATACGTCGGCGCTGGTTCGCTCGTCGCTGCACGCGCTGCGCCACGAATCAACAGGCAACTACTCCAAGTTACTTTGCGGCCTGAATCGGTGCCATAAGCTTTCGACACTAGGAATCAAAGCCTCGCACTTCGCCACTCCGCCACCGCCGCCCACTCCTCTTCCCGCACTCCGGCAGGGGGCCGCCGCCACATCCGTCGCACCCGCTGCCTCCTCCTCCTCCCTCCATCCGCGAGGGTGCGCGCTGTGATGTGCCATCGCCGCAAGCAGCAGAGGAAGTGGAGGGGACATGAACACGTCGATTTGGTTGCAGTCGATTGAGTAGACTGCCGCCATCCATCTCCGGCTAGCTACGACAGGTTCCCTGCGGCATCATGTGGTCACAACTATAGAGAAGCTGCTTGATTATTCGCATGGGCTTCATGGAAATGGAGAATCGTTGTTCCTGGTGATAGCGCGCAGCAGAGTCTGATGAAGGGCAGCGCAGAGCAGAGTCTGACGAACTGACGATGGTTCGTTCAGATCTGGTGTTACCATTGGGTCATTTGGGTAATCACGGGAATATATTAGTGTAACCCAAACGCAAAAAATATTATTGATGGGTTGGCTGGGTCAAGAACCAGTTAACCCAATTACAACCCACTTGCATCTCTATCGGCTGCCTCACGGCGCGTAAATCCATGATGATATTAGGGCGAGACCCTGAGCGTTTTCTATTGATCCGTTCCAACTTTGTTCCTTGCCTAGCTGTGGGCCTGTTATTGAGTCTATTTCTTTAAATCGGGCTGGGCAACCATGGATGAATGGCAGTTAGAATATCATGCATTGGCCGGCCATTTTTTGGAGAAGGCATTGTGTCAGTTTCGTTAGTGTCAACACTGCGGCCCGTCTAGATTAATGCAAATCTCCCGCTCCAGAAGATGATAGGTGTTGACGACCAAAAATGGCTTGAAGCCGATCAGGCTGAGACAGCCGGTCTAGACCGCCTGTACAAGCGGTTAGACCGGCTGTAGCCGATCTGGCAACGTGCCAGGCGGTCTAACCGCCTGTCACAGGCGGTCTGACCGCCTGTCCCCGAGTCTGAATAGAATTAGGGTTTTGCACGTTTTAGATTTGTACAAGGACTCTCTTGCGGGGCAAGACCTCCCCACCCTATAAATATAAAGGGCCGTGGCCGATTGAGGACATCTACCCAATCGACAAACAAATCTATCTTTTATCGTTTTTACCTTTTATCCCTTTACCCCACTTTTCCAACCTCATCTGCTGTTCTTCCTTCGTCTCGACGACGACCGAGGACGTTCTAGGTGGCCTGCCGATCCTAGAACAACCCAAGGTGCGCCTACCCTGACGGGGTCCCTCCCGGGTGGGCGTTCGTTGGTTTCTTACCGGGCTGTCGCAGGAGGTCTGACCGCCCGTACAAGCGGTCTGACCGCTTGCAACATGGAGTCTGACCGCCCGTAACAGGGGGTTTGACCGCCCGTCGCAGAGGTGCCGCAGCGAGCTCCTTTACGCCCCGCACGATCTAGTGCGTTCGTGTGTTGGCCCAAAAAGGCGCCAACATATTTTGGAGACTCCGCTGGGGAATCAAGAGAGTTAAATCGGTTACCATGACCGATCTAAATCCTAAGCGCGGCGAAATTGACCAATCCAACATCGCCAGGCCTGACTTAGATCAGTTTGAGGCCGACGATTATGAGATCCTTGATGGAAGATACAAGAAGATCGACGAGGAGATAGCGCAGGAAGCAGTACGACGTAAAGAGGAAGCAAAGAAGCAATTCCTGTCGCACTACTCTAGAGATCGTCAAGGCAGGGTCATAAAGCTCAAGGATGTGGTCTTCGATGAGTCTCCACCTGAGGTAACACCCAATGTAAGTGATTCATCTTCTGGTGTTACAATGGAAAAAATTCAAAGTATGATGGCTGAGCGTGATGCTTATTTTGTTAATTGGCTTTTATCTAGAGAGAAAGAATCTACTAGCAAACAATCTGAAATACCTTTTGATAATTTGCCAGTTACAACTAGTGTTACTACCAATGTCATTACATCTGAATCATCGGCAAATCCTACAATGGAACAACCACCATATGGCATGCCGTTGAATTTTTATAGTGGACAGGTGATAACACCCACCAATGCATTGGTAGCCCAGCCTTCATATCCAGAACCTATCACAAGCATCCCAAATTCTGGCCGCATTGGCCGAACTAATGAGCTTGTGAATTTTGTTCCGCCATACAGTACTTTTGCATATACTACACCACCCATACCATCCACAGGTACTGTTGCACCCATCGATCCTATTCCTAATGAAACATATGACCGATACTTGCAACGGTGGCAGAACAGGCCACAGCCGGTCAGACCGACCCCTACAGGCGGTCAGACCGGCACGGCGGTCGGACCGGCCGTTGCAGGCGGTCTGACCGGCCAGGCGGTTGGACCGGCCGTTGCAGGCAGTCTGACCGGCTATCAGAGCCAATACATTCCAACCACACAGCCACATCCATCTTTTGATAGAGTGTTTGCTGAATATAAGAATGATTTGGCTAATATGCTTAAAGAAAACCTTGGGGTAGATTTTAGAGGCAAAACTCGTATATACCAAAAACCGTATCCTGCTCATTTCGATTCGGTTCAATACCCTGCTGGTTTTAGATTGCCTGATTTCATTAAGTTCAATGGGGAAGATAGTAAAAGTACTTTTGAACATATTAGTCAATATCTTGCCCAATTAGGAGAAGCTGGTTCTATAAGCGAATTAAAAGTGCGCTTATTTTCATTATCCTTGACTGGAACCGCTTTTTCTTGGTTTAGCTCATTAGCTCCTTGTTCTATTAGCTCATGGGAGCAATTAGAACAAAAATTTCATGATCATTTCTTTTGTGGTAATAATGAGCTCAAATTGTCTGATCTTACATCGGTTAAGCAATCACGTGATGAATCTGTGAATGATTATATTAGAAGATTCCGTGATACAAAAAACCGATGTTTTGGTGTGAATATTGCAGAAAAGGATTTAGCTGATCTAGCTCGTAATGGTTTACGTTCTCATATTAAAGAAAAGCTAGATAGTCATGATTTCTTTACTGTAAATCAAGTGCATCAAAAAGCTTCGGCTGTAGAAAGCCGAGGTAAAGAATCATTAGATGGCCATAAGCATCATCGTCCTAATATTCATGTTTTGAGTTATGATTCTTCGGACGATGAAAGCAAGGAGGTTTATACTGCTCAATTTACATGGTCATCTAATGATCAAGCAAATACTTGTGCTTCTCTTAAGCCGATTCATAAAAATCGGCAGGAAGAGATGAGATTTACTTTTGATGTTTCCAAGTGTGATAGAATTTTTGATGAGCTATTGAAGAATGGAAAGATCAAGATATCTCATGTTATACCACCGTTTGAGGAGTTGAAGAGACGAGCTTATTGTAAATTTCATCACTCTTTTTCTCATGCAACCAATGATTGCAATGTGTTTCGCCGGCATATACAATCGGCTGTTAATGAAGGCCGGTTAGCATTCCATGATATGCAGGTTGATCGCAATCCCTTTCCTGTAAATGCTTTGATGATTACCATTGAGTTGGCTAATCCTAAGGTGCTCATTCGGCCGGGTCAAGCCGAAAAGGCTAAAGGAAAGAATGTGATCATTGGTGAAGAGAGACCCGAGAAGAAGGTGCTGTACAAGAAGACTTCTACGCTCGGGGGGCAAGAGAAGAGCAAAAAGTCTGTCGGCAAGACAGGCGGTCTGACCGGCCGTACAGCCGGTCTGACCGGCCGTTCCACTGAGGCCGGAATTTCTTCTAAGTCCAAGGTTAAAGCAAGGCCGAGTTTTGAAGAGCTCTTGGCCAAGTATAAGAGAAAGGGGGCTGCTCAGAAGCGAAGAAATCAATCAAGTAGCACCAAGGATGAAAAAGCGCCACCGAAGCATAGAGCACAAGATATGTGTGAACAACGAGGTGATTTTGTTTCTGCACCTTGCTCTTATTATGGACCGACTACACCTTGGTCTTGGTCCTATCCTTGCTATTATTCACCTTTGGATTATGCTAGTTCATACATGCGACCTTGTTTTGTTTTATATTCTCCTCGATATCCAAGTTGTGATGCATTGCAAAGACCGATTGTTAGCAACAATGATCTGGTCAAGGGTAATGTTATTAAGCAACATCCTAAGGGTATGCAGCCGAGGTGGTGTCCCTCAGGCTTATCTCGTACTCAAAAGAGAAGATTACAAAGGATGCGCAAGCAAGGAACAATGGAGCGACAAATTGAAGAGAAGCCAGCTAAGCCAACACAGACCAAGAAGGAGTGGAGGCCAAAGCAGGTAACCATAGCATCAACTTGAGTAAATCAAGTTTCATGGCCGATAATATGTTATCGCCCTTAGAGGAAAAAATGGCCGACAATAGAGAGTCGTCCTCAGAATGAATTTATGTTTTATGGTAAACAAAGTTTTACCAAAAAACAGGGGGGCATATGTTGACGACCAAAAATGGCTTGAAGCCGATCAGGCTGAGACAGCCGGTCTAGACCGCCTGTACAAGCGGTTAGACCATGGTAAACAAAGTTTTACCAAAAAATAGGGGGGCATATGTTGACGACCAAAAATGGCTTGAAGCCGATCAGGCTGAGACAGCCGGTCTAGACCGCCTGTACAAGCGGTTAGACCGGCTGTAGCCGATCTGGCAACGTGCCAGGCGGTCTAACCGCCTGTCACAGGTGGTCTGACCGCCTGTCCCCGAGTCTGAATAGAATTAGGGTTTTGCACGTTTTTAGATTTGTACAAGGACTTTCTTGCGGGGCAAGACCTCCCCACCCTATAAATATAAAGGGCCACGGCCGATTGAGGTATCCAATCGAATCACAAACAAATCTATCTTTTATCGTTTTACCTTTTATCCCTTTGCCCCACTTTTCCAACCTCATGTGCTGTTCTTCTCTTGTCTCCATGGCATGAGGAAGCGTTCTAGGTGGCCTGCCGATCCTAGAACAACCCAAGGTGCGCCTACCCTGACGGGGTCCCTCCCGGGTGGGCGTTCGTTGGTTTCTTACCGGGCTGTCGCAGGAGGTCTGACCGCCCGCACAAGCGGTCTGACCGCTTGCAACATGGAGTCTGACCGCCCGTAACAGGGGGTCTGACCGCCCGTCGCAGAGGTGCCGCAGCGAGCTCCTTTACGCCCCGCACGATCTAGTGCGTTCGTGTGTTGGCCCAAAAAGGCGTCAACATATTTTGGCGACTCCACTGGGGAAGAAGGATCTGGTTTTCATGGCCGATTCATCAACCTCTAATGATATGACGATGCTTGAAGATGAATATGAAAAAGCTTGCGACGAGTATTTACTAGAAGCAAAACGAATCTGTAAGGAATCGTTTTTATCTTGTTACATGAAGACGGAGCAAGGCGTTGTCAAGATCAAAGAGTGGCAACCTCCATCGAACATTGCCATATTGAAGGAGATTCAATCTTCAGGTACTATGTCTACTCGCTTATCCCATTATGTGAGTTATAAACTCAATTCTTTGATTGATGAAGAGGATAGCGTAGATGTAATTCCTGCTGTTCAAAGGTCGGCTATTGACAAGCCGACTAATGTTATTATTGATTCTTGCAATCATTTGCCAATTCGTGATGATAAGCATAATGTTGATCAAGAAATTCGGCCGTCTCAAGCCGAATCTGTTGAAAGAATAAAGATCACATCTAGTAGTACTATACTCGGGGGGCAATGCAACAAGTTGAAACCAAAGATGGTTAAACCCAAAAAACCCGAGATAGGTGTTTGGAAAACTGTTGAATCTAAAGGTCGTCCCAAGCATCAAAAGGAAAAGCCGAAGCCCGTTCTTGGAGAGCTTCCGGCTAAATCCCAAAAACAAAGTAACAATGCTAGTCGGCCTAACAATTCCAAACAATCCAAATCACCTCCAAGACAGCAATTCAATGATCGGAATCGGCAAGGGAATAATTTTTCTACATCAATGCCGACTTCGACATATGCATCGTCTATGCATGTACCATATGGACCTTATTTTAGCATGCCTTATTTCTGTCCACTATGGTCTTTTAATTCATTAATACCGTCTGCTCCTAGATATTTTTGTCCAGATTATATTACTTATAGAGAGCCGGTACTTAATGAGTCACCAACTATGTGTAATGACCGTTTTGATCAAAAGAATCGGTCTATACGGAAAAATAAGCGCAAGGTGATCAAACAAGTTTATCGTGTCAAAAAGGATGGTAGATTAAATAAAAATTCAGATTTGACACTAGACATAGAAAAGCCGAACATTGAAGAATCATCGGCTAGCTCTATTGTTCCAAATGCCCCCAATGGTGATAATGTTTTAGACAATATAGCTGAACAACAATCAAGTTTGGCTGGGGGGCAAGAAGATCACAAGGTGACTAGTTCTAAAGCAACCGGTCTAACCGTTGCCCAACCCGGTCCGACCTGTTGTGTGACCGGTTGCGCTAGAAAGTTCGGTAGAGCTGAAAAAGACACACCAAAGAGTAAGGTGGTGAAGAAGAAGCTGGGCTTTGCTGAGTTATTAGAGAAATATCAGAAAGTAGCCGAGAAAAAGAAAAACAATCGGCTACGAGATGATCAAAGTAGCAATTCTTCATCACCAAGAGCAAAGAAACATCGACGGTCATCTCATTGGTCTTCATCATTCATCCCGTCGATGCATATGCCATGGAATGCATATTCAGGTATGTATAATTATATTCCATGGTTTTGGTATAATCCTTGGTTCTCGCCCTATGATTATCAATATTATGCTTATGATTTACCAAGGAGCCACAATTTGTCACCATGGCCACATCAAACCTTCAGTTTTTAGATGTGCTGTTCAGAAAGCCCAAATACTAGTCTTGTGCATGTTACACTTATGAGAATTTTGTTTCGGCTACAAAAGCATCTATAGAAAATGTAGAGACCATTATGTGGCCGATGTATTGTTCATCGTTGTCTTTAGTCAATTTTGGTCCAAAAGAGTATTTTCTGGCACGCATGCTTTGCCAGAAAACAGGGGGGCATATGTTGACGACCAAAATTGGCAGGCCTGCGATAGGCGGTCAGACCGCCTGTCACAACCGGTCATGACCGGCTGTATAAAGTCCTTAAATTGCAAATTGGACTTCACCAATGGATTTTACTCGTCGAGTAGATCAAAATCCATATATAGAACGTCCGATTTGGAGTTCGGACGAGAGAGTTATGACCTTGGGAAGTTCTGCATCCTACGACAGGCGGTTAGACCGCCCGTACAGGAGGTTAGACCGGCTGTGCCTGGGCAAACCGAGTTAGAGTTGTATTTTGACGGAATTTCTTTAGGATCTCTTAATTCCTTGCGGATCTGGCTCTACAGCCGGTCTAACCGCCTGTAACAAGCGGTCTGACTGTGTAGCCGGTCTGGCAATGTGCCAGGTGGTCTGACCGCCTGTCACAGGCGGTCTGACCGCCTGTCTCTGAGTCCGAGTAGAATTAGGTTTTTGCGCGTTTTTAGATTTGTACAAGGACTTTCTTGCTGGGCAAGACCTCCCCACCCTATAAATATAAAGGGCCACGGCCGATTGAGGTATCCAATCGAATCACAAACAAATCTATCTTTTATCGTTTTACCTTTTATCCCTTTGCCCCACTTTTCCAACCTCATGTGCTGTTCTTCTCTTGTCTCCATGGCATGAGGAGGCGTTCTAGGTGGCCTGCCGATCCTAGAACAACCCAAGGTGCGCCTACCATGACGGGGTCCCTCCCGGGTGGGCGTTCATTGGTTTCTTACCGGGCTGTCGCAGGAGGTCTGACCGCCCGTACAAGCGGTCTGACCGCTTGCAACATGGAGTCTGACCGCCCGTAACAGGGGGTCTGACCGCCCGTCGCAGAGGTGCCGCAGCGAGCTCCTTTACGCCCCGCACGATCTAGTGCGTTCGTGTGTTGGCCCAAAAAGGCGTCAACATATTTTGGCGACTCCACTGGGGAAGAAGGATCTGGTTTTCATGGCCGATTCATCAACCTCTAATGATATGACGATGCTTGAAGATGAATATGAAAAAGCTTGCGACGAGTATTTACTAGAGGCAAAACGAATCTGTAAGGAATCGTTTTTATCTTGTTACATGAAGACGGAGCAAGGCGTTGTCAAGATCAAAGAGTGGCAACCTCCATCGAACATTGCCATATTGAAGGAGATTCAATCTTCAGGTACTATGTCTACTCGCTTATCCCATTATGTGAGTTATAAACTCAATTCTTTGATTGATGAAGAGGATAGCGTAGATGTAATTCCTGCTGTTCAAAGGTCGGCTATTGACAAGCCGACTAATGTTATTATTGATTCTTGCAATCATTTGCCAATTCGTGATGATAAGCATAATGTTGATCAAGAAATTCGGCCGTCTCAAGCCGAATCTGTTGAAAGAATAAAGATCACATCTAGTAGTACTATACTCGGGGGGCAATGCAACAAGTTGAAACCAAAGATGGTTAAACCCAAAAAACCCGAGATTGGTGTTTGGAAAACTGTTGAATCTAAAGGTCGTCCCAAGCATCAAAAGGAAAAGCCGAAGCCCGTTCTTGGAGAGCTTCCGGCTAAATCCCAAAAACAAAGTAACAATGCTAGTCGGCCTAACAATTCCAAACAATCCAAATCACCTCCAAGACAGCAATTCAATGATCGGAATCGGCAAGGGAATAATTTTTCTACATCAATGCCGACTTCGACATATGCATCGTCTATGCATGTACCATATGGACCTTATTTTAGCATGCCTTATTTCTGTCCACTATGGTCTTTTAATTCATTAATACCGTCTGCTCCTAGATATTTTTGTCCAGATTATATTACTTATAGAGAGCCGGTACTTAATGAGTCACCAACTATGTGTAATGACCGTTTTGATCAAAAGAATCGGTCTATACGGAAAAATAAGCGCAAGGTGATCAAACAAGTTTATCGTGTCAAAAAGGATGGTAGATTAAATAAAAATTCAGATTTGACACTAGACATAGAAAAGCCGAACATTGAAGAATCATCGGCTAGCTCTATTGTTCCAAATGCCCCCAATGGTGATAATGTTTTAGACAATATAGCTGAACAACAATCAAGTTTGGCTGGGGGGCAAGAAGATCACAAGGTGACTAGTTCTAAAGCAACCGGTCTAACCGTTGCCCAACCCGGTCCGACCTGTTGTGTGACCGGTTGCGCTAGAAAGTTCGGTAGAGCTGAAAAAGACACACCAAAGAGTAAGGTGGTGAAGAAGAAGCTGGGCTTTGCTGAGTTATTAGAGAAATATCAGAAAGTAGCCGAGAAAAAGAAAAACAATCGGCTACGAGATGATCAAAGTAGCAATTCTTCATCACCAAGAGCAAAGAAACATCGACGGTCATCTCATTGGTCTTCATCATTCATCCCGTCGATGCATATGCCATGGAATGCATATTCAGGTATGTATAATTATATTCCATGGTTTTGGTATAATCCTTGGTTCTCGCCCTATGATTATCAATATTATGCTTATGATTTACCAAGGAGCCACAATTTGTCACCATGGCCACATCAAACCTTCAGTTTTTAGATGTGCTGTTCAGAAAGCCCAAATACTAGTCTTGTGCATGTTACACTTATGAGAATTTTGTTTCGGCTACAAAAGCATCTATAGAAAATGTAGAGACCATTATGTGGCCGATGTATTGTTCATCGTTGTCTTTAGTCAATTTTGGTCCAAAAGAGTATTTTCTGGCACGCATGCTTTGCCAGAAAACAGGGGGGCATATGTTGACGACCAAAATTGGCAGGCCTGCGATAGGCGGTCAGACCGCCTGTCACAACCGGTCATGACCGGCTGTATAAAGTCCTTAAATTGCAAATTGGACTTCACCAATGGATTTTACTCGTCGAGTAGATCAAAATCCATATATAGAACGTCCGATTTGGAGTTCGGACGAGAGAGTTATGACCTTGGGAAGTTCTGCATCCTACGACAGGCGGTTAGACCGCCCGTACAGGAGGTTAGACCGGCTGTGCCTGGGCAAACCGAGTTAGAGTTGTATTTTGACGGGATTTCTTTAGGATCTCTTAATTCCTTGCGGATCTGGCTCTACAGCCGGTCTAACCGCCTGTAACAAGCGGTCTGACTGTGTAGCCGGTCTGGCAATGTGCCAGGTGGTCTGACCGCCTGTCACAGGCGGTCTGACCGCCTGTCTCTGAGTCCGAGTAGAATTAGGTTTTTGCGCGTTTTTAGATTTGTACAAGGACTTTCTTGCTGGGCAAGACCTCCCCACCCTATAAATATAAAGGGCCACGGCCGATTGAGGTATCCAATCGAATCACAAACAAATCTATCTTTTATCGTTTTACCTTTTATCCCTTTGCCCCACTTTTCCAACCTCATGTGCTGTTCTTCTCTTGTCTCCATGGCATGAGGAGGCGTTCTAGGTGGCCTGCCGATCCTAGAACAACCCAAGGTGCGCCTACCCTGACGGGGTCCCTCCCGGGTGGGCGTTCATTGGTTTCTTACCGGGCTGTCGCAGGAGGTCTGACCGCCCGTACAAGCGGTCTGACCGCTTGCAACATGGAGTCTGACCGCCCGTAACAGGGGGTCTGACCGCCCGTCGCAGAGGTGCCGCAGCGAGCTCCTTTACGCCCCGCACGATCTAGTGCGTTCGTGTGTTGGCCCAAAAAGGCGTCAACAATAGGATTCAAAATTTTAGATTAGGTTCCAGAGACAGAGTGAATTTTCAGAGAACGATTTTTTTAGACCTCTGGCCTTGCTGTGCGCAGTTAGGGTTTGCAGGGACGGTGAAGTCACCAGTGGGCTGTGGGACGCACTAGTATTTGCCATGGGCCTGCAATGCAGCCCGTCTAAATCCTGTAGGAATGTGTCATAGTAGGATGAAACTTTTGTGACATTTTCTAAAAAAAAAAATCCCTGGACGCTGAAGTCACCTGTGGGCTGTGCGACGAACTACCTACCCCCTGTGCAGTATAGATGGACTGTTACAAGGAAACTGTGTCAAACCATCAAGGCTACATAAAGCTACATACAGGAAAAGTTGTCACAATACTTATCTCCTGCTAGAAGGGTGGTTGCATTTGGTAGTGCTCAATTTTTTCATATGACCACTTTTTTCACCCAGTAATTAAGAAAGAAAAAGGTGGTAAAACGGTTGGCTTGATCTATTGAAACGGCCCATCAAGAATTTAATAAAGAAAACTAGGTCTCTGAAGGCACTTCTTTCGCAGTAGCGCAGTGGAGGTGTGGGGTGCATCACTCATGGTGCACATATTTAAATAGATACACAAAACATTATATGTTGGAAATATAGCTAATTGTAAGTTTAATTTCCGAACTAGATTAAACATGACGATAAACAATCCTAGCATGCAATTCTCTAGCAGACTAGGAAGTACTAACAACATAATCATGACATCAGAAAACATGATTAAAACATAGTGTACGTACTGAGGAATTGCCGTAGGAAAGATGAACGGCGCAGTCGGAACTACGACGGTTCTACGGACGGAGCGCAGCAGACGATGTTGCAGACGACGGTACGCCGCAACACCAGACTTGGACGGAGGACGAGCCGTGGTGAAGACGTCTTGAGCAGTCGCGCGCAGCGCTTCCCAAAAACCTTATTCGCCCTCTCCCGGTGCAGGATCTCAAAGACGACTGGTTCCGGAGACCTGCTCTTCCCGTTTGCCGGTGCACGCCGGCGCTCGGAATGGAGTAGACTATGATGGCAACGCAGCAATGAGAAGTAACAAAACCCTAACTCGTATAGACTTTATTAGGGACTCCCAAACCTAGGGGATTCCCGTATAGAGTCTATGGTGCACTTCTACCATGAGGGAGGTGGTCTCTATTTATTGGGAGGAAAACCCCACACCCTCATCCATTACCAATATGGGACTAATAGATGACGTACCCCCTCAAGTGCTAATGGGCTTTTGAGATTTACTTAGGATTATTCATATGGGCCAAGCCCAATAATCTAACATTGTATGCACCCATAGTTTGTGCGTTGGACAAACATCAAACTTTGAAACCTAATGTAGTGATTTTTTCGCTAAAGGCCTTGCAACAATTAGCAGACGTTGTTCAACGAATTTTAAAACCCACAGCCAACTTTATGAAGCCTATCGACAGTATGAAATCTAATACGTCAAGCTTTTTCAAAGTTTACTGTAAGTCACGACGGGTTGTGGCGAAGTCATACAAAAACATTTATGTTGGACATATTTCGTCTATATCGACTACTTCTGTGTATTTCGTACGACCACTTTTTCGCCCAGTGATTAAGAAAGAAAAAGGTGGTAAAACAGTTGGCCTGATCTAGTGAAACGGCACATCAAGAATTGAATAAAGAAAACTAGGTCTCCTTGGTCTACGCCTTGAATTGCAAGTTTTGTGCAGACAAGTTTCACTCAAAGACCAAACCAGTACTTGGCTACCTGTAGCCTACACCGCGGATGGAGCATATACGTTATACTCCTTGGTCTCTTCTTGAGCTTACTAAAGATCACCCAAATCTCATAGACTGCGACGTTTTACAATCGGGCTCATATAGGTATGCTCTTTCAAGAATGTTCTGTAGGACAACATCTTCGCTTAATCAAGCCAATAGCAACACATTAAAGCATATCGCTAACCTGCCTTACAGCATTTTGAGAGTACTGCATCTTCACTCAGAGAGGGTCTAGTAATTGCTCTCCTCAGTCAACCAGCAGCTTGTTTTTCCCAGGTCCTAATTCACGGGATCTCTGATCACATAGGTTGGGTTACTACTGTGGCAACTTACGCGGGTCTCATACCCATCTCCCTCGATGCATTTTCTATCACATTCCGTGATAAACCTTTTGTAAAAGGATCTGCCAGGTTTTTGTCAGTTTGAATATAAGTCACACTTATTACTCCGGAGTTTCTCAACTTCCTGACAGACTTCAATCGTCTTTTGACATGTCTTGATGACTTCGCATTATCCTTAGCACTGTTCACTTTGACTATCACCGTTTGATTGTCACAGTTCATAAGGATAGCCGGTACTGGTTTTTCAACCACAGGCAAGTACATCAAAAGCTCACGCAGCCACTCAGCCTCAACGGTGGCTGTGTCTAAAGCGGTTAGTTCCGCTTCCATGGTTGACCTCGTCAAAACGGTCTGTTTGCAAGACCTCCATGATATAGCACCACCTCCAAGGGTAAACACATACCCACTTGTGGCGTAAAGCTCATCAGCATCAGAAATCCAGTTCGAGTCACTATATCCCTCCAGCACAGCAGGGTGCTCATAATAATAAATCCCATAACTCATAGTACCTACTAGATAGCGCATAACCCTTCAAGTGCATGCCAATGATATGAACCCGGGTTTGACATGAACCTGCTCAATTTGCTCACAGCAAAAGCTATGTCAGGTCTCGTTGCACTAGCTAAGTACAAGAGTGAACCAATAATCTGAGAATATCTTAGTTGGTCTTTGGCTACCTTCTTGTTCTTTCTGAGCATCACACTGGGATCATAAGGCGTTGGAGAAGGCTTACTGTCTATGTAGCCAAACCGGTTCAAGACCTTCTCCACATAATGAGATTGCGAAAGAGTAATCCCATTACCTTCCTTAATTAGCTTAATGTTAAGTATAACATCAGCCTCTCCCAGATCTTTCATATCAAAACTCTTTAATAGAAAAGACTTGACCTCATTGATCATATCAATATTTGTGCCAAAAATCAGTACGTCGTCCACATACAAGCATAATATAACCCCTCCACCCCCACCATAGCGATAGTACACACATCTATCAGCCACGTTAATAGCAAAGCCCGCAGAAGTTAGTGTTCTGTCAAACTTCTCGTGCCACTGCTTAGGTGCTTGTTTCAGGCCATACAAAGACTTCACCAGCTTACACACCTTGTTCTCTTGACCCTTCACCACAAACCCATCAGGCTGATCCATATAAATTTTCTCATCCAACTCTCCATTCAGGAAAGCTGTCTTTACATCCATCTGATGGATGATAAGACCATATGAGGCAGCCAAGGACAGTAATGCTCGAATCGTGGTCAGTCTAGCGACAGGTGAATAAGTATCAAAGAAATCTTCGCCTTCTTTTTGTGTGTAACCTTTAGCCACAAGTCGTGCCTTGTACTTATCAATAGTACCATCTAGCCTAAGCTTCTTCTTGAACACCCATTTACAACCCACTGGTTTACACCCGTAGGGTCGTTCAGTGAGCTCCCATGTTCCATTAGAAAGAATCGAGTCCATCTCGCTCTGAACAGCTTTTTTCCAATCATCAGCATCTGGAGATGCATACGCCTCAGTTATAGACATGGGGGTAATATCCACAAGGTACACAGTGAAATCATCACCAAAGAATTTAGCAATCCGCTGTCTCTTGCTCCTTCTAGGAGCTTCACTATCATCCTTCTCTAGGATATTCTCATTCTCAATAGGTTGTTCAAACGACTCAAAAGATGCAACTGGTATAAGAGTTATCTCAGTAGAAAATCTAGAAATGCTATGCATATCTTGTGCAGGAAATATATTCTCAAAAAATGTTGCATCACGAGATTCCATAATAGTATCAACATTCATATCAGGTACCTCAGATTTAACCAATAAAAACCTATAAGCAATGCTCCTCTGAGCATATCCTAGAAAGATACAATCCACTGTCTTAGGTCCCAACTTACGCTTCTTAGGAATAGGCACATTTACTTTTGCCAAACATCCCCATGTGCGTAAATAAGAAAGTGATGGTTTTCTTCCATTCCATAACTCATACGGAGTTTGATCTTTATTCTTGTTAGGAATTCTATTCAGGACATGACACGAAGTCAATACAGCCTCCCCCCACCATGCCTTTGATAAACCAGCAGTGTCTAACATGGAGTTAACCAAGTCAGTCAACGTGCGGTTTTTCCTCTCAGCAATCCCGTTAGACTCGGGTGAATAGGGAGGTGTCCTCTCATGAATAATGCCATATTCCTCACAGAATTCATCAAACCCTGTAGGAAAATATTCTCCACCACGATAAGACCTTAAACGTTTGATCTTTCTCTCTAGTTGATTCTCAACTTCGGCCTTATAGATTTTAAAGTAGTCTAACGCTTCATCCTTAGTTTGCAACAAATAAACATAGCAAAATCTAGTCGCATCATCTATTAACGTCATGAAGTATCTCTTTTCACCCTTTGTCAACACACCATTCATCTCGCAAAGATCAGAATGTATGAGTTCTAGTGGTGCCAAGTGTCTCTTCTCGGCTACCTTGTGAGGCTTCCGAGGTTGTTTCGATTGCACACAACTATGACACTTAGAACCTTTGGCAATGGTGAAATTCGGAATTAAACACATGCTGGAAAGCCGAGACATCAAACCAAAATTCACATGACATAAACGTGAATGCCAAATGCTCGCATCATCACTAATATTGCCACAAATATGGTTCACGGACTTATTACAAAAATCAGCAAGAGAAAAGCGGAACAAGCCTCCGCAATCATAGCCTTTACCAACGAATTGTCCATGTTTCGACACGACAAATTTATTGGACTCTAACACTACCTTAAACCCGTCCTTGATCAGGACCGACCCACTCACAAGATTCTTATTGATAGTGGGGACATGCTACACGTTCTTCAGCTGCACGATCTTTCCCGAAGTAAACTTCAGATCGACCATGCCAACACCATGAACAGAAGCATGTGGCCCATTGCCCATCAGCACAGAAGAATCCCGTACAGCCTGGTAAGAAGAAAACTTCTTCTTGAAGGTAGTAGTTTTCATGGGCTTGTTTTTCCTCTTGTTGTTATTGTTCTTGCCTGCACGTGAGAACTTCTGGACCATGTTGGCATTGGACTGACCTTGATCTTCCTTCTCAGTAGCATCCTTCTTCCGAGCCTTTTCTTCAACATCAAGAGACGCTATTAGGTTTTCAACTGATATTTCCTGTCTCTTGTGTTTCAGAGTTGTGGCGAAGCTCCTCCACGAGGAAGGCAGCTTTGCAATAATGCATCCAGCCACAAACTTGTCGGGAATGGGAGATTTAAGGAGATCAAGATCCTTGACAATGCATTGCTCCTCATGTGCCTGTTCCACTATAGAACGGTTGTTAACCATCATGTAGTCATGGAAGCTCTCCATGAGGTATAGCTCATTGCCTGCGTCTGTTGCATCATACTTAGCAACCAGAGCATCCCACAGGGCCTTCGTATCTGTCTCTTCTATGTAAACACGGACCAGCCCGTCACATATATTGCTCATGATACATCCTACGAAGAGATTATTGGCATCGTCGAACTTTTTCTGCTCTTCAGCAGTTTGTTCGCCCTCAGGCTTGCCAAGTCTCGTCTCCCAGATGTGCATAGCAGTAAACCAGAGGCGAACCTTGGATTTCCAGATCTTAAAGTTCACACTAGAAAACTTTTCTGGCCTCAGTGACTCAGCGAAACCAGCCATCGATAAATCAACAGATTGCCTATAATAAGGTTTTTGGATTGTTGAAATATAGGCAATTGTAAGTTTAATTTCCGAACTAGATTAAACATGACGATAAACAATCCTAGCATGCAATTCTCTAGCAGACTAGGAAGTACTAACAACATAATCATGACATCAGAAAATATGATTAAAACATAGTGTACGTACTGAGGAATTGCCGTAGGAAAGATGAACGGCGCAGTCGAAACTACGACGGTTCTACGGACGGAGCGCAGCAGACGATGTTGCAGACGACGGTACGCCGCAGCACCAGACTTGGACGGAGGACGAGCCGTGGTGAAGACGTCTTGAGCAGTCGCGCGCAGCGCTTCCCAAAAACCTTATTCGCCCTCTCCCGATGCAGGATCTCAAAGACGACTGGTTCCGGAGACCTGCTCTCACGTTTGCCGGTGCACGCCGGCGCTCGGAATGGAGTAGACTATGATGGCAACGCAGCAATGAGAAGTACCAAAACCCTAACTCGTATAGACTTTATTAGGGACTCCCAAACCTAGGGGATTCCCGTATAGAGTCTATGGTGCACTTCTTCAACAGTCTGAAATCTAATACAGCAAGCTTTTTCAAAGTTTACTCTAAGTCACGGTGGGTTGTGGTGAAGTCATATAAAAACATTGATGTTGGACATATTTCGTCTATGTTGACTACTTCTGTGTATTTCTACCCCTTCTGCTCCACCTCCCACCCACCCACCTCACTTCCTCCTTCAAAAAATATTTATAATTTGATTCCGTTCCTTTTCCGTATCAACAAGAAGCTTTTCTGAAGCAAGAACAATCTTGCTCGCACAGACTCCAAAGTGGCATGGCAAGAACAATCTTGCTCGCACGGACTCCAAAAGTGGCATGGCGAGGGAAACAAATGGTTGTGTTGCTCTCCTGTTGCTAGGCAAGGCGATACATTATGGCAGTCCCAACCAGACTCTATGGTAGAGTCTATCTCTATATAATAACAATTTAATAAGGAGAGAGGAGCAAAAACTTAGAAACTAGGTCTACGTTAGACACCAAGTCTACGCGCAAAACATAGAAGACTATGATTTAATGATTGGATAGACTCTAAGATACAAAATCAGCATTGGAGGGTATGGTTTTTTGTGATAGAGTCATCAATATATGGACTCTATGGGTAGAGTCTGGGTTGGAACTGCCTTACAAAGCAATGGAACCAAACACAACCTTATTAAGGGCTTCCTCTCCTCTCTTTTCAGAAAGAATATCGAAAACAACAACTTTTCACACTTAGTCAGGGTGGGTTGTCCCTTAGTCATATAAAATCATTAAGGTTGGACCTATTTGGTTGATGTGGATCGTGGAATATGTGTGCCTGTCTATCCTTCCTTGTTGTTTCCGGCACATTTCAATTCTGCTTTCACGCGTGCTTTGCTTTACCCCCACAGGCCCACACCCACCGTACCACTGATCTCTCCTTTATATAAAGTCCCATATTGCTACTCCCATCCACATAGCTCATCAAGTTCAGATACCAATCAATCAGTAGGAGCAGAGCTGCTGGTTCAATTCATAGGCTGGAGGTTGGTACGCGCATGCTTGCTTTGCTTGTAGTGCTCCTATATTTTGAATATCATAATAACTATTCCGCTAGCTAGATGTTATTTCATTCTCGAGAATATCACAAAATAAAAGGTTTCTGGATTGATCTTTATTTTAATTTCGAACCATTCTAACCCGATTGATGTGTGCGCACATGTGTCTTCCTATATATGCATGCATGATCTGACAGAGAGATGGCCAATCCGGTGAGCCAGGCAATCAAAGCCTTGGACGAGATCAAGAAAGTGGTGCTAAAGTTTGGAGAGAACAATGAGCGGGAAATGATTCGTGACTTTGTGATGAAGCTGAGAAAAGACCTGGTGATGAAGCTCCAGAATGCAAAGTTAATGAAGCGCCAGAGGGTCCATGACGCAATGAAAAGCCTGAAGGATGCCCTCCAGAGAACCGAAGCAGAAGTTCAGAATTGTCAGAGTACTAGAGACGTGATCGGAACCTTCTTGAACCAGGACATAGCCTCCAAGCTGAACCAGTTGAGAGAAGAAATATCAGAGAAAATGCTTTCGGTAGTTCTTGAAAGCATCTTGAGCGGCAAATCAGTGGACCCGAACATAGGCTGCAACATAGCTGCAGTTTATGCTCTTCATGGCCCCCTACGCCAGGTTCCTGTTCTTTAATTACCTTATTACTGGGGCTAGCTACACTACATATCTGTTACTCAACATATAGTAGTACTCCCGCAAAGAGCTCAAAATCATGTTTGATGCAATCGTACACTCGTCACATATACTGTATGTTTTGCAATTTCAGTTGGAACGATTGATCACGCAGTACTTCAACTCAACTGGTGCTGCTAGCAACGAGAACAATAGGGGGATAAATGAAACAAGGGCTGCTAGAATCGGTGCGTATATCTTCTCTTCATGATAGCTCTCGTCCACGCAGTTAGTTCGAAAAGCAAGATATCTAGGAAAATATGATTACCATTTCTGACCAACTATCCCTGTTTTGGCTGGCTCCACGGAATTGAAAGCTCTATCTTCCTTCCTCTAGTCCCACTAGGATAACGTGTTTTGTATATAATAACAGTGCTGTCTGTTCAAATATATCTGTACAATACAACAATGCCGATTGCCGTGCTTTATGTTGTAACCAAATCTACTTGCAAATAAAAACAAACTTATGGTATCAAGGAAAAAGCAACTGTAGTTCTCAGAGAAATTTGTATTTTTTTTCCAACGACCAAGGCCAGTTTCCTTCTTAAATTAGTTGGATCCACTTATTTAGCTATGCTACCTTTTCTGTTTCACCAGTATAAATCATGGCATGCAAGGCAATGTAAGACTGGAAAATATGTTTTGCCAACTAAATTAGGCGTGTAAGGTAGTAAGCCCCACTTTTGTCCTAATTTCAAATAGTTTATTCTTTGCAAGATTTATTTCGAATTCCAATATTGCAGTTTTCCTGGGACCAGGGGAGTATTTTTTTTCACTCAAAAATATTTACAAAATACATTAAAGTTATAGCATTATTACAAAAGCACTTCTCAAGACAAGCATATATTCATAGTCGCATTATCAGAAGGTTATAACTGTGTCCCAGCCCAAATTAAACTAAACTCTGACATTATGTATTATTTGCACTACAGATCCAATACGCTATGGTAGTTGGACTGAATTGGAGAACAGAACAATAAAAGTTCCTGGCACTGACTTTAAAGGTAGCTCCGGTACTACCTACCAGGTACACCATCTAATTCTTTGTTTACTGACTTGCCTTGTTTAGTTCCATAACTTTCCACCAACTTGACACACCGACAACTGTGCCCCTCTCACAGAAAACGCCAACTTGCCACCAACTTCCACCAGCTTGGCATCAACTTTTTGAACTAAACAAGCCTATTTGTTACATATCATGAACGTATACCTTTATAATACCCTGA
This sequence comes from Digitaria exilis, assembly GCA_015342445.1. Classification (NCBI taxonomy): domain Eukaryota; kingdom Viridiplantae; phylum Streptophyta; class Magnoliopsida; order Poales; family Poaceae; genus Digitaria; species Digitaria exilis. Next base: position 838,694 of record JACEFO010002210.1, on the reverse strand, counting down.
GACACAAATATTTAATGATGCTGACAGGAACTTCTTAAACTGACAGTTTGTGCTTGTTTTTACCAATTATATGTAGTTTTGTGAAATTTACTATCTATTTATCAATAAAAGTAGATGATCCTCTGGGAATGGTGTGAGACAAAGGAATTAGAAGAAAAATCTATATAAAAAAATAAACATCATTTGTCCAAAGTTATGAATCTAGTAGTGAACATTGTTGAACACAAGCTCTCTCTCTCTGTCTCTCTCTCGCGTGCGCATATGTGTCTCTGGAAATCTCATCTCATTCTTGTAAACAAAAATAGATTTAAATTTTATTTAAACATAGTATAATAATTATATGCTAATTCTTTCTATTGACTACATCAATGTTTGTAATACAACATTATGGTGAAATGGGAATATGTACTATAATTCATTATTCAGCTAGGAAAATTTCATGACCGTTTCTATTAAAAGGACAATGGGCTTTGCTCACGTGGTCTCTAGTTTAGATATAAGATTCAGGCAGCTTCGTAGGCGTGACCATGGTTCAGCAGTGTGACAGCTGTGATATTTTCTACAAGAGCTAAAAAGTAAAACATTACATTCTGCCATGCTATATATCTGTGTCGCGGAGATGACGCAGACCTGCGCCTGCTTTATTTTATACATTTTTGTGTGTTTTTATATGACTGCATCATTTAACTTTATCATTATACTTTATAATCTAATTTTAAACTTATTTATCAGGCTACATTAGATAATGAAACAGTGGTCATCAAGAAATTTTGTAAGATGGACAAAGAAGTACAGGAACGGTTGATTCATGAAGTCAATCTCGTTCAAAAGCTCCAGCACCCAAACATAATTGAAATTCTGGGCTATTGCTTCGATTACAACGAGAACTCGGTGCTGCAAGGCAATGATGTTCAAGTTGCCAATGTTCCCAATAATGGTGGTTTAGGTTTAATCAGCCAGTACATACCCAAGAAAAGCATGGACAAAGTCATTAAAAAAGGCAAACTTTCACTAAAATCTATCTTGACCACCAAATTTATCTAATCCAGCGCACCTTGCTCTAACCACGAGTTGCTTTTCCACGACGATTTGTATTCTACAGGGAAACATGCTGGTGGTTGGCCCTCGCTTTTGAGGGTAATCGAAGGAATAGCCAAGGGCATTTGTTACCTTCATGGACAATGTGTTGTCCATTTGGATTTGAAGCCAGAAAACATCCTCTTGAATACTGATATGACTCCTGTGATCAACAACTTCGGAAAAGCTAAAGAATTCCAAAAGGTTGGTCGTGCCAATGATGAGACCCCCCTCGGGCTTGACTTGAAAGATTTACCTGATGCCACGGGGTAAGATATATATATGGTAATTGGGTTACTATAACTTGTAGGGATACTTTTTGTAGCATTATAGTAAATCACGCAGTAAGAAGTTACTATCATCTTGTAAATTAGCATACTGATTGTGGTGACTCATTGGCTACTGAATAAGTTATTATTTTGTAGCCAGCTAAAGGATACTGTATATATGCTTTTATATTAGAGTGGGACTTAGATACTTTCCGAGTTCCAAAACATATAAATTAAAGAGATGAAAAGCATGCATTCACGCACACATATTGATGTATATAGCAGAGTATCAGTTTAGTTTGTATCCGTCTAAAGTACACCATACCTTCCATAATACAACAACTCCAGAATTTACAGGCAGAGGGTTTATGAAGAATGAATATATCTTAATTCAGTTCCTTTATTTTTATCGGTCCTTGGTTATGAATTTTTTGTTCACTATGGATTCATTAGATTGCGTAAGAACTATGTGGCTCCAGAACTGTTGGAAGGCTTTGCTCCGAAACTGACGGAACATGTCGGTGACGCCGTCGAAAAATGGACTGGCCGGTATGTGCTTTATTCCCCCTCCTCTCTCATCAGTACCTGGACCATAAGCACTTTCTGAGCACCGTCCACTCCTCCAGCCCCCTCCCCTAAGTAGAGATGGCAATGGGTCGGGTTCGGGTCGGGTGAAGTGTCTGGCCACCCAAACCCGAAACCCGAACTGAAAAGCCGAAACCGACGCGAACACTATTTCGGGTGAAAATCCATCCCCGAAACCAAAACCCGCGGATATCCGAAACCCGATTGGATACCCGAAACCGCTTTGTATGACAACATATTAAGAATATTAAGAACAGTGAGCACTTTTTTTAAAACATATACATGATATTTAACATACACATCCACAAACAAGAGACAATAAATGATAAATAATTTTATTAGTCAACTTCGATTAATATATTTGTAAACTAGTTATTATTACTACATTATAAAACATGAGTTTAAGTCTTAATGATTCATTTTGGTTACCCATTGGGAATACATGGGTGGAAAACTAATGCCACGTGCACTCTTAGTCTATGAAAAAAAATTAATTCACACATTGTGTATCTAAATTAAATTCTGATTGCACCATTAAGTTTAAACTAGACCACACTTGACAATGTTTAGACTATATTTTTAAAACATTTTTTACCTAGGTGGAATAATTTATTTGGTTTAACATAAAACAAATTATCTTAGCTATGAAACAAAATTTTATACAGATATAACAAAAATTTATACGAGTAGAACAAAGTTACGCAAAAAAATACAATGGAACTCGTTTCCATCAGGGCACCCGGACTACAGAGTACCCCCCCCCCTCTCTTATCAGTCCTGTCTCTAAGGTTGTTACTAACAATTTCTTTTATCTTTTATTTTTGACTCAGTAAAACATTCAAATATATGGCGTCCACAAAATCCGATGTATACTCCTTTGGTGTCATCCTCCTTGAGACCATTAGAGTCATGTGTGCTGCAAAGGATGGCACCCCTTCCGAACATCATAAATACTGGGTAAGTCGTATGAGTTATTGGTAACAGAAACATGTGTGACGCTACGCATATTTCCAAATAACGTGCATGATGAATAGATGTGAATTACGTGGATGAATACATGTATTGTAACACCCTGCCTCAAAATCTGCTTACAGCTCCTCACTCGGAACGAGCCCGCATACGCATATCTTGTTACGGCAAAGCTCCACATGTCGAACAGCCCTGCATACGAATATCACTTTACTCACACTTTCGTCCTAGCTTCGTATAAAAAGATTTAACTCGGAGATGATGTGTTTGGAATACAAAGTATATAAGCTTGATGAAACCTACTTAAACTACCAATCTATGACTAAATCCACCAGAACATCACACATGGCGTACAATAGGCCGAAACCGGCACTAATGGACATGAGTATTACATTCTCCCTCCTTTAGGGCTGACGCCCTCGGGAACACTAATAGGTTAGGATATTACATTATCCCATTCTTCAGGACAGATGGCCTAAGTAGGTAACTACTAAGGTTGGCCTAAATCCACCATAACATGACACATGGGCCACAACAGACAAAAACTTAAGCACTAATGGGTCGGGTATTACATTATCCCCTCCTTACACCCTCGGGAACACTAATCGATCAGGGTATTACATTCCCCCCTTCTTCAAGACTGATGACACCCTCGGCAACTTACCACTCAATCATGAGAGAGAAACTCAGTATGTCCCATTAGTCCCACGTACCATGCCATGTACCTCTATGAGCCGATACGCATGCACTCGTGCAACCATAGTACTTGCTCTGAATACCATCTATAACACAACACAACACAACACCACAACAACAACATAACATTTAGTCCCAAGCTAGTTGGGGTAGGCTAGAGATGAAACCCAAGAAACAAGCTCAATGTTCAGGCACGTCGATAGCTAGTCTCCAAGTGCTCCGATTGAAAGCTAATTTCTTGGAAATATTCCACTCCATAAGGTCTCTGTTTACCACCTCATCCCAAGTCAATCTAGGTCTACCTCTACCCCTCTTTACATCAGTGGTCCACTTTAGAACTCCACTACGCACAGGCGCCTCAGGAGGCTTTCATTGGACATGTCCAAACCACCTTAGCCGATGCTGGATCAATTTCTCCTCAATGGGTTCCACGCCGACCTTCTCCCGAATATCCTCATTCAGGACTTTACCCCTTCTTGTGTACCCGCAAGACCACCACAACATCCGCATTTCTGGTACACTCAGTTGCTGGACATGCCGCCTTTTAGTAGGCTAGCATTCTGCCCCATACAACATTGCCGGTCGGATCGCTGTCCAATAGAACTTACCTTTTAGCTTTTGAGGAACCCTCCTATCACAGAGGACGCCAGAAGCTTGACGCCATTTCAACCAGCCAGCAGCAATTATATGCTTAGCATCTTCATCAATGTCGCCATCATTTGTAACATTGATTCCAAATACCGAAAAGTAACCTTTTGCGGCACTACCTGGCCATCGATGCTAACGTCTTAATCCAAGTTCCTGGTTACACTAAAATCGCACATCATGTACTCAGTCTTGGTCCTGCTAAGTCCCCTTCAACTCCAATGTGCGTCTCAATAGCTCTAGCTTCCCATTAACACACCGCTCCAAAATCTGGTCACGACCTAGCTCCTCACGTGAAACGGGACCGCATACACTTTTATCTTCGCTCATGCAAAAAGGTCAACCCAGGGATAATATGTTTAGACTACGAAGATAAATAAGTTGTCCCAAACGTAATTAGACTACCAATGTGGTACTAAATCTACCACAACGTGATTTATCTATTGATGTCTGTATAACATGTACAACTTGGATGTTATAAACTTATAATCTATCCATCGCTATGTGTATATATGATGTGCTTGCAGGCCACGATGCTGCAGGAAAGTGAATTGGTGGAGGATCTGTTTGATGCAAAACAGATAAGTGGAGCAGATCGGCAGGAGGCAAAAAGGTGTGTGATTGTGGGGCTGCTGTGCTGTCTACGTGAGGCGGCACATCGGCCCTCCATGGTCGACGTTGTTGACATGCTTCGTTTGTGAAAGCAAGAAGACGACAGCGATAACAGAAATATGTAGTTTCTGATCGAGCAAATACACACTACTGGTGTTTGTTGTTGAATAATAAATCATACATCGTTGTTGTTTTTCTGTTGTGTTAGAGCACATGTTTGGTAAAGCCCTGAGGCGTGCGCGTTCACGTCGAGGGCGAGTGTGTTTGTGCGGCACGAGCTAGACGTGCGGGATGGCGCATGTCACTATTATTGCAGCTTGTGCCACACGAGTTATCAATTTTTATATTAAATAACAATCAAGACGGAGGGGAAAAAACCCGAAAAGGCTGCGGCAATTTGGGCAGCGCAAAGGTTGCGTGTGCCTTTGTGATTGTGTGCTTTCATGTGTTCCTGTTCCTCTCTTTGTCCGAATGCAATTCAGTGTCTACGTGCTGTCAGTAGTGTTAGGTTTGTGAATGTCCTGCGGTAGCCAAGGATGGCAGTTGGCCTTTACAGCAAGATGCCATCGCTGGGTCCATCCGGCCATGAGAACATTACATGACCAGCAGGTCACCTGCGACGAACTCAAGCGACGAAATCGCTGTTGAAGTTCTGTTTGTGATGGCCGTGTGCAGCAAATGTAAGTTGTAGTACAATTGGATCCAAGGATCTTACATGAACGAACGATTATATCTGAAATTTCTAACCATGTCACTTGGGCTGAAAAACTTTGGGTGTGGCCACTCACTACCGGAAACTCGCTGTTTGCCGTGAGGGAAAACCTTTGCCAACTCCTTTGCCGAGAGCTCCACGACGAAACACTCGGCAAACAAATCCTCTCGGACAAAAACTTCTTTGCCGTGAGCACTAGAAGGGAGACTCTAGGCAAAAGTCAGGCTCACGGCAAAACTATATCTATACCGAGAGTGTGAAGAAGGACGCTCTCGGCATGTCGACGGACATGCCCACGTCGGCTAACGGACGTCAACGACTGCTGACGGCCACGTCACGTTTGCCGAGAGCCCCGATGGAGCGAGCTCTCGGCAAAGATATAGCTCTTGGCAAGCCCATGTGGCACACCGTCATTGCTGAGAGCTCTATAAAAGCTCACGGCAAAGAGACCCTTCGCCGTGAGCTTTTGTAATCCTCACGGCAAATAGAACCGTTGCCGTGAGCATTTGTAATCCTCACGGCAAAGAGACCCTTTGCCGCGAGCTCTATAAAAGCGCACGGCAAAGAGACCCTTTGCCGTGAGCTTTTGCAATCCTCACAGTAAATATTATGTTTTATAATTTTATAAAAATAGCGAACAAATTCTAAAAATTATAAAATTTGTTGAAGTATAATAATATGAGGCAAAGAGGTTGTGGCAAAGTTTTGAGAAGGTTTCGCAAAACTTTGTCGTACGATGCACAAATCCTAAACATGGGAATGGATCACTACATTTTAAAAGTCAAATGAAGTGTAAGTTTGAGTTAGGCTTCAAAACTCTATGTATGTGTTGTAGACACTAAAATATGGTCATGCCGATAGACTTGTATTTTTTTGGTTTTTTTATATCATTTTGTATTTTCAATATGCATGAAATGATGAAAATTTATTGAAATATACATTAAATGTCGAAATAATATACCATCAAATTTGACTAAAGTTACTAATATTAAGTTACAATAACTAAGGTGAACATTAGGAGGACATTAGAACTAAAAAACAATAGAGAAAAAAGATATAAAAAAATTTAACACCCTTTTGCCATGAGCAGTAAAAATACTAACGGCAAATGGCCAGTTTGCCGTGAGCATTTATGAAGCTCACTGCAAAAGGCCTGTTTGTCGTGAGCTGTTATGAAGCTCACGGCAAAAGGCCTTCAACCCTTCATTTTTCAGCTCTCTCCTCAGTCCCTCCCTCCGAACCGCGCCACCGCCGTCGCCGCGCTGCCGTCTGCGCGCCGCGCCACCGACGTCCCCGTGCCGCGCCTCCCCGACGCCATCGAGCAGGGCCTCGGGCCGCGCCGCTGCCTCCGCCTCGGGCCGCACCGCCGCCTCGGCGCCAGCCGCGCCGTCGCCTCGGCTCGCGCCTTGGGCTCCCTCCTCGCCGTCCCCGCGCCTCCGCCTCGGCCTGCGCCTCTGCCTCGGCCCATGCACCCATGCCTCCGCCTCGGCCTGCGCCTCCGCCTCGGCCATGCCTCGATGCCTCGGGCTCCCATCGCCTCCTCACCGTCCCCGCACGCCCGTCGTCCTCCTCGGCGTAGGTAATTTTTTTATTTTTGGTATATTTGTTTTGTATTATAGGTAATTCAATTATTGAGCTTATGATTTATATTGCTTAGTTTGTGCTAATTTAGTTTATATAGTTTGTCAAACATAGCTTAGGTTAGGCAAAAATGAATGGAAACTTTATGGATTTGCTTATGACAGGGAAAAAATGGAATGGTAAAATTATAGATTTTGCTTATGATTAGCTGGCTATGAATATGGTTGTTGGCCATCGTGCCGTTGATTTGTTGTAGATTTTGGAAACCTCATTTTATAGGGGAGGTGCTGCCAAAATTTTAACTGACACATTTGTTTCTTTGTTTGTTTAACAGGAGAAGTTGTTGCAACATCGTCGACTCATCACTTTGCCGAGAGAGCAAGGTGAGACAAAACCCCTGCTCAAGTGTTTTGTTCGTAGTTCACGTAACCTAGCTAGTTAAGTGTCTCCCGTTCAGAAGAGATACGGTTCGAAATATGCCGAGATATCTGCATATTTAAAACCATATCTATTTCGAATTGTCCACGTTTTTGGATAGCCCGAGGATACATCGATGTGGTTAGTCTCCATGTTCTACTTCTATCCAGGACAGAGTTTTGGCAGTATCTCCCTGTTGTTCTCTGGATACCCACTCTCCTTCTAAGGACGTGTATCTAGAGAACAGCGGGGAGGTGCTGCCGAAATTTTGTCTCGGATAGGAGTAGAGCATGGAGACTAACCACATCGGCGCATCCTCGGGTGGGATTAGGACCTATCTTCACCTATTAGAAAGTATAAGGAGTGTGTAGATACTTAAGATTTTTATATTGCTCATTGATACTTTAAGGATGGACGACCGTGAGTGGATGTACACGGGGCGTCCGAGTAATCGTCAGTTTACAGTCGAATGGATTGAGAAGACCGAGGAATTCGTGAAACTAGCATTTCAAAATGCTAAAGGAGCCACCAGGACTTGGTGTCCATGCAGCATTTGCAAAAACAAGAAACACCAATCAAAGGATGTCATGAGTACACATATTTGCAAGAATGGATATGTTGCCGGCTATACACGGTGGAAGTATCATGGTGAAGTCGACGATCGTGTGAGAGAGGAGGTCGTGAGACAACGCGTCATGGATTATGATGCTGAAGCTGGGGTAGGGACATGTTAAATGACTTTGGTAAAGCACACTTCAATGGGAAACCTATGGAGGAGGAGCCAGAGGCAACCGCAAAGGCGTACTATGTCATGTTATCCGTGGCTCAACAGTCCCTTCACGGGCATACTAAGGTTTCTCAGCTAGATGGCATTGCACGCCTTATGTCCCTAAAGTCCCAGTACAATATTGGGCGCGATGCCTTCGATAATATGTTGAAAGTTGTTGGCAGTCTGCTTCCAGAGCCACACGATCTGCCTCCAAACATGTACGAGGCAAAAAAACTCCTTAATGCACTGAAGATGCCCTATGAGCAGATACACGCTTGTCCAAATGGGTGCATCTTATTTAGGAAAGAACACGACAAAGCGAATTACTGCCCAAAGTGTAAATCCTCTCGGTACGTGGAGCAAGACTATGGTGATGGTCAGAAGAAGCAGAGCAAGCTCCCTATAAAAATCCTACGGTATATGTCGTTCATACCGAGGATCCAACGGCTTTACATGACCAAGGAAACCACGAAACAAATGACATAGCACAAATATGGACACCGATACAATCCCGACAAGATGGTACATCCATCCGACGGTGAATCATGGCAACGATTTAATCAAATTTATCCTGTGAAAGATAATGAAGCCCGTAATGTTCGTATTGCTCTAGCTACAGATGGGTTCCAGAGACAACCAAGATGGTACATTATGACCGGTGCTGAGGTTTGTGCTCAGGTATCTGGTCTACAGGACAACCAACAAGGTGAATTTGTAGGATATGGTCAGGATCATAACTGGACTCATAGTTCAGGATTGTAGAGGCTCCCCTATATGGCAGACATTCTTCTTCCACATGACATTGATTTGATGCACACTGAGGAGAATAATGCCGAGGCTTTGTTTGGAACAGTCATGGACATTTCTGATAAGACAAAAGACAATGTTAAAGCTAGAGTAGATCAAGCAACATTGTGCGATAGACCAAAGATGAACATGGTGCCTCCCACTACAGGCAAGACCTGGAAGAAGCCTAAGGCCGATTACGTTCTGACGAGGGCACAAAGGAGGGAAGTACTAGAATGGTTCCAAATATTAATGTTCCCTGATGGATATGCGGCCAATTGGAGGAGAGGAGTTAACTTTGCCACCATACGAGTCAATGGGCTCAAGAGTCATGACTACCACATTTGGCTTGAGCAGCTTCTTCCGGTGATGGTCCGAGGCTATGTCCCCGACCGGGTCTGGCCAGTGTTGGCAGAGTTAAGCTATTTCTTCCACCAGCTTTGTGCAAAGGAGATATCTCGAACCGTGATACAAGAGATGGAAAAATTGGCGCCGATGTTGCTCTGTAAACTGGAGAAAATCTTTCCACCCGGTTTCATTAACCCGATGCAGTATATGATTTTGCACCTCCCGTATGAGGCCAGAATGGGTGGGCCTGCCCAAAACCGTTGGTGCTATGCAGTCGAGAGATGTCAAAAGACTCTTCGAAGTAAATGTAGAAATAAATGTAAAATTGAAGCATCCATTGCAGAAGCATTCATTCTGGAGGAGGTGTCAAACTTCACAACAAAATACTCAGACAATCTCCCTAGCGTGCATAATCCTCTTCCTCGTTACAATGCTGGGCCCAATGAATCAAATCATAGCATTTTTCGAGGGCAATTGGGCAGTGCAAGTGGCGCGACCAATAAGGCTTTGAACATGTTAGATTGGCGCAAGATCATGCTATATGTCTTGACCAACCTTGACGAAGTGAAGCCGTACATGTTGTAAGTTCTCAACCTAACTTGTTTTCGAGTAGTAACTATTCCGCATCCAACCCTTTGTGTCTTGTTGGTACAGAGAATTTCATCAATATTGGCGTCGTTCCAGGGAAGCAACGCCTTAGGAATCTGATAGACTTCTTAGGGAAGGTGCGGGATCAGGAATGCCTGATTTCATTTCTTGGTTCAAACAGAAGGGGGGATCTGATTTTACCATGACTGCCGAATTGAGACAGGTTGCCAATGGCTTTGGCAATAAGGTTAGGTCGTTTACTGGTTATGATGTCAATAGATATCGCTTTCACACAGCAACACACGAGTGTAGTCGGCCCAATCGAATAACCACTAATAGTAGAGTTTTAACAATGGGCTCTAATGGGGTCGAATACTATGGAAGAATTGAGAAAATATATGAATTGAGGTTTCATGGTCATCGAGAATTTAATCCTGTCATATTCAAATGTCATTGGTTTGACCCCGAACAAGTGAGACGAACCCCAAACCTTGGGCTAGTCGAATTCCGACAATCATCCGTATATTGAGGAGACGATGTCTATATTCTCGCTCAACAGGCCACACAAGTTTATTTTCTCCAATACCCTTGTAAGACCGACGTGCGTCTTCAGGGGTGGGATGTTGTGTACAAGGTATCGCCACATATGAGGGAGAATTATTTCAAGAAGATGGACTTGAAGGGAGTTTTGTCATAGATTTAGCAGAAACGATTGGAATGGAAGTAGACAATGAAGATTTAGCTGATGAAGACGATGGAGATGAGGTTGAAAATATGATGGACTTACAATTACTTGAGCGATTGCAATTAAACGATGACAGTGATAACATTCCTCCTTCGGAGCATGACCATGATGATATCGACGCATGTGATGAGTATTACCAACAACCTAATATTGATGATGATGATTATTATTTCTAAAAAATTGTACGTTCCTTAATATTTTAGTTTATTTGTATTGCTATGTTAATTTAATTTATATCTCCTTATTTTTCTAATTTCTATAGTATATCTTTTTATTGACAGGTGATTGAACAGATATGGCGGGCGAGAAGGTGAGGAGCGTGAACTCCGAGTACCAAAGATCGAATCAACTACTTGAGTAGGGGCAGGGGTTAGGCGAGGGGCAGAGGAGGGGCAGGGGTTGCCCAAAAGGCAGTGGTGAGGGGTCCGGGAGTGGTCAGGGGGCTGGTACAGGACGCAGGCGTCGAGGGTGGAGGTCACCGCCACCTCCACTTCAGGAGGAGTCGTCGTCTTCTGAAGACGATGACTTTGTACCACCCTCACAGCACCCAGAGTCGAAGGACGAGTCGGTAGAGGCGGAGGATGGGGAGGGGGAGGATGGGGAGAAGGGGGAGGTGGAGGAGGACGACGATGGGGAGGACGAGGAGGCGGAGGAGGAGGCCGATGAGGGGGGTGAGGGGCAGCAGGGGTACGAGGAGGCCGTTGGGGATCCACCAAGAGTTTGGTTGCGATGTCCGTCGACCCTTCCGAAACGACCAGCTCCTCACAAAACCACCCATGATTAAGCCCTATGGGTAGAAGTAAGCACTTTTGACTCGATCAATATTCTTCATATGATATAATGCAAATCTCAAAAAAATTAATCACATTTCAAGAGTTGGGAGATTGTGGGCGCAGGTGATCATACACGCCTTGTCAATGGCATACTAGGCCTTTTGTGCAGGGAACACTTCCCTGTCATGGTTTTGCATTGTGGTGTGTTCGAGCCGGCATTGACTTTTGAACACTACTACTCAGCAGTGGACCAGCGAGATCTTTTGGACAGGCTTTTTGATAACGTGGCGGAGCGGGTGAAGGGCGAGTTATGGGTAAGTTGACCTCACACTACATTACTCTATTCATTGCATTCGGAGCATATAAGTATTGTATGTATATACAGGATTTCTTCAGGTGCGAGGATGGATATGAGGCAGACGTGTAGGGTAATGCTTAGAGACTGCAAAAAGCTAGTGCATGACATGCATTAGGAGGCGCGCATCCAGACTATCATTAATTACCACGCATAAGTGCTTCACACGAGGGTCACCAAGGAGGAGGCAACAAAGATGACGCTGAACAGGGGGCAATACCTCCAGGTAACTAACTACCATGAAGACTCTTCTTTCTTGAGAATAAACATGTTTCATATGATATTCTACGTTCAATTCATGTCATGTAGGCGCCGGTTAGTTGGTGTAATAATCACGCACAAGCCTGGGAAAGAATGGTGGATAGGTGGTGCTCTGCTGAATGGCTGGTGAAGCACAACCTTGCCCAGGAAAAGCGTTTGAAGATGCAAGTACCAGTGCACCATCAAGGCAACCGAAATCTCAGGGCATTTGCGAAAACATGGGTAAGCGGATACCTTTCTTTGCTTTGATGTTAGACATAGTGATAAATATCTAACAACCTTACACTCATTGTCCGCATTCTGATTCACATGGTGGCCAGCCTTGTGGCGAGGTGAAGGCATACGCTTTAGCTCACATGGGCAAGGCGACGGCAGACACTGACTTCAGCATGGAGACACCGGCCTCAGCGTACACCAATCCGACAATCGCCCCATGGCTTAGTGCATACACACAGAGGGCAAGGGAGGTCCATGGGTCAGAGTACGATCCAAGCACCCAGAACTTTGATGGACGAATCGTCATGGAGGTAGGAGGAGGCAAAAAGCATGGGCGTTACTGGATGGGTGACAGCACGATCGACTCGGCCTCGACGCCAAGACTCTCCGAGATTCGAGCAAGGGCGTCGAGTGGAAGCGATGCGATACGCCCAAGACAAACCGTTGACCAGATGCAGATAGCGAGTCTACATGTTATTTCTGTTTACTTTGGGCTTTTTTAAATTCTGACACTATTAATTTGAATTCTAACATATATTACGTTGCAGGCCCAGCTACAAGAAAAAGAGGCCTCCATGAGCCAGATGTACCTTTGGATGCAGAATGTGGGTGCTCAGATCTCTATACCTCTGCCACGGATTCAATTGTACCCAATGCCTCGTCAACACGCACCTGTGAGTATATATGAATGCTTTAGTTTATATGTTGGTAACTTAATTCTTCCCCCACATGTGCAATATATTATTCTTTGTGTAGGGTCTATCGGCGGCATCAAATAATCCTGTTGCTAATGTGTCGCCTGGTGCTACTGTGTCGTCTTGGCGGACTTGGGGATCTCCGCCGACGCCACGAGGCCCACCTGCTACTTTGTCACCTTGAGGGCATTGGGGCTCTCAGCCGTCTCCGCCGCCGGAGGCAAACCCACAGGATCAGGATCTATCCGCACCCTCCCCCTTCAACCGTTGGGAACGAAGGCCGCATTACTAGGTAGTGAACTTGTTGCCATTTGATTGAACTTGATAATGTCGTGGTTGAACTTAGTTTCGATGTCGTCGAACTCTATTGTTTGTCATTGAATGTCATGGTTGAACTTGGTTTGGATGCCGTCGAACTCTATTATTTGTCGTTGAACTTCTAGTTTACCTTTCTCATTGTGTAATAACTATTAACTATGTGTGGTTGTGCAATGTCTATATAAACTGTCTGTGATGCTCATTGTGATGACTATGTGGTTGTGCAATGTCTATATGAACTTCCTGTAATGCTCATTCTGATTGGGGTATCATATAAAAAAACAGAAAAAACTAGGCCTAGGTGCCATTGTTTGCAGTGAGAAAATGACCTAGGCTCACGGCAAACCGCTCCTTTGCCGTGAGCCAGCGGCCTAGGCTCACGGCAAAGAGCCATTTCTGGGCATTTCTGGGCTCTTTGCCATCAGCCTGGGCACTAGCTCATGGCAAAGGTTCCTCTTTGCCGTGAGCCAGTGCCATGGCTCACGGCAAAGAGCCTCCATGCCGCCGGCTGCTAGGTGGGCCAGGTATACCCCTTTGCTGTGAGCCATGTCCAGGGCTCACGGCAAAGAGCGTCCCTTTGTCGTGAGCCATATCCAGGGCTCACGGCGAAGAGCCTCCGTTTGCCGTGAGCCAGATCCAGGGCTCACGGCAAAAAGCCTCCCTTTACCGTGAGTCAGATCCAGGGCTCATTGCAAAGAGCCTCCCTTTGCCGTGAGCTAAATCCGGGGCTCACGGCAAACATCCGAGCGGGGCCCACTTACGCCGTTGGCTCACTGTCATCGTCACTTTTTTTTGCCGAAGGGCTTTTCTGGCTCACGGCAAAGGTTTGCCGAGAGCTTGGTTTGTGGCTCACGGCAAAGGTCACTTTGCCGATATGATTTTTGCCGTGCGGTATTTGCCGTGAGCCGGCTCATGGCAAAGGCTTTGCCGTGAGTTTTTGCCCCTTTGCCATGAGCATTAGGGCTCACGGCAAATAGGTTGAATCCGGTAGTGACTATTGCTAAGATCTGCACTTTAGTCCCGGATGGTGTCTCACAGCGAGACTGAAACCCCGGTTTGGAGCCGTGGCCTTGGACTAACTGTGTATCTATAGTCCGAGTTGTAGCCTCGGACCGGAACTAAAGGGTGCTCCTATACAAAAATGCATTCTCTCGCTCCCTGAGCTCAGACATGGCCGAGGACAGTCGAGCTCGAATTCCTCTCCAATGGCACCTCCCTAAGCTTATAATTTTTTGTTCGCCGTTCCATGCGGGCTTCACTTATCGCCGCCGTCTTTAATTTCAGTTCTAATTGAGGCTGGTCGCTGCTCTCATATGTTTCTTTATTTTTTTTTTCCGGTTCGTTCCCAACTTGGATTGTATAAAGATGATTTTGTGGTTTAGAGTAGTAGGAGTTGAATTTACACTGACAGACAGAGTCAGATGAGAATTGATGGGTGGGTCCCACCTATCAGGTCGGATGAAAAAAAGACAGAAACCTTTACATGTTTTAGAAATAGGTATAGATTAAAACCAGAATCGATGATCAAGCCAGCAGCCGGTCATCTGCGCTCGATGGACCAAGCCAGGCAAGTCTCTGCATGCAGTGTAGGGCTGGGCGTTCAGTAAGTACTGAACCAAACCAAACCGAAACGTTTGGTTCCTTGAAGTTCGGTTCCTGGAAAATGGGTACGATTGGTACCCGCCAGAAACAAGAACCGAGGAAATTCGGTTCCGGCTACTTCGGTTCGGTACTCGGTTTTACCTGAAAGTACTCGGAGTTTAGAATTCAGGAAAAAAGGCTCATTCAAAAGGAAATTTTGTTAGCATTTCAACTTATTTTTTCTTAAAACCAGGAGTCATTTCAACATAAAGATAACAAGTTAACAACACATCCACAATAGTTTTACAATCAACATTACCATAGTTTACACTTTTGTGACATAGTAGGATGAAACTTTTGTTATATTTTCTAAAAAAAAATCCCTGGACGGTGAAGTCACCTGTGGGCTGTGCGACGAACTACCTACCCCCAATGCAGTATAGATGGACTGTTACAAGGAAACTGTGTCAAACCATCAAGGCTACATAAAGCTAAAACCATCAAGGCTACATAAAGCTACATACAGGAAAAGTTGTCACAATACTTATCTCCTGCTAGAAGGGTGGTTGCATGTGGTAGTGCTCAATTTTTTTTCTTTGAGTCATATGACCACTTTTTTCACCCAGTAATTAAGAAAGAAAAAGGTGGTAAAACGGTTGGCTTGATCTAGTGAAACGGCCCATCAAGAATTTAATAAAGAAAACTAGGTCTCTGAAGGCACTTCTTTCTCTGTAGCGCAGTGGAGGTGTGGGGTACATCACTCATGGTGCACATATTTAAATAGATACACAAAACATTATATGCACCCATAGTTTGTGCGTTGGACAAACATCAAACTTTGAAACCTAATGTAGTGATTTTTTCGCTAAAGGCCTTGCAACAATTAGCAGACGTTGTTCCACAAATTTTAAAACCCACAGCCAACTTTATGAAGCCTATCAACAGTCTGAAATCTAATACGTCAAGCTTTTTCAAAGTTTACTGTAAGTCACGACGGGTTGTGGTTAAGTCATACAAAAACGTTTATGTTGGACATATTTCGTCTATGTCGACTACTTCTGTGTATTTCATACGACCACTTTTTCGCCCAGTGATTAAGAAAGAAAAAGGTGGTAAAACAGTTGGCTTGATCTAGTGAAACGGCCCATCAAGAATTGAATAAAGAAAACTAGGTCTCCGAAGGCACCTCTTTCTCTGTAACGCAGTGGAGGTGTGGGGTGCATCACTCATGGTGCACATATTTAAATAGATACATAAAACATTAGTTTGCGCATTGGACAAACATCAAACTTTGAAACCTAATGTAGTGATTTTTTCGCTAAAGGCCTTGCAACAATTAGCAGACGCTGTTCAACAAATTTTAAAACCCACAGCCAACTTTATGAAGCCTATCAACAGTCTGAAATCTAATACAGCAAGCTTTTTCAAAGTTTACTCAAGTCACGGCGGGTTGTGGTGAAGTCATATAAAAACATTGATGTTGGACATATTTCGTCTATGTCGACTACTTCTGTGTATTTCTACCCCTTCTGCTCCACCTCCCACCCACCCACCTCACTTTCTCCTTCAAAAAATATTTATAATTTGATTCCGTTCCTTTTCCGTATCAGCAGCAATTTTGAAGTCAGATTATGACGGGTCGTGACTTATAGTCATATAAATTGTTAAGGTCATGGAAAGGCTTTCATTCCGCGTCACGCGGTTCAATGCTTTGTTCTTGCTTTATTGCTTTCACCCAACTTTCTCCCTCGATGCAATAAAATTATAAAAAACATTATTTTTGAAATATATAATTATACAAAAATAAATAAGTAAATAAATAAATAAATGTATGTTATGGTATAATGTGACTGGGTGCATTTTGTATAGAGAATGCATCCATACGTGGTTGCAATTGTTATGGTGTCATTGTTGCAGTTCATCAACTCCCGCATCTGCAATTGGTTAAGTTCTCGAGAAGGTGCAACTAGTTTACACCGTTGCAACTAAATTAGTATTATTATTAGGTAGAGGTTTAATTAGGTTATGTTTGGTTCTCTCTCCACCTCGCATCGCCTTGCTCCACCAATCTGCACACGCAACAAGAAGCTTTTCTGAAGCAAGAACAATCTTGCTCGCACAGACTCCAAAGTGGCATGGCAAGAACAATCTTGCTCGCACGGACTCCAAAAGTGGCATGGCGAGGGAAACAAATGGTTGTGTTGCTCTCCTGTTGCTAGGCAAGGCGATACATTATGGCAGTCCCAACCAGACTCTATGGTAGAGTCTATCTCTATATAATAACAATTTAATAAGGAGAGAGGAGCAAAAACTTAGAAACTAGGTCTACGTTAGACACCAAGTCTACGCGCAAAACATAGAAGACTATGATTTAATGATTGGATAGACTCTAAGATACAAAATCAGCATTGGAGGGTATGGTTTTTTGTGATAGAGTTATCAATATATGGACTCTATGGGTAGAGTCTGGGTTGGAACTGCCCTTACAAAGCAATGGAACCAAACACAACCTTATTAAGGGCTTCCTCTCCTCTCTTTTCAGAAAGAATATCGAAAACAACGACTTTTCACACTTAGTCAGGGTGGGTTGTCCCTTAGTCATATAAAATCATTAAGGTTGGACCTATTTGGTTGATGTGGATCGTGGAATATGTGTGCCTGTCTATCCTTCCTTGTTGTTTCCGGCACATTTCAATTCTGCTTTCACGCGTGCTTTGCTTTACCCCCACAGGCCCACACCCACCGTACCACTGATCTCTCCTTTATATAAAGTCCCATATTGCTACTCCCATCCACATAGCTCATCAAGTTCAGATACCAATCAATCAGTAGGAGCAGAGCTGCTGGTTCAATTCATAGGCTGGAGGTTGGTACGCGCATGCTTGCTTTGCTTGTAGTGCTCCTATATTTTGAATATCATAATGACTATTCCGCTAGCTAGATGTTATTTCATTCTCGAGAATATCACAAAATAAAAGGTTTCTGGATTGATCTTTATTTTAATTTCGAACCATTCTAACCCGATTGATGTGTGCGCACATGTGTCTTCCTATATATGCATGCATGATCTGACAGAGAGATGGCCAATCCGGTGAGCCAGGCAATCAAAGCCTTGGACGAGATCAAGAAAGTGGTGCTAAAGTTTGGAGAGAACAATGAGCGGGAAATGATTCGTGACTTTGTGATGAAGCTGAAAAAAGACCTGGTGATGAAGCTCCAGAATGCAAAGTTAATGAAGCGCCAGAGGGTCCATGACGCAATGAAAAGCCTGAAGGATGCCCTCCAGAGAACCGAAGCAGAAGTTCAGAATTGTCAGAGTACTAGAGACGTGATCGGAACCTTCTTGAACCAGGACATAGCCTCCAAGCTGAACCAGTTGAGAGAAGAAATATCAGAGAAAATGCTTTCGGTAGTTCTTGAAAGCATCTTGAGCGGCAAATCAGTGGACCCGAACATAGGCTGCAACATAGCTGCAGTTTATGCTCTTCATGGCCCCCTACGCCAGGTTCCTGTTCTTTAATTACCTTATTACTGGGGCTAGCTACACTACATATCTGTTACTCAACATATAGTAGTACTCCCGCAAAGAGCTCAAAATCATGTTTGATGCAATCGTACACTCGTCACATATACTGTATGTTTTGCAATTTCAGTTGGAACGATTGATCACGCAGTACTTCAACTCAACTGGTGCTGCTAGCAACGAGAACAATAGGGGGATAAATGAAACAAGGGCTGCTAGAATCGGTGCGTATATCTTCTCTTCATGATAGCTCTCGTCCACGCAGTTAGTTCGAAAAGCAAGATATCTAGGAAAATATGATTACCATTTCTGACCAACTATCCCTGTTTTGGCTGGCTCCACGGAATTGAAAGCTCTATCTTCCTTCCTCTAGTCCCACTAGGATAACGTGTTTTGTATATAATAACAGTGCTGTCTGTTCAAATATATCTGTACAATACAACAATGCCGATTGCCGTGCTTTATGTTGTAACCAAATCTACTTGCAAATAAAAACAAACTTATGGTATCAAGGAAAAAGCAACTGTAGTTCTCAGAGAAATTTGTATTTTTTTTCCAACGACCAAGGCCAGTTTCCTTCTTAAATTAGTTGGATCCACTTATTTAGCTATGCTACCTTTTCTGTTTCACCAGTATAAATCATGGCATGCAAGGCAATGTAAGACTGGAAAATATGTTTTGCCAACTAAATTAGGCGTGTAAGGTAGTAAGCCCCACTTTTAGCCTAATTTCTAATAGTTTATTCTTTGCAAGATTTATTTCAAATTCCAGAATTGTAGTTTTCCTGGGACCAAGGGAGTATTTTTTCACTAAAAAATATTTACAAAATACCTTAAAGTTATGGCATTATTACGAAAGCACTTCTCAGGACAAGCATATATTTTAACTCTAAAAATTTTCAAAGTCGCATTATCAGAAGTTTATAACTGTGTCCCAGCCCAAATTGAACTAAACTCTGACATTATGAATTCTTTGCACTACAGAGCCAATACGCTATGGTAGTTGGACTGAATTGGAGAACAGAACAACAAAAGTACGTGGCACTGACATTAAAGGTAGCTCCAGTAATATCTACCAGGTACACCATCTAATTTCTCATTTTACTGACTTGTTGCATATAGTTTATTTCAACAGACTATTTGTTACATATCACGAACGTATACCTTTATAATACACTGAGACACAAATATTTAATGCTGCTGAGGAACTTCTTAAACCTACAGTTTGTGCTTATTGTTTTTACAAATTATATGTAGTTTTGTGAAATTTACTATCTATTTATCAATAAAAGTAGATGATCCTCCGGGCATGATGTGAGACAAAGGAATTAGAAGAAAAATCTATATAAAAAAATGAACAGCATCTGTCCAAAGTTACGATTCTAGTAGTAAACGTTGTTGAGCACAAGCTCTGTGTGTGTGGTGGTGGTGGGGGGGGGCATGCGTGTCTTTGGAAATCTCATCTTATTCTTGTAAACAAAAATAAATTTAAATTTTATTTGAACATAGTCTAATAATTATGTGCTAATTCTTTCTATTGACTACATCAATGTTTGTAGCACAAAATTATGGTAAAAATGGAATACTATGTACTAATTCATCATTCAACTAGGCAAATTTCATGATCGTTTCTATTAATAAAAGGACAATGGGCCTTCCTCACGTTGTCTCTAGTTTAGATAAAATTCAGGCAGCTTCGTAGGTAAGGTCCGGGAGTCACACAACTTTGATTAGCGATCTCTAATGGAGACAGCTAACCTATGAGACACTGATGGATCATGGTTCAGCAGTGTGACATCTGTGATATTTTCTACAAGAGCTAAAAAGTAAAACATTACATTCTGCCATGCTATATATATATGTGTCGTGAACATGATGCAGACTGCGCCTGCTTTATTTTATACATTTTCGTGTGTTTTTATACGACTACATCATTTAACTTTATCTTTATACTTTATAATCTAATTTTAAACTTATTTATCAGGCTACATTAGATCACCAAACAGTGGCCATCAAGAAATTTTGTAAGATGGACAAAGATGTACAGAAACGATTGATTCATGAAGTCAATCTCGTTCAAAAGCTCGAGCACCCAAACATAATTAAAATTCTGGGATATTGCTTCGATTACAACGAGAACTCGGTTCTGCAGGGCAGTGATGTTCAAGTTGCCAATGTTCCCAATAATGGTGGTTTAGGTTTAATCAGCGAGTACATACCGGATGAAAGCATGGACAAAGTCATTAAAAAAGGCATACTTTCACTAAAATCTATCTTGATATTCTCTTGTCCACCAAATTTATCTTATCTAGCGAACCTTTTGCTTAACCACGAGTTGCTTTTCCTCGATTTGTATTCTGCAGGGAAACATGCTGGTGGTTGGCCCTCTCTTTTGAGGGTAATCGAAGGAATAGCCAAGGGCATTTGTTACCTTCATGGAAATAGTGTTATCCATTTGGAATTGAAGCCAAAAAATATCCTCTTGAATTCTGATATTCCTGTTATCAACAACTTCGGAAAAGCTAAAAAATTCAAGAAGGCTGGTGGTGCCAATGATGAGACCCCCCTCGGGCTTTCCTTGAAAGATTTACCTGGTGCGACGGGGTAAGATGCAATTCCAAAATATTATATATATATATTGTATCCACCTCTATTTACTATAATTTTATGTATTAATTTATCGTAATGTCAATACATATATATGGTAATTGGGCTACTATAACTTATAGGGATACTTATTTTTTTAAGGAAATAAAGGTATACTGATTGTAGCATTATGGTAAATCACACAGTAAGAAGTTACTATAATCTTGTAAATTAGCATACTAATTGTGGTAATTCAATGGCTACTGAATAAGTTATTTTCTACCCAGCTAAAGGTTAGGGTATATATACTTTTATATTAGAGTGGGACTTAGATACTTTCTGAGTTCCAAAACATATAAATTAAAGAAATGAAAAGCATGCATTCACGCACACATGTATATAGCAGATTAGCAGTTAAGTTTGTATTCGTCTAAAGCACGCCATACCTTCCATTTTACAACAACTCCAGAATTTACAGGCAGAGGGTTTATGAAGAATGAATATATCATAATTCATTTCCTTTCTTTTTATCGGTCATTGGTTATGAATTTTTTGTTCACTATGGATGATTCATTAGATTCCGTAAGAACTATGTGGCTCCGGAACTGTTGGAAGGCTTCGCTCCGAGACTGGTGGAACGTTTCGGTGACGCTGTCCAACAATGGACCGGCTGGTATGTGCTTTATTCCCCTCCTCTCTCGCCAGTACCTGGACCATAATCACTTTCCGAGCACCCTCCACACCTCTGGCCCCGTCCCCTAATGCCACATGCACTCGTGGTCTATGAAAAAAATATTAATTCCCACATCGTGTATCTAAATTAAATTCTAATTGCACCATTAGATTTAAACTAGACCACACTTGACAATGTTTACACATAGATGGAATAATTTATATGATTTTAACATCAAAAAATTATTTTAGCTATGGAACAAAATTTTATATAGATAGAACAAAATTTATACGAGTAGAACAAAGTTACATAGAAGGAATATAATGAAACTCGTTTCTGTCCGGGCACCTGGATTACACAGTCCGGCCTCCACCCCTCTCTTATCTGTCCTGTGTCTAAGGTTGTTACTAACAATTTCTTTTCTGTTATATTTTTAACTCAGTGAAACAATGAAATATATGGCGTCCACCAAATCCGATGTGTACTCTTTTGGTGTCATCCTTCTTGAGACCATTAGAGTCATGTGTGCTGCACCAAAGGATGGCACCCCTTCTGAACATCATAAATACTGGGTAAGTCGTGTGAGTTACGTCTGGTAATAGAAACATGTGTGGCTCTACGCATATATCCGAATTACGTGCATGAATAGTTGTGAATTACGTGGATGAATATATGTATTGTAACATCCCGCTTTAAAATCTGCTTACAGCCCATCTCCTCACTCGGAACGAGCCCGCATACGCATACCACCTCACTTACATATTCATCCTCGCCATGAATACATGTATTGCAACACTCCGCATCAAAATCTTGTTATGAAACAACTCCTCATGTCGAACGGAACCGCATAGGTATATCACCTCACTTACACATTTGTCCTCGCTTCGTATAAAAGGTTTAACTCAAAGCAAAGGTGATATGTTTGGAATATGAAGGTATATAAGCTTTCCCAATCCTACTTAAACTACCAAGATATGACTAAATCCACCAGAACATCACACATGGCATACAATAGGCCGAAACCTAGCTCCTCACGTGAAATGGGCCCACATACGCTTGCCACCTCACTTACACTTTCGTCTTTGCTTCATGCAAAAAAGGTCAACCGAGGAGTGATATGTTTAGACTACGAAGATATATAAGCTGGCTCAAACCTACTTAGACTACCAATGTGGCGCTAAATATACCACAACGTGATTTATCTATTGATGTCTATCTAATATGTACAACCTGGATGTTATAAACTTGTAATGTATCCATCGCTATGTGTGTATATGATGTGCTCGCAGGCCACGATGCTGCAGGAAAGTGAATTGGAGGAGGATCTGTTTGATGCAGAACGGATAAGTGGAGCACATCGGCAGGCGGCAAAAAGGTGTGTGATTATCGGGCTGCTGTGCTGTCTACATGAGGCGGCACATCGGCCCTCCATGGTCGACGTTGTTGACATGCTTCATTTGTGATAGCGAAAAGACGACAGCGACGACAGAAATATATAGTTTCTGATCAAGCAAATACATCTACGGGTGTTTGTTGTTGAATAATAAATCATACATCGTTGTTTTCTTTTTTTCTGCTGTGTTAGCTATATATATACAGCGCGCCCTGTGCGCAGGTTTGGTAAAGCCCTGAGGCGTGCGCGTTCACGTCGAGGGCGAGTGTGTTTGTGCGGCACGAGCTAGACGTGCGGGATGGCGCACGTCACTATTATTGTTGCTTGTGCCATGCGAGTTATCGATTTTTCTATTAAATAACAATGGAGAAGGAGAAAAAAAAAACCCGAAAAGGCTGCGGCAATTTGGGCAGCGCAAAGGTTGCTTGTGTCTGTGTGATTGTGTGCTTTCATGTGTTCACTTGTTTCTCTCTTTGTCCGAATGCAATTCAGTGTCTACGTGCTGTCAGTAGTGTTAGGTTTGTGAATGTCCTGCGGTAGGCCGGTACCCAAGGATGGCAGTTGGCCTTTACAGCCAGATGCCATCGCTGGGTCCATCCAGCCACGAGAACATGACCAGCAGGTCACCTGCGACGAAATCGCTGTAGAACTTCTGTTTGTGATGACCATGTGCAGCAAATGTAAGGTGTATTACAATTCGATCCAAGAATCTTAAATGAACGAACGATTATATCTGAAATTTCTAACCATGTCACTTGGGCTGAAAAACTTTAGGGGTGGCCACTATTGCTAAGGTCTGCACTTTAGTCCCGGTTGGTGTCCCCCAGCGGGACTAAAGGTTTCGCCTCGGTTTGAAATTTCTAACAATGTCACTTGGGCTGTAAAACTTTGGGTGTGGCCACTATTGCTAAGGTCTGCACTTTAGTCCTGGCTGGTGTCCCCCAGCGGGACTAAAGATTCCGCCATGGTTTAGAGCCATGGCCTTGGACTAAATGTGTATCTATAGTCCCCGTTGTAGCCTCGGACCGGAACTAAAGGGTGCTCCTATAAAACACATTCTCTCGCTCCCTGAGCTCAGACATTGCCGAGCACAGTCCAGCTCGAATTACTCTCGAATGGTGCCTCCCTAAGCTTATAGTTTTTTGTTCGCCATTCCATGCGGGCTGTTAGAGTGGCGCAGTAGAATCTGGCCCGGCCCGATGTACACACGAGCCGGTGCCCCAAAGGCCTAGGTCCACGGAACCCAACAACAACAAGGCATCGGGCCTAACTCAACCCAAAAGACTAGCCTGATAGTATGAGGACTGCCCACCTTATATGTTGTGCTCCCCCACCATCAATTACTGATGTGGGACTAAATCTAACATGGGCTTCACTTATCGCCACCGTCTTTAATTTCAGTTCTAATTGAGGCTGGTCGCTGCTCTCATATGTTTCTTCATTTTTTTTCTCCAGTTTGTTCCCAACTTGGATTGTATAAAGATAATTTTGTGGTTTAGGAGATGAATTTGCACTGACAGACGGAGTCAGATAAGAATTGATGGGTGCGTCCCACCTATCAGGACGGACGAAAAAAAGACAGAAACCTTTACATGTTTTAGAAATAGGTATGGATTAAAACCCGATTGATGGTCAAGCCAGCAGCCGGTCATGTGTGCACGATGGACCAAGCCAGGCAAGTCTCTGCATGCAGTACGCGGACCCGTGTCCAGCCAGATGCCCGTCACCCGGGAGCTTGTTGGAGCCGAGGTGACCACCGGCGGTGTTAAAGATAGCAGTGGAAGGATCAAGTACTAGTGCCTTGGTTGCAGCATCCGTGCCACTGAGAGATCCGATGAAGTACCGCGATGTTCATAATAATGCAGTACCACGGTCCACGAAGAGCCTCCAGTAAGTAGTGCTAGCCTTGGTGTGCCTTTTTTTTTTAAGGCGGACTAAATGTTTAACAGCATGCCACCCTTAACAATCTCGAAAGATACCTGCAGTTAGTGCTTCCATTGTAACCTTAGTACGTATAGTAAAATGAATTTTGAATTGTATACATCATAATCCTGACACACCAGCGCCCATTTAAACTTATTCGGCCCAAGGTCAGCGGTGCATAATACATGCATCTGTCCAGTACACATATATATCAATGAAGCGTGTGAAGACAATCTACACGTATGTCAGGAGTAACTACCTAGTCCAGTATGCAACTACACCTAGTAAGTACACTTGTTAGGTACACAGATCTAGCGGGAGAAGGAAGAAAGCTTGGAGAGGAAGAACAGAGAAGCTTAGGAAGTTTGTTTGAGTTTGTTACATCATAACTCTCTCTCTCTCCTCTCCTCCTTACTTATACAATCATTCTTCACTTCAATTGTGCTGGGCCGATAGTTAGACCTACTCTTCTCCATGAAGCCTCGAGTTGGGCCGACGCACCTTTTTCCCTTGGCGAGGCCCAACAACAGCCTCATCATTTGAATGAGCAATGGCAGTGCTGCTGACATCCCCCCTCCCCTCCAAAAGAACCTGCTTGCCCCCAAGCAGGAGCTTGCGGAAAA
Source organism: Digitaria exilis (assembly GCA_015342445.1). Taxonomy (NCBI): domain Eukaryota; kingdom Viridiplantae; phylum Streptophyta; class Magnoliopsida; order Poales; family Poaceae; genus Digitaria; species Digitaria exilis. The sequence goes on along the minus strand of JACEFO010002210.1, from coordinate 812,976 downwards.
CGCCTCTTCAAGTCCTCCAGCTTTTCCCACGTTGCCATCGACAAAGGCCACCCGGACCACTGAGTGAGACCTTCAGGAACACCACCATCGATCGAGAGACGGCGCTGCAGAATGCGAACTGGAACTTGCAGCACAGCAGATAAGTCAGGGATGGGCTGAACAACCTGAATATCCGACGACACTGCTTTCTTCAATTGCGAAACATGGAAGACAGGGTGCACTGAGGAAGAAGAAGGCAACTCCAATTTGTAGGCCACGGATCCAATCTTCTGAAGCACTTTGAAAGGACCAAAGAACTTGAAGGACAACTTTTGATTGGCACGAGGAGCCACCGACGACTGCACATCGGGTTGAAGTTTGAGAAAAACCATATCGCCAACTTCGAACTGTCGCTCAGAGCGTTTTTTGTCAGCCTGCCTCTTCATCCGCTCTTTAGCTCGGTGGAGATGTTGTGCGATCAACTGTTGCATCACAGAGCGTTCTGCCAACCACGTATTAAGGTCGGCCGACGGGCCAGCGTCAGCTGCCTCAATGCCCAGAATCCTTGGACAGTGACCATACAACACCTCAAATGGGGATCTATTCAGAGAAGAATGCCAACTGGAGTTATACCATAATTCAGCAAGGTGAATCCATTGAAACCAACGTCTCGGACATGCATGCATGAAGCACCGTAGAAAAGTCTCCATACACTGGTTCACCCGCTCGGTCTGGCCATCCGACTGAGGGTGGTAAGCTGAACTCATTTGTAACTTAACTCCAGCCAAAGTGAACAAGGACTGCCATAGTTGACTAGTGAAAATTCGATCCCTGTCAGAAACCAAGGCTAGTGGCAAGCCATGGAGCTTGTACACATTGGCCATATAAACTCTAGCAATTGTTGCAGCTGTGAAAGGATGAGCAACAGGAATAAAGTGGCTGTATTTGGAGAAGGTATCCACCACTACTAAAATAGCATTCATTCCTTGAGAAGTTGGCAGACCTTCGACAAAATCCAAGGAAACAACCTGCCACGCGCCTTCAGGGACAGCCAATGGCTGTAACAACCCGGGGTACCTAGCTCTGTCTAGCTTAGCCTGCTGACAAACGGAGCAACCAGCCACGAAGGACTGCACATCAGTTTTCAAGCCCTTCCACGCAAAGTATTGCTTCACCCTCCTCATGGTTACAGGGAACCCAGAATGGCCTCCAGCCGGAGAAGAATGCAAGGCCTCCAGCACCTTAGTTTTCACATGGGCCGCTTGACCAATCCAGATTCTATTTTTAAACCGGAGCACACCGTCAACCAAGGTGAAATTAGGGACAGCAGCTGAGTCTAAGGACAGCTTAGAAACCAACTCAGATGCCAAAGGATCGTCAGCATAACTATCCATCACCTCCTGAATCCAAGTGGGATAAACCACAGACATTGCCATAGCATGAGACTCAGAATGCACACGACGGGAGAGAGCATCAGCAGCCGAATTATCAGAACCCTTCTTGTAAATAATTTGGTACTGCAACCCAAGGCATTTAGAGAAAGCCTTTTGCTGCCACGGAGTGTTAAGCCGCTGATCATTGAGATGAGTCAGACTTTTTTTGATCAGTGTAGATAATAAAATTGGCTAACTGGAGGTACTGGCGCCACTGATCCACAGCTATCAATATGGCTAAGTACTCCTTCTCATACATTGATAGTCCTTTAGTTCGAGGGGCCAAAGGTTTGCTGTTAAATGTTAGAGGATGGCCATTTTGCTGCAACACAGCTCCTACACCAGCATTGGAGGCGTCAGTTTCAATGCAGAACGGCAGAGAGAAATTAGGCATAGCCAAGACAGGAGCAGAAGTAAGAGCCTGCTTGAGAGTAGCAAAGGCCATATCATGTTCTGAAGTCCAGACAAACAGCACATTTTTCTTCAACAAACTGGTTAATGGCTTGGCAATCACAGCAAAGTGACGAACGAACTTCCTGTAGTACCCCGCGAGTCCTAAGAAACTTCGCAGCTCCTTGACATTCTTAGGTACTGGCCATGCATTGACAGCTTCCACTTTCACCGGATCTGTAGCTACTCCATGAGCAGAAATGAGCCCCAAATAACTAATTTCCTGTCTTGCAAAAGCGCACTTGGCTAGTTTGACGCACCACTGATCTGCTGATAGCAACTGCAACACTTGCCTCAAATGACTCAAATGCTCTTCAAAGGTCCTACTGTAAACCAGGATGTCATCAAAGAAGACCAAGACACACTTCCGGAGGAGTGGGTGCCAAGTAGAATTCATTGCTCCCTGAAATGTGCCAGGAGCGCCACATAATCCAAAGGCCATGACCTTAAATTCAAAATGGCCAAAGTGTGTTTGGAATGCCGTCTTGAATTCCTCCCCACTCTTAAGTCTGATCTGATGGTACCCCGAGTCCAGATCCAATGTAGAGAACCACTGCGCTTGGGCTAATTCATCCATCAATTCATCAAATACCAGAATGGGAAACCGACTCTTAAGAGTGAGAGCATTCAAATACCTGTAATCCACACAAAATCTCCAGGAACCATCCTTCTTCTTAACCAACAAAATCGGTGAGGAGAAGGGACTAGTGCTAGGCTGAACGATTCCTTTTTCCAACATAACAGCCACTTCGGCTTCAATTTCATCCTTCAACGATGGAGGATATCGATATGGTCTTATGTGCACTGGTTTTGCTCCAGGCACCAAAGGTATCACATGATCACAATGTCGTTGTGGAGGTAAGGAAGAAGATGGTGCAAAGACTGCAGCAAATTCCTGCAAAATTTCTGTAATCTCTGAAGAAGCATCCTGAGGAGAAGGGCCAGAAGCTTCACCACCGAACACACATGAACTACAATCTCCTCTGGAAACCCAGGTACAATGCCTTGTAATACTGCAGTGTCCCCAAGATAAGGTACAGTCATCCATTTTTGCTTCCAGTGGACCTTCATGGGACTGTGACTTTCAAGCCAATCCATACCTAAGATCATGTCAAAGTGATGGAGCGGAAGAACGTTCAAATTAGAGCGAAATGTATACCCATCCACTGACCACTGAGCATCAGGTAATATAGAAGAACATTGCAACAACTCTCCATTAGCCACTTTCACTTGAACTGGGCAATGTAACAGCTGCAACCCCTGAATTTCCTTGGCCACAGACTGACTGAGAAATGTGTGCGAGCTTCCAGAATCAACAAGAATGAGAATGTCAACACCCTGGAGCTTGCCATTCAAACGCAATGTTCTTGGCCCTTCAGTACCTGACAATGCTTCAGCAGATAAGGCCAAAAAGAGCTGCTCCTGCTGCTGGACTGGAGACATGTCCTCCAAATCATCCAGACTGAAGAGGTCCAACAACTCTTGGACAGCGTGAAGTTGCACAGTATTGGAGCACTTGTGATCCCGAGACCACCTTTCAGCACAACGAATACACAACCCTTTTGCTCGACGAAATGCTCGCAAAGCCGCCATCCGGTCTTCTGGAGACTTGCCGTCACAGAATGCCTTTTCTTCAGGAAGCACTGGGGTAATATTCTTGTCCTTGCTAGGAGGAATTGGCAGCGGGTGAGGTCCTTTAGGAACCCCTTTGAGCGCGAATGACGGCTCAGACTTCTTGTGCTCTCGACGTTTATCACCCACCTCTTCCTGCAACAAGGCAAGAGACACGGCAGAGAGTCGAAGGAAACAGGACGATGAAGAGCAACAGCACTACGAACATCATCTCGTAACCCATCAACAAAGCGAATAGCATAATAAGAAGGATCAACAACATGCCCATATGCAGTTAACTGATCTACCAACTCCGCAAAACCATCCACATACTCAGTAACTGAACCCGATTGGCGAATGTGAAACAACTGCCGAATCAAGGTTTCCTTCTGAATACGTCCAAACCTATCCATTAACTGCTTAACAAACTCACACCAGGGAGCGTGCCTCAATTGAGGTTCAACAGACTGAAACCAACGAGACGCCGCTCCTTTGATGCTCATAGTAGTGAAAGGAATCCACAAGGGTTGCTCTACTGAATACATGGCAAAGTAATTCTCACACCGGGATAACCACAATTTGGGATTATCACCATCAAATTCAGGAAAATTCACCCTCGGCAATTTCCCAACACTATGCGACCCAGAATTCCCCAATCTAGACATGCCAAACTCAGAAACACGAGGTAACTGCGGACTAGGAGAGCTGGAAGGATCAATCGTACCCTTGGCCGGGATATGGGAGTAGGTCAACACAGAACCCAACCCAGTATCCCGTATTTGCTGATCGACGCGGTGCCCATCAGGGCCGTCGGCGTGGTTCGTAGCAGGTGGGTGCCCGGACACCGACTGCAGATGTGGAAAGAGGCCCGGATCCGCCATGGATCGCTCCTTGACAGAGCGTGCCCAGTGCTTGGACAGCTTTGACACCTCCGTCTTGACGCCATCAACCACGGACTCGATCTGCGGCCGCCATGCTTCGAAGGACGCCGCCGCCGACTCCAAGGCCTCGACACCCCCGTGCGCTGCTCGCTGTCAGAGAGGCGCTGCTCCCACTTGTGATCCTGATCTGCGAAGCTCTGCACCATCCATGATTTGTGCTCGGCGAATTGCTTCTGCATCTTCTTCGAGGAGGAGCTTCGTGTCAGAATTCATGGCCCCTTGACGACGCTGAAATCTGGTAAAGTGAGTATGGGCCGGTGGAGGAGGGGGTGGCAGCGGAAGATCCAGGATCACTTCGAGTCTCTGATACCAGGTGTTAGGTACACAGATCTAGCGGAGAAGGAAGAAAGCTTGGAGAGGAAGAACAGAGAAGCTTAGGAAGTTTGTTTGAGTTTGTTACATCATAACTCTCTCTCTCTCTCCTCTCCTCCTTACTTATACAATCATTCCTCACTTCAATTGTGCTGGGCCGATAGTTAGACCCACTCTTCTCCATGAACCCTCGAGTTGGGCCGACGCACCTTTTTCCCTTGGCGAGGCCCCACAACAGCCTCATCATTTGAATGAGCAATGGCAGTGCTGCTGACAACACTACTACTCAATCATTGGCGTTTTCTAATCGACCAAAGTGTACGCTATTGGCAGACAAAGACTTCCTATGCGATATGAACTCATCGTTGACCCGGGTTGCTCTTCGTTTTCTTTGTTCTCAATCCCCCATCCCTATCTTTCGTCACGAGGAAAGCATCTTCAAGAGACTAGCTAAATTTTACCTACCCAACACCATAATATCTCTCCAACAGACTAGCTATCCAACTTACCAAGCCATCCAACTCTTCAAATTGCCCCCCACCCCCTCCCCCTCTCTAGCAAAACTAGCTTCCTAGGTATGAGCCCCCACATGCAGAGGGAGAGTTGAATGTAGCTGTTGGGATTTAGAGTCTGGAAAATGGAGAGTATTTTGGAGTAAGATGCTCAATATGAAGTGCAATCTTTATGGAGAGACAAATAATGAGTCAAATAAAGGTTGCTCGCAGGTATAGGGATATAGAGACCAAAATGAAAGCCAACCGTACTAGTAGCACCGGTTGCACACACACAGAGAAAGAGAGCGAGAGAGGAACTGTGTCTCACGCACACATCGTCCATCTATTGCATATCCATAAGGGCTGCGGTATAGTCCTTGCCGAAGGCAACACAAGTAGAGATTCAATTCATAAGCCGTACACGGTATGCCCTGTCTTGCGCCTTCTTTTCCTATTATATGCTGTTATTCATTCTTGAGAAATATATCGGTAAATGTCGCTAGATCGATTTTTTTTGTAACCGGCCATTTCAACTAAACCAATGCTTGTGTCTTCTCATGGCCTTGTAGTGACGGATCCACCGTCGTACTCTTATGGCGGTACAAATGGTGAGACTGGCCATCGAGATCTTGTTGAAGATCAAGGATATGGTGCAGAAGTATATATAAATGGAACAAAAAGGAGTGCATCGAGATTTGTAAGTTGGTAGACACACTGCGCACCCACTTAGAGTTGCTCCAAGGGGCACCCATAATGAACGTCCAGGGAGTGCATGCCGCAATGGAGCGTCTTGAGGACTCGCTCAAGATTGCGGAAAGGGAAGTTAGGCGCTGCAAAAATAAAAACGCCATGGTCAAAGCCTTCGACACTGATGAAATAGCCCGCGATCTGGACCGGTTGAGACAAGATATATCAGAGAAAATATTTTCTTCGATTCTTCTTACCAGTGTTGAGACCAAGTCACAGGTACGCAAAATGGGCCAGAAAATGGAGAGGACTTTCAAGTCACTGGAGCACAAAACGAATGAAATTTTAGCTGTCACTTATGCTCTTCTTCTGCCCCTAGAACACAAGGTACGTTGCTAAAAATTAAGAACATGGTTTATGCAAGCTTATTAGCAATGATCATAAGACTATAATATATAATGTTTCTTTTTATTGTTATTTTGGTGATTCATGCAGTGCCATAGCATCGGGGATTCAACTGAAGACCCTAGTAATGACAACAAAACGATGACGAAAAAAGCAGGTGTTGCTAGCATGGGTACGTTGGTTCGAAAGAGCATTCTATAGGTTATTGCCAATGCTTGCAAACTTGCATTGTTGGCTGGCTCCTTCAAATTGAACATCTCGTCTTCCTGTTGTCATAAAAAATGTCATGTTTCATATATCGTTGACAGTCTCCAAAAATCTAGGTGTGAATTCATCACTATAGTATATGAAATATACTAAAAAATAAAACAAAGTTATGGTATATATTCATCACTATATTAAAAATGTCTATGGTGTATAGTATCTTTTTCAAGACAAACATGTACATATGATTAATATTCAAGTTTCAAAAGTGTAGCTAGGACCATGTCCCAAACAAAACTAACTTTGATCACTGGGAGTAATCACAAGAGTAACCTAAACTAAACTACTGGGCCCACCTTACATCGCCAGAGTTAATGCACTGCAGTTGGTCTGTCCTGGAGGCTGCTTGTGACATCCCTAATGTAAAAACATTGAAAGTACTTTTAAAACAGGTTCAAAGGGGGAAACAATGGTGTTAGAATTCAAAAATTTACCAAAAGTTCAAACTGAATTTCAAAAAAAAAAAAAAAAAATCTCCGACAATAAGAGTTGTCGTCATCACAAATACAGCCCTTCACCACAAACCTCGCCACGGCGTTCGTTCCGCTTGACGACCCTCGAGCGGTGATTTCCGTCACCCTCGATGCTCCGCAGCCAAACTCGAGGGGGGCATTCACCCTCGAGCGGCGTTTCCGTCACCCTCGATGCTCCGCAGCCAAACTCGAGGGGGGCATTCACCCTCGAGCGGCGTTTCCGTCACCCTCGATGCTCCGCAGCCAAACTCGAGGGGGGCATTCACCCTCGAGCAGCGTTTCCGTCACCCTCGATGCTCCGCAGCCAAGCTCGAGGTGGGCACTCACCCTCGAGCGGCGTTTCCGTCACGCTCGAGGCTCGGCAAGCTCGAGCTTACGGTCCAAGCTCGAAGCGCATGGTCGAAGCGCCTGGTCCAAGCTTGAAAAGGCGCGCTCACGGGACGCTCACGCCGCGCTCGCGCGTGCCCGCGCTCGCCGCCGGCAGCGCTCTGCCACCGGCCGTCCTCGACTGCGCCGGCCAATGGCGCGGCTGCATGTCTCCGCTCACGGAGCACGCGTCTGGCCAGCTCGCGTGGCCTGAGGCGCACTGTAGCGCTGACTCCCGCGCTCGCTGTCGCGTCGCCGCCGCCGTTGCCCACCGGTCCATCGTGCGACTTTCGCGACCACGCCGTCTCCTTTTCCTCGCCCTGTCTCTTCTCGCCTCGCCCACGCGCGCCTGCCGCCTGCAGCACGCCTGCGCGCGCGCGTTGACGCCGCGCACGGCGCCAACACGGCCGCGACAAGCCCCTGCCGCCGCGACAGCTCACCGAGCCGCCTCAGCCTCCATTCCGTGCTTCCCGAGCACCATTCCACTCCCCTCTCGCTCCTACTTAAGCCCCCAACAGTTCCCCTCTCTTCCTCGCCGGAAAAACCCTCGCCGGAGTCCGCAGAGCCGCCGCCGAGCTCACTCTCGTGGGCAGCCCTCGCCGTTGCTCCTCCGGCCAAACCGAGGCTCTCTCGAGCTTCCCCATCCTCCACTGCCACTCATCGACCCATCCCCGGCTCCTTTCCGCCACCGCAGCCACCGGCGTAGCTCGCCGGAGTTCACAGAGCTTCCGCCGCCGAGCCGCGCACGTGGACAGCCCGCTCCACTCCTCCTCCGGCCGAACCGAGGGCACCAATAGTTTCCTCGTGCCGCGCTGGTGCTCACCGACCACTTCCCCGAGCCTCTCCGACCTCGACGCCGCCGGTCGCCGCTCGCCGGAGCAAGCCGAGCCGCCACCGCCGTCGCTGACCTTGATTCCGGCCATCCCCGACCTCGAGACCTAGCTCAAACGAACCACGGTGAGCCCCTCTCCATTTCCCCCCACTTCCCCGGCCCGGACTCGCCGCCGTTTGGCCGGCGTAACCACGCCGGCGAACTCGAGGATCCGGTTGTGTCTTCAACCTCTTTCCAGGGGGCTGCGTGCAAAATGCAGGGGCCTGTTCGTAAGGAATTCAAAAACTCTAGGGTCAACCGCGTAAAATAGATTCTATATTTTAGGTTTATTTCGCTAAGATCTTCAAAAATTCGCAGAAAATCGTAGCAAAATCAGAAAAATTTCAAACTAATTTTGTAGTGACCAGTGAATCTAGAAGGCCAACTTCCTCCTTTGCACCTCACTCAGTTGAGCTGTAGATTTTGAATTATAAATTCATTTCAGTTTGAGCACTTTTCATCATAGTTCAAAATCTACACATGCACTGGGGCTGAGCTTGGGATATGTTGTTAGGGTGATCGTCATTAGCCAAATGTGCAAAGGGTGCACAAAAATTCCCAGCGACTTTAAGGTTATGATTTTCCAAATATATAACCTGCTGTTTTGGCAAAGAAATCACAGAAAATAAATTACTCAGCGAAAAATCATCTCCTTCACAGATAAACTAATTCAAGACATCAGAAACCTTAGAAAAATTAAAATGGTAATTTTTGTACACTGGAAAATGTCTAAATGATTTTTGGTAATTTAAACATGGTGAAATTCCACAAAAATAACCATAAATCAAAATCATATGCAAACTTGCAGAGAGTTCACTCTTGGCACCCTAAGTCACTGTGCCAAGTGGTTTGGACAGAAACCTTGTAATTATTTTGTGGGATTTTAGTTTGATTTTAGGCAAAAAGATAAGAATAATTTTAATAAATTATAGAAAAATTATCTTGAGCCAAATTTTGGGCTAAGCTCCTGCCTTGGCATGAGCAAGCCTCTGGCCAAATGGTACATGAAAATAAATTTCCTAAGTTAACCTTTTGAATAATGGAAAAAGGACTTAAATGGAGGAAAAGAGAAGAAAAAGAAAAGAAAAGAGAAAAACCTAAAACTAGAAAGTAAAGGTTCAAAGTGAAAAGGGTATATTCACTTATAACTAATGTTTATCCTTTCCAACTTATCAACCAAGATTTAAATAAACACTCACTATTTAAATCTCGGTACTTAAGCATTTCATGCATTTCGTATAGATTCGGGTCTCGCCGACGGAGTCTACGAGCTGGTTCCCGCTGCCGAGGAGATCGCCCAGGAGTCCGAGGTGAACGTGGTGCACGTGGATCCGAGCCCCGAGCAGGAGTACCGCTTCGAGCCGGAAGGCAAGCCCCGGAGCATAACCTAACTTTGCTTACGCGATTTACTTGATTATATGTTTGTGCATTTAAGTTTCAAGGAGTTGAATGAAACCCTAGATTGCATGATCATAGGCTCCTTTGGTTGAACACTAGTATGTTAGGTCCGATAGTTGCTATGCTTAAGACCGATAGAAGTCGAGTGTTTCCGACACTCGCGAGATATAGGAGTTGTATGTCTACTCATATCAGAAACACTAGAGATGATGGACGGATGATTGTAGATTCCCGTCTATCGATGTTTTAAGTGGAAACATGTGGTACTTTTGTGTCAAGCGTTTGAACGTACCACACATATGCACGGTTTATGGGACCGGTAAGTCCCGGTATCCGATTGATGCGAGCAGGTCCGACAGCTCTCTGTCTTGGAAACGTTATCCCATGGGCACATGAGGGTAGTTGCGTGAGTCCCAGTAGTGGTAAACCTTTACCCTGAGGCAGTGGGACTCGGGAGCCACTCGCAGAGAGAGGAGAAAGGATTGGGGTGTGTTGGCATTTCCAACCATTCCGTATGTTTGGGTTTTCCCTGGCCAGGTAGTAAATTCGGTTCGAACTGTCCGCTTCTCGCGGTTAATGAGACTGCTTGACCGATGTATGACATATTATGAAGTGGAACTTGGAAGGATGAAATCTTTGTATGGAATAATTGTATTGCAAAACTTGATTGTTTAGCTAGGCTCACCTAGAATGGCTAGGCCAAAGAAATTAAAATCAAAATGAAGAAATTAGAAATCAGCTTAGTCGCTTTTGGCAAAAGAACCCCACTAGCCGAACAGCCTCTCATCTTAGGAGTCGGTGATGTAGTGATCACCAGTCGGTTAAGTCTTGTTGAGTATAACTAGTATACTCAGCCTTGCTTGTGGCTTAAATTTTCAGGACCGTCCCCTCAGGAGGTAGCTGCCTCTATGGCTTGGGCCTCCCAGCTTCCTCCTGGTTACAGCATCGAGTGGGAGCCGACCTCTCCCGAGGATCGTGAGGAGTAGCGTCACGGCTGACTTCATCGTGACGATACTATGGATCGTCGCTAGTATCTCGGTTACTTTCCGCTGCATGAACTCAATTATTTACCTTATCATTTCAATTTGGTTGTAATAACTCTAAGACTTGTTGTAATTTGAATTGTGGAATGATGTGATCTTTGGAAAACTCACCTTCGAGTGAGCGTATGGACGGACGATCTTCAGTAGCAGTTAGTCGAGCTTGACTCGACGGTCAAATCCGCACTTGGAAACATTTTTGTGTATTAGCACCAATGGAAGGTGGAATATACTTAAGTGGGCCCATTTCTCGGGTGAGATCGCTACACTGGTATAGCATCAAAGTAAGACATTGGTGGATGCTGCTTTAGTTCTGTGTACAAGGTACTAGCTCATGTACTCCCTCGACTCCACCCCCCCCCCCCCACACACACACAAAAAGTCACTTTAACGATTCACAAAATTGTCATTGCATTGCTATATCCTATTTCGTATGTGCATATGCATGAGGCAGTTAATTAGCACCAAATAGCGCTAATAAATAGAGGCAAACAAATATAACTTTACCTCCGTACTAATCTGTATTCTGCCTTTAGGGAAATCTGTACTACACAATGGCACAATAAACTTGTGTCATTCGCGTAGAATGGATTTTCCACTAGCAGCAGATAAAGTTTATATTTGTTGTATTGCTAGTGCTCTGGACCAAAGGAGTATAAACGCTTTTGTAGCATTTGAGAAGCACTCATCTTTTTCTAGATCTAAGTAAAGCCGGCCAGTAAGTGCAAAGAAAAATATTCAGTATACTTTCCCGTAAACGACTGTTTTTATTATACATTTACATACTAATCTGCAACATCATGCTAGAACACCTGAAATCTTCTATATACTTTCAGGACAGTTATACAAATTTATAAGTAATATACAAGTATACATTGCGAAATTTATTTATCTTAAAAAAGACATACTATCCCTCATATCCATGAGTCCGTCCTTGCATACAAATAAATATACCACAAAATAAAACGCTGTAGGTCTAAGCGAACTGATTATTGCACACCTATATATAGGTTTCAATATCGGTGCACATATCACATATGGATTCATAATAACAAACCCAAACCATGAGGTAGTTCATCGCTCACTATAGTTTTCAATGTATCAAGTTCAAGAACATCTTGTTTTTCGAACGACAAACGGAAAGGAGAAGTACAGTATGCTTATATGAAAACATGGCCACTACCACACGGTGTTGTGCTTACTTTAATTGGTTGCCTCTACTTTCCATTATTGGTTCCATGTGCACGCAATATTTTTTTTTGTTAACCTTTTGTTGATGTTAGATGATATACCTGACCACAGTTACACAGCATGTTATCATCTTTTCATTGAAGCCACACATCATGATTACATTTTTGTCCGTGCCCTTTTTTTTGTCTCTTTGGGATAAGTATTCTATTTCTTGTTTTGGGAAATGATTTGCATCATTAATTAGCTTGCTCTTATTTATTTTAATATTTTCACAAATTATCAGTGTGAATTACACAACCAAACCGTGGTCATCAAGAAATTTGAAGTGTTGAATGAACACGTAAAGGAGTGCTTTGTTCATGAACTCAATATCGTTGCAAAGCTCCGGCACAGAAATATACTTGAACATGTGGGATATTGCTACGAGTACAGCGAGAGCTTGGTGCAGGACGGCAATGATCTTCGAGTCAACGAAAAAGGCAATCTCGTTTTTATCAGCAGATACATGTCCAACCAATGCTTGGCCCGAGTTATCGAAGGCATGCTTCAATCATGATCACCCAATTATCTTCATCACTAAATTTCTCTTATATATCCAACATCTAACTAGGGGTTGTTCCGACACTTACGTATTCTACAGGGAATAAATGTGCTGATTGGCCTTCTCTTTTCCGGATCATTCAAGGAATAGCCAATGGCCTACATTACTTGCATCAGCAACGTGTAGTTCATTTGGATCTGAAGCCAGAAAACATCCTCTTGGATGCTAATATGACTCCTAAGATAAAAAACTATAGAAAAGCTGTGCAATTGAAGCCTGGTTCTGATGATATCACTCTCCGCGTGAACAACTTACCAGCTGGCACAGGGTAAGATGCTGTTCTAAATTAACTAACAAATACCCTTTCATGCGTAATACCATCAGGTCAGTACATCCACATGTTAAGTAGTTCTATGCACTCGGTTCAGTAGTTTAACACCGTTTTGAGCCGTATTCACTGCTGGGTATATATTGAATGGCGCTACCAAGTGATCGAGTCCATGGATGATCCCACAACGTGACTTGTGTACGATGTTCGGTACAATTTCCCAACATTCAAAGTTTTGAATATCTATGTTACCATATAAATTAGTACAATGTTGAATATAAATTCATGTTTGTCAAACTTGACTTATCTTTAATTATATTAGCTAAAGCTATGCTTCTTGGATTTGACCGAGTTGATTGCTGGGTATTCTGACTTTTCATGCTAGCATATCTTGTGAGAATTAATTAATGTGAAAATGATGCTCCAATGGTAATTATAAATTGAAGATTGCACCGTTTGTTTTTTAAAAAAGTACAAAGAGAGGAGCTATGCATGATATTTTTAAGTATATATATTTATTTAATTAATTTATTAACTCCTTATATAGGAAGTATATGGCCCCGGAACTGTCATCGGAGGAACATACAGCATCAACGATGTCCGATGTGTACTCCTTTGGTGTCATCCTTCTTGAGACCTTAAGCATCGTGTGCGCTATATCAGGAAATGGCCGTCCCAAATGTCACCAAGATTGGGTAATAAGTCAATTGGTTTTACAACAAAATAATGGCACGTACGCATGGTGGCAACAGTAAAATAAAAATGTATCCACCTTCTTCACTTGCAGGTTACGAGGATGGAGACAAGCGAATTGAAGGATCTGTTTGATTCGATACAGGTTACTGGCGAGGTACAACTGATGCTAGCAACAAGGTGCGTTCTTACCGCGCTGCTGTGCAGTCTACCTGATCCGGCTGGGCGGCCGCCATCCATGAAGACGGTTCTTCACATGCTAGCTGGTTCTCCTCCCACGGTAGAAAATGAGAAGACAAACATAGCTGCCGGATCAACCCCTTGCTCTCCTTACTCAGGACATGGTAATAATTAAGCTATGACTCCATCTCCTACAATCCTACATCGCTTGTGTTGTATAGAATCAATGTTTTAAATCGCAGACTATGACATTTATCCATAGGGATTCCAAAAATACTGATAGCAGAAGCTATAGACATAGCAGGCTATAGCGGGCTATTTCTACCAGTGGTAGCTCTAAAAAAAAAAGGCTATAGCTGAAGATAGTGGTGGCTATAGCCGGCTATTTAAAACCTTGATAGAATGCATACGATGTAAAACCTTGATATTTTTTAAGTACACGATAAGCATGCATCGATCTGACGTACGGAATTTAATTTTATGCTAGTGGATGATTCAAAAAGGACCTGTTTGGCGCCCTGCAGCGAGGAGGAGCCGAGGTACAAGGTTTTAACTCAAGAGCAGCTCCGCATCCGGCAGGAGAAGGCCATGGCCAAGGTCAGAGAGGTTCTGCCCATCCCCTTGGGGATTGCAGAGATCCTTCTCCGGCAATGCCATTGGGATCCCGACTGTGTCCTGGGTGGGTGGGAAGGGCTCCCCGGCGAGAAACTACGCAAAGCCGTCGGCCTGCCCTTGGCGGCCTCCGGACCGAAGGTGGTCAGGTACGGTCAGTTCTCGTGCAAGAGATGCTGGTTATCGATTGACAGGAGTTGGGCCAATGTCCCCGGGTGGACGATCACGATGAGATCTACTTCTGCGACCGCTGCTGGCGCGACTACATCCAAGAGGCTATCAACAACCGTGGCCTGGGTTGCCTGTCGCTGCGGTGCCCGGAGTACCGGTTGTGCCAGGCGGCGGTCGTCCGGGAGCTCGTCGACATGGTCGACGTCGCCGCGTCGTATAAGGTGAACTATGACTGGTACGCGCTCCGGTCGTTCGTTGATGACAGCGGCGGCAGGATCAGGTGGTGCCCGGGTTGCAGCATCCATGGTGTCGAGTTCGTCGGTGGTGGCGGTGCAGGCGACTCGCTGGACGTGTTGTGCAGGTGCAACCATAGCTTCTGCTGGAACTAGCTGTGGCGAGGAGCCACACACCAGCCGGTGAGGTGTCACGTACGATATAATTAACCGCACGGTGAAGGAATTTATGGCGATGGAATAAAAAGATGGGAAGCAGAGGGGGATCCACCTAGGAGAACTTGCTATGCTATTTGTTGAATAAATCATTGCCTTTGATTTTGGGACAAGATGGAGATGTCAATTGTTCCATTACCAAGTTTCCAGTAGCTTAGTGAGCTTGCTCCTTGCTGGCATCTTGCTAATGTGACTTGCTGTTCCTTTTCATGGAAAGAAAACCCCAACCTAAGTGACTTTTGTTCCGCCAAGTTGAGAAACTGAATAAGAAAGCCTACGTTCACTAATCACCGACAAGCGGGGCCAGAAAAATCACGGTGCACTGAATCAGTGTTATAAGACGTTCTACTAGTGATTTGCGCCCGCCTTGACGCGCGTCTTAATCTTTGACTAAATAAATAAATTACAATAGATGACTTTTTTGGTTGAGATCCAACAATCAAGAGGCCATCACTCCATGTCTTTTGGCAACATATTAGTAAAAAAGGCTCTCCTCGTATTGCTTTTTGTTCTCGAGCAAAAACCAAGTTGATCCTTAGTAATTGCCTATTTGCCTTTACTGACGATATACATTCGGCATTTGAATAATAGAGTGCACGATATCTAGTAGTAATTATATATCTTGTTATCATACAGTAGAAGAACATCGTAGTTGGAATCATTTAAATACATAGATTAACTCGTAGAACTAATTCTATGTGTGACACAGTAATTGCATTCTCTGTGCATGACTTGGCAGCTAAAGTCTGTTCATGAGGGTAGGTGCATACATTGTACATTCCTATTAAACAACACATTCCTATTATACAGATGGTGTAAGGTGTTTATTATGCAACTGTCTAATAGAGGGTTATATGTTATGAGAATCCTTAGATTATTTGGTTGTTCACAATTTATTTACAAACCAAAGATTGTCAATATTAAGTAACGTATAGTTTTGTGTAGGTGAGAAAAATGAATATATATTATAAAGGATCGACCTACGGATCTTATATAATCATTTATAGGAACTAATTACTGAGGCACTTTGAATTTAAAATTTTGGTACGGTCCGAAGGTTTATGTTTTTGAACTTTGATTGTTTTTTGTATTGAACACTTCTTAATTTGAGGACGTTTTGGTATCTGAATCATAGATACGATGGGTCGTAGATAAATGCTGCGTGAATGAATGTGGAAAGTGCTTTTGGTGGTTGAATTGTATATATAGTATTGGTTGTAGGGAAGTAACTAATAGAATGGGTTGTTACATAATTTCAGTAAAATCTAAGGGTTCTTTAAGAATATTTATGAGGGATGGTAAAGACCGGCGGGTTGATTCTAAGGAAGTTTAGGAGTTTTTTTAAAAATTTTGATTGGCTGGTTGGGGATGGACTGTGGGTTAATTACGAGGAAATCCGAGTGTTTCTTTAAAAGATCCTGAAAGAGGGGTGGATGGTGGGTTGTATATCTATAAAATTCTGGGGTTTTTTTGTTTGAGTGGACGGCGGGATATATTTCAATAAAGTTAAGGGGTTTTTTGTAAATTAATGAAAAATGGCACAATCTGGGCCGTCTGGCCGGCAGATTGGATGGCCACGAAAAGCAGGCGACTCGCCAGCCTACCTGGCCACTGGAGGCGCCGGCTTTCATAATGTCTAAAGGTTTTGAAATTAGAACAAATTTTATTTTGGGTTTTTTGGTTGGAACGCGTTTTGGTGGTTGAATTGTACGTATAGTATTGGTTGTAGGGAAGTAATTAATAGAATGGGTTGTTACGTAATTTCAGTAAAATGTGAGGGTTCTTTAAGAATATTTATGAGGGATGGAAAAGGCCGGCGGGTTGATTCTAAGGAAGTTTAGGTGATTTTTTAAAAATTTTGATTGGTCGGTAGGTGGTGGACTGCGGGTTAATTCCGAGGAAATCCGAGGGTTTCTTCAAAAAAAAATCCTGAGAGAGGGTGGACTGCGGGTTGTATATTTATAAAATTCAGGGGTATTTTTGCTAAATGAGTGGACTGCGGGTTGTATTTTCATAAAGTTCAGAGTTTTTTTTGTAAATTGATGAAAAATGACACGATCTAGGCCGGAAAAAGCCGACGACGTGGCCAGCCTGTCCGGCCGGCGCGCACGCCGGCTTTCATAAGGTGAAATACCCTCGCATCCAGACATCACTGAAAGCCTGAACATGACTTGCATCATTGGTGGGATTCCTCACTTACGGAAATATGATGGCTTGCGCTGGCTCCGCCTTCAGCACAAGTCATGCATGTACTGGAGCTGACCTTTCACTAAGATGAATGTAAAATCTCAACTATATGCTAGTCACACGTACAATATACATAAAAATCGCCCCAAATCTAGGATTATCACACAATATACAGAAACCATTCATCGGAATTACCACTAACCTGTAGCCAACAAAATTAGATTTAATATTTGTTGTTTTATAATTTACTAGTAGTTTTTAAAGATTCAGCCGAAATAAATAAAAAAAAGACAAACCTGTCTTCAGATGCTGAGGGAAAACGCACAGTTTCAAAAGTTGAGGGAGGTGGTTTGTCCGGTTTTTTAGTCCATAGAAGTAAAAAGACTTACCTATTCAAAAGCTCCCCCTTCAAACGATGGACTTGAAAATATTTACAATGGAGTTTTTCAGAAAGAATCCAGAACAAATGCTTTTCGTAAGCAGAACACTATGGCACAAAAAAACCTAATTATCGCTGGCCATCTCTTTTTATGACATACCACAAGACACACCAAATATATATTTTTACATTAAAAATACAAGAGTTATGTTTAGAAACAAACCTAAATTATAAGGGGCAACTTAAGAAAAATTACAAAGCCAAGTTTGAAGCTCCAACTTCAAAGATTGATTTGCTCTATGAAAGGAACGATGGAATGGCCCACTGTCACTAATGACAACCTCTTGGGTTACCATCTCTAACAATGACATAAGCCGCTTAAACCTGGTAGCTGCAGTCCGTCAGCATCCCAAAGTTAGCGAAGGCCATGCTATCTAAAATACCTATATGCTTCAATGGCCGCATGTGGTAGTTCCTTACCTCAGCTGTTAAATAGAGGAAAATTTTTTGTAGCCCTTGAATGTACAAATGTCAAGTGTCTATTATGAAAAGTTTTGAAACAAATAAAATGACTTGTTCCTTGTCAGTTTAGATTAGCCGGCCAGCTGGTCCATAGAATCATAATGTACAAGAGGTTGATGCTTTACCTTCTCTTCCACTTTTTTTTTGAAAAAATGAACATATGTGGTAGCGGGCTTGTTTTTCTATTAAAGAGCATCATAAACTTTCCAGGATTACACTGAGTGAGACCTATTTAAAGTGTTTCATAATTAGGAAAATTATGGTATATTTTAATTACAATGGTGTATTCAATACAAATTAGTGCACCGGTTCAGGATGTACGAAGTTGTATAGCATGAGTAATCTTGTGACAATAGTGGTTGTGTTCATGGTTTTCACAATTTAACATGATCATGAGAAATAAAAATAAGAATTAGTGTACCGGTTCAGGATATACCAATTGGTGTGGCAAGTGCTAAAGGCACTGGAGTGCCATTTCTAAAATGGACATTTTGTTGGTCTGGGATGTTTCGTGCAGTCGTTAAAAGTTGATGAAGTGCCTATGTTCATAGTGCAGTACGACGAACAACCTCCCAGAAGTCCTAGCCCTGGCATCTTCTTTCTTTTTTAAGGTGGACTAAAAGTTCAATTGCCCTTAAATAAATGTCGAAAGATACATATAGTTAGTGCTTCCACCGTAATCCGCTCAAATCTCAATTACTAACCTTAGTCCGTATAGTAATATGAATTTTTAAATTATATACATCACAATCCTGATGCACCAGAGCGCCCATTTAAACTTACTCCGGCCCAAGGTCAGCAGTGTATAATAAATACATGTGTCTGTCCAGTATATATACATTAATGAAGCGTGTGCAGACAATCTACGTGTATGTTAAGAGTAACTCGCTAATCCAGTATGCAATTACACCTAGTAATTACACTACTACGCAATCATTGGCGTTTTCTAATCGTCCAAGCCTACACTATTGGCAGACAATACTTCCTATGCGATATGCACGCATCATCGTTCGGTGACATGCATTTGCAATTTCAATCGCCCATATGTCATACGTGCCTGCACAAGATGCGACCTTCGGCTCCCGGCATGTGACAGTATGTGAGGGAATGGGGTTATTGGAGATTTCTGTCTGTGATACCTCATTCCTGTCTGTGATAGGCGCTCATGACATATGAGCGATTGCAATTGACAGTTCACTAAAGACTTTTGTAATCTTCACCAACAGTATCTTCTCATAAATAACCAGCAATTTTAATATATTTATAAAGTAATTATAGAACAGTAGGGAACTAGGGAATGAGCTTTTTGGACATTATATTGTTGGCAATTTAAAAATTGTAGGGAAATCTATTACTTATACTTAGAAAACTATTGCCCATCGGAACAAAATATACTAATAGATGCTAGCATTATTGCAGCGCATTTGTAGAAAATTTGTTGGCAAAGATGTGAAGTCTTGCAGTGGTTATGCACCAACAGGCACTATGGGAATCAAAAAGTTTGCCGAGTGCCCGAAACACTCAGCAAAGCCCTATATGTGAGGGAAAGTTTCCATATGGTCAACTGACATACAAATTTAAAAACTTTGCATATGTCGACATACAAACTGAATTTTCTTGTTGCTCAATCCATGTAAAAAATTTGCATGTCAGTCTTTGCTGTTTTCCTGACTGCTCAAGTGTGTATGTTTTTTATGAAATAATTATATCAAATCTTGTATCTTCAACTGTCAATATGATTCATGCTCAGTAGTGAGTGTTAAACTACTTATACCTAAATAATGTATATTGTTATTTTCTCAGTGGTAGATGGCCTGCTGGTTAACGATCAACTTGTGTGCATTTATAGCGTGAATTAGGAGCCTATGTCTCTGTTTTGAGAGTAATAAAGGTAAAGGTTGGAAGCCACACCTCCTGCCTTTGGTGCAAAGAAGGGTTAATAAATATCTCATTAAACTCGTACTCTCTATCATGTTGCAAGCTTATCCTGTTACAACTTTGCATTTCTCGCCTCACATCTAATTCTTTGTTGACATCCATTCCGTTGTTCTGCAAAGCCTCTACCTGAATACACTCATTTCCACCGTGCATGGTTCAATAGAGCTATAGACCTATAGTGAGTGGCCACAATGGACGCCCGAGGGCAAGCTATAGACCTATAGTGCGTGGCCACAATGGACGCCCAAGGTGCCCTCGACTCGTTCCTAGGCCGGCTTGCTGCCGTTCTTGTCAATGAGGCACAACTCCTGGGTGGCATCCGCGGCGATGTAGAGTTCATCAAAGATGAGATGGAGAGTATGAATGGTTTGCTCCTGCATCTGACTGAAGCTCAGTACCGGGACCATCAGGTGCGGGCATGGTTGAAGAAAGTGGCTGGCCTCACTCGTGACTGTGAGGGCAACGTCGAGCTCTGTGTCCACTATTGTGGAGATGGCCTCGAAGGAAAGGGGATCCTCATATACCTCCTGAGGATCCCTAGGTTGTATATGAATATTCCAGTTCGCCACCAGATCGCTAGGCGGATCCGGGAGCTCAAGGTCCGGGCAAGGGACATCGGAGATAGGCAGCTCAGGTACGGTGTCACCGTTCCAGAATCGGCCTTGGCCAGTTTCATCACTCATGATAGTGATGTACAGTCACCAGGGACCAGTGCAGATCAGGATGATCTTAGAAGGCGTGTTTTACTTGAAGGTGAACCTTCAGACGAGGTGAAGAATGTAAGCAAAGGCATTGATACCCTGATAAAGTGGCTATCCAATGACGAATCATCACCTGTCACTGATGACAAAACTGAAGAAGGCGGCAAGTCACAGCTGATGGTCTTCGCTATTCTCGGGGACTGGAATGGATCAACATTAGAAAACCTCGTCGCAAAAGGAGTGTACGAGCATCCCTTTGTGGCTAGCTCATTTGATTGTGAGGACCAGTGGTGGTCACCCTAACATGATGAGTGATTGACAACCATCGTGTGTGATGTGCTCTTGGCTTTGATGTGCAGGTGTAGGGTGCGACGTGGCAGTCGACAGTGCGTGGTGAACGGCAGGCGCGAAAGGTCATGCCGATGGACCGTGGTGAAGGCTGAACGTGAGTAGGCTTGGGCCGTGGAGGACAAGCGAAAGGTTCGGGCCGACGGACCGAGACGGTGAAGGGTGACACAAGTAGGCTTGGGCCGAGGGACCTGAAGATACCGGGCTGAGTCACGGGCGGCTCGCATGGTGCATGGACGAGCAAGAGTACATGGTGAAGATGGCGTCGGTCAAGTGAAGAAGGATGGCAATGGCGAGCGTCGAGTAGGCTTGCCATTGCGGTGGAGGCGTGAAAGAGCTCGAAGGCGTCGTGGCACTTGGCGGAGGCCGGACACGCATCTACACCGAGGGTTTGACCGGTTTGGCCATCAAAACCGGGGCTTCGGCAAGTCGTGCGGCGACTAGCTGAGAGGTTTCGGGGGGTTTTCCATAAAACCACCACGGAGGCAGGTTTGACCGGTTTGGGCCTCAAAACCGGGGCTTCGTCATGGCGTGCGGCGTCGGACGGAAGGGTTTAGGTGGTTTGGCCACAAAACCACCGAGGCGGAGGGTTTTCCGGTTTGGGCCTCAAAACCGGGGACGAGTCCAGTGCGGCCGGGCGGCGTCGGATCGGAGGACACGAGGCATCATCGCGAAGCTTACTTCGAGGCGAAGCGAAGCCGTGAAGATGTCGGGTCCGTCCAGTATACCGATACAAAGTTGGACGATTTTACCCCTGAGGGGTATTTGTGTTGTATGCTTCATATAGAGGCATTTTGGTCTTTAAGCCAAATGCCTATATATATATATATATATATATGAGGGGGCTGAAATTTCAGCCACATCTCTGGCTAGTGTGGTGGTGGCTTCTTATTTGTTTTGTGAGAGCCTTTGGGAGAAAGGGGAGAGGGAGTGAGATGAGAGGCTCTTTGTGTTGAGCTTTTAGCCATCCTAGTTTGGATTAGTGTAAGGATTAGCTTGCAACTGAATCTTTGGAGTGAATCAAATCATCTATTTAGTGTCTAATCTTTTCATCCCGAATTTATCATTTTCGGAGCTTTTTTTTGGGATTTTTCGTTCATGTGATTTAGCTGCGAAATGCGTGAAATTTGTTGGAGGCCTTTGTTGCTAGGATCCTTGTGAGCAATCTTGATTTGATCCTCTTTCAAATCTCTCACGGATTTGGCTCTAATTTGAGTTTTTCCCAAATTCATTCATCTTGCTAGGGTTTTGAGTTCATCCAAAATTCGTGAGATTTACTTGAGTGTTTTCGAATCCACTTCTAGATCTGTAGACTCTTATGGTGGCGCATCTATAGCTCAAGTCTTGCTTCGAATCATCAAGTATTGAGAGAGTATTTTGGATTTGAAGTTACACCGGTGTTCTCGTGTTGCCTCTGTTCTTCGTCTGTTCATCTAGGTCGGGTGTGAGCGACAGCCAGCGCACGCGCGGGCAGGCAGCCTTGCGCTGTGCGGGGTGCGTGGCCCGGGCTACGGCAATGGCCTGGTAAGCTCGCGAAGCGTGCGGCGCGGCTCGTTCTAGTCGTTCCTAAGGTGAGCTTGTCGCTAGTTGACTCGCGTCATCTTGACGACTAGAAGAGAGATGTGTTTGGGTGGCAATCCGGATATAGGCCTAGTTCTTCATCCGAAGAATTTTTATCGGGCTCCCATTCACCCCCCCCCCCTCTGGTCGCCCAGTCCGGTCCCACAGATTGCAAAGCCTGGGTTACATTAGGTCATACAGACAATACATGCGAGATACTGGCCAGCATACTAGACCAAGTAACTTCTCTCCAGGCTAGCAAAGAAGATGAAGATGAGGAGCAACTCGCCAGAAAACTTCAGGAGTGTCTTAAAGGTAAACGTTTCTTGATGGTTCTTGTCAATGTTTACTCTACTAGTATAAAATGGGAGAGCACAAGATCTGCTCTGTGTCATGCCGATGATTGCCCTCCAGGCAGCGCTGTAATACTGATCTCACAGTCTCTTTATGTGGCCGAGTCATCTTCTCCGAATAAAATCCTCACGGTTCGAAGCCTATTCAGGTATTACTTCAATAAAGCAGAGAAGCTGGCTGAAAAATTCCCATACAGATGGGAAGGTTATTCAGGGTCGAAAATCATAACTGCACTTCACCGTGATGTCGTTGCAATGAAGATGTTCCATCATCTTCTTTATGTTAATCCTAACAGGACAGAAATTGAACAACGAAACTATGTAGACACCATCTCAGAGTGCGAGCGACTGAACAAAAGCCTTGCTAACGAAATGTTACTATTAAGCTACAAAGAGCTGCCTAGCCAGTACAGGAGGTGCTTGATGTATCTCACTATTTTTCCCAAAGGCCACATCATCAGGGCTACAAGCTTGGCTAGAAGATGGGTTACTGAAGGATTCATAACTATGACAAGAAGTGATGAAATTGTGAATGCAACCAATGAAGCTGAGCGCTACTTGGATGTGCTGGTAACCAGGGGATTTGTTTCTGCAGTAGAAATTAGTGCTGCGCGCAACATCAAGACCTGCACAGTACATCAAGAAGTGCGCAAGTTCATTATAAGGCTTGCTAATGATATAAACTTTGTGGAGGCAAACCTGCCACGAGATATGGCTCACCACCTTTCTATCCACAACAGAATAGGACTGCAGGCAACCCATTCTGATGGTGACAACAAAGATGACATTGTAGCATTTCTTCCTGCAATGGCTGTATCTTATCAATGGAAGCTGTTGAAACTGCTGGACCTAGAAGGATCCAAAGGCTTGAAGAAGCAGCATCTAAAGTGCATATGCAAGATATTGCTGCTCAAGTATCTGAGCCTCAGGAACACTGATGTCACAGAACTGCCCAAGAAAATCGAGAACCTCCGATGCTTGGAGACATTAGACATCCGGCAAACCGAGGTAAGAGTGCTTGCCACAAAGGTGATTGTTCTTCCCAGACTAAAGCATTTCCTTGCTGGTCAGAATACCTCTGAAAGCCATTACGGTAATAGATCCGCAGAATCATCTGCTGCAGGGGAAATGCCCCTCCATATTCACAGAACGAGACACCTAGAAATACTGTCCCATGTCCAAGTTTCCAACAGTAACAAGCTAGTTGGCATCGCCAAGCTTCTGAAACTGAGGAAACTTGGTGTAGCACTTTGTGGTAAAAATGCCAAGTTGAGTGATCTGTTCCGGGAAATCGAGAAATTGCATGGATGCCTCCGCTCCTTGTCAATACAGATCTACCAACAAGCTGGCGAAGAATATCATGATGCCGGAACAGAAGTTGCTTTATCCATCCCTCCCCAATTCATCAAAACCCTTAACATCAGTGGTATCACTAGCGGACTTCCTCAGATGATTCATGAGCAACATCAACTTGCCAAGTTAAGACTGACAGAGACTTACTTGAATGAAGAAGCTCTGCGTATCCTTGGCAAGCTTCATAGTTTGCACTGCCTGAGGCTTCAGCACAAGTCATACACCAAGAGTGACATCAGCCTGAGAGAAGAAGAATTCCAAGCTCTAAAATTCCTGCTTGTCACATGCAGAAATGTCACCAACATTAGCTTTGAATTCGGTGCAGCTCCTAAGCTTGAGAGGATTGTTTGGTGTTTCTTTACTTTTGAGGTGCTTTCTGGGATCGTCCACCTCCCCGAGCTGAAGAAACTGGAGCTCAATGGCGATTGTAACCTGGACCTGGTGAGAGTGGAGATTGAAAAGCATTCCAATGAACCTGTCCTAAAGCATAGTTCGAACCACAGATGGCAAGAAGATGGAAATACAATGCCAGACTCGTCCTCGACAACTTGATAACTCCATTGCTCTTCATCGACCAGAGGAATTTCGGTATTTCTCAATTGAAAAAAGATGCAGACGACGAATACATCTGTACCTATCAACTTTCCGCTCAATGCGTCACTGAATATGGACCCATCATCTGGCTTGTATATCATGCTTGGCTTTCTCCATGTGTGCCGTATATTTGTTTTAATTCTATGAACTCTCTCAAATTTCGAACTTTTATGTCTGTGCAAGAATGAAGTGCACCAGCCTCATGGCTATGGTACGTGGAGAATTCCGTATACTCATTAGGAACACTCTATATTGTATTTGTTTGATTGCTCATCATTAAAAGCCTGAACATTACTGTCATCCTTTGTCGGCTTCCTCACTCGAGGAAAGATAATAATGAGCTCTTTTACAGTACACAATACTACTACCTAGTAATATACGGTATAAATCATATCAGATCATTCATTGTTCGGGATTAAATTAGTATAGGCTTGTTACAGTGCTTGAAATCGTTCATCGTTCATTGATCGTTCTTAAGAGGATTTGTAGTAAAATGGGGTAGTATGGTAATTGTTCCTCAGCTAATTACTTGGCACGCAATTCCGTTCATAGGAGATCGAAGAAATTCCTCTTCAGCATTCACGCAGCACTCTACGCAGGGGCCCCCATTCCATGAATGATACAGCATAGTGTAGCCTGGGAGCAAGAGATCAGAATGAAGACTGCCACAGTATGCGCTCCTGCTCGTTGTGCTCCTCTGCACAGCAAGCCTTGCGGAAGCGAGGCGCCTACTAGTCTAAAGCTTAACCACTTGTCTAATGCCGTTGCCACGTCGTCATTCCAGATCCATTCATTGACTGCCAACAACAGGAAGTGGCGCGGCCACGCCTTTGGTGGCACCGGTGGAGCAAGACGCCCGCGGCCTCAGCGGTTGCACTTGGATGGGCTGGCGCTCTGTGGTGAGGTATAATGGCAGGTCTGGGCCACACCTGTAGCTAGGAATGGCGATGTGGCGGCACCGGTTGCGACTTGCGTTGCCAGGGTAAAACGGCGGCGAGAGTAATCCAGAACATGGAATGGTGCTGACATTTGGGCCAACGAACATATGGTTCCAGAAACTAATTAGAACTACAAAGATATCTCTTTTAACAATGTCCCAACAAGCTTGGTAGAATTTGATAGGTATCTTATCAGATCCAGCAGATTTGTTGTGCTCCATTTGAAAGAGGGCCCCTTTAATCTCAGATTCTGAGAAAGGTTTGCAAAGTTCCTCATTATCGCTATCCACTAATTTCTCAGTGTTCTCAAATAAGCTAGGATTCAATAGAATCCTTGTGTTTTCTGCAGGACTAAAAAGTCTTTTGTAATAGTTGGTGGCATGGTCTAATAATTCTCTATCTGCCTCATTAACTCGATTCTCATCTACCAGATATAAGATTGTGTTTTTTGTTTTTCTTCCATTGGCCACCTTATGAAACTAATCAGTGTTGTTGTCTCCTTTATGCAGCCATGTTTCATGGCTCCTTTTGAACCAGTAGAGCTCCTCTTCTTCAAGTATGTTCATAAGTTCACTTAGTAGATTGGACCTAAGGTATAACTTGTTGTATGACAGAGGTCCAAGTTCCTCCTCCTCTTCTAAAGATCTTATTGTGCATTGAATTTAACTTTTCCATTTTCTCTGAGCTCCTTGGACATTGAAGCCCCAGCCTTTTAAGTTTAGTCTGAATTCTGTCAAATGCTATTTCAGCATGACAAGGTTTATCCCAACTTTCTTTGAATAATTCCTTAAAGCCAGGCTGCACCAACCAGGCTGTTTCAAATCGGAAGCTTAGATGACTTAGAGGTCTGTTTGTGTCAGCGTGCAAGACTAGAGGGTTATGACCAGATAGTTCCCTGGGAAGTTTATAGATAACCACTGTGGGGAACATATCATCCCACTCTTTGCTCATGAGAATTCTATCTAATTTTTCTAAGGTGGGATCAGTTTCATTGGGACCAGGTGAACTTTCCACCTGTCATGGCAATCTCTCTCAATTCATATGCCGAAATGATAGAATTAAAGATATCCGAGTATTTATTAGTCCCTCCCTTTTTGGTTTTTTCATGTTGAAATCTGATAATATTGAAATCTCCCCTCTACAATATAGGGCTCTTTGCTATTATTGCAGAACTGACAGAAAAGCATCTTTATTTCTCACTTGGGCAGCTCCATAAACAGTGATTAAATTCCATTTTGTCCTGCCTTTTTTATCCCATAAATTTAGTTGTAACATAAATCCGCCTTCCACAAAACCACCTACATCAAAATGTTCTAAATTTGTTCCTACCAGGATAAATGTACAATGCTTGGAAAAATGGAGAACCGTCTATTCCCAAAGATCTGACGGTGGTAAAATGAGAGGTACCAGGAGGTACCGAGATGTACCCAAAGAAAGGTACCTGGAGGTACTAACTAAATATATTTTCTGTATTAAAGTAAATACTTAGCTAAATATTCAGTTAGATGCTAGCATCAGCCACAAAAGTATCTCGTGGTACCTTCTGGTACTTTCCAAGCATTGTAAAATTCCTCCATATATAATAGATAAATAATTTTCGGGATCCAATCTATCTAGCCCTGTATTATATACGGTGACTTCCAATATACTCCTATCACTCACCAAACCAGGAGTAAATGATTAAAAACTAATAATGAAGACAATATAAATTCCACAAATATCAACGGGCACATATTACCTAACCCAAGACAACACTACTCATATTGGTCAAGTCGCCGCTGGGTACCACACACTACCTCTCTAGTCTTGAGGTCATATGTTTGATTGCCACAACTCAGCGGGCATGTATATATCACTAAAAAGAAACAAAAAATCGACTGAGTTTTCACTTTTTTTTTGAAGGAACAGGAGGGGAACTCCGCACGCCCCTACTGGCTATATATAAAAATATAAGTCCAAATACAGTGAAGACAAAGACAGCAAGAGTATAGCCAAAGACTGAGTTTTCACTTGACTGACTCTCTGTTTGGTCGTACAACCATCGTCGTCAACGCTTATTACAACCCGGTATAATGTTCGCACAACCCCTGATGGTGATACTATCGCTGTACAACGCTTATTACGTCAAAGACAAAGAAAAGCATGTGGATCGGGTCTTCACGGCCTGTCGTCTTCCCTTGGTTATCAAAATATGTAGGCTCCGATCCATGCATAGGCGTGCTAATAGTCAGAGAAATATCACGGTCACACTCCTCAAACATTTTGATTATAATGTAAATGGCGATTTGTCACACCCTGAAATTTAGGATTTCGGGATGTCATTAAAAAGAGAAATTAAATAAGTAATTTTCACAAATTGTTAAAACTTTTCCAATATTTTTTTAATTATCAATTTTAGTGTAGGAAAATAATCAACTTTCTAAATAAAATAAACATGCTTTTCTGTTGTCTTAATTGAAGTGTTGCATTTATGTCGCTGAATCTCATCTTTCTTGAGTGTTGAAGTTTTCAAAATACGTTTAGACGTCGATCAAATCCTTCCTGAGAATTTCCTATATTTTCTGGGAATTAATTCTCTTTTCCTAAAGTCAAATCCATTTGTTGGAAGGCTTTAAATTCTCTTTTCATGAGCTCCAAATATTTTATTTTGGTTCAAAGTCTTCAACTCTATCTCTAGAATTTTTCCTAGGATTTTTGGAGCTTTGGAGAGAATTTTTCATGGTTTAAATGCATTTGTTTTTGAACCGGAAATGTTTTCCCAAAATAATAACTCAAAATCTTCTTTCCTTCATGGGCCGACCCATCTCTCCGTGGCCCAGCATCTGCGAGCCTAGCAGCCCAGCCCACCCCCCAAATCCCTCTCCCGGCCCAACTCCTCTTCCTCCCAGCTCTCCCTTTCTCTCACCGACATGCGGGCCCTACCTGTCGGGGCCTTCATCTTCTTCCTTCTGTCGCCAAGCAGGACTCTGCTCGAGTCCGTGCTGCACCCGCGCCGCCGCCCTTCTTCGTGGTGCGCAAGCCATGGGATCCCCGGGACCGGCCTATTTATAGCGCCGCCTCAAGCCTTCCTCGACCCGCAAGCCGAAATCCCAGCCCCGAGCTCCCTTGCCCTTCTCCTCACGCAGCGCCGTCGTCCGGAGCCGAAGAAGAGCCGAGCGTCGCCGGCCTCTGCCTAGCTCCAATCCGATGGCCACACTCATCGCCAGAGGAAATTGACAAGTCCACGAGATTCGAGACACTGAGGAGAACCCGTTCAACCTATCCCTGTCGTCGTTCCGCCACCAGAGCATCACCACCGGGTCGACCCGAGAAGCAGGGCACCGCCGCCATCGAGCTCGAGCGCCGCCGCCATTACCCCACCATTTGGCCACATGTCCGCCTCCAAGATCTTGCTTCGGAGTTTACCAGGAAGGTGAGCAGCATGTCGAGCCTCTTCTCCCTCTCTCTTCTGCTCTGTCTTGTGCGTCCGCCCTCGTCGGAGTTCGCCAGCCGCGGTCCGTCGTCGCCGGCCGTCTCCATCGCGCAATCCCCGAGAAGAACCCCCAAATCCGAACCCCCACGCCCCCATCTTGCTCCAGAGCTTGGAATCACACGAAACGGTGGCTCCTAGCCCCAGAATCACTGTGCTCCGGCGAGCCACCACCATGGCGCCGCCGCCTGCCGCCGACGCCGGCGACCCAACTCGCCTGGAAGGCCTCCCGCCGTCCGATCTCAGATCAATGGTCTAGGTTAGATCTAAACCTCGGTCAGATCAAGTCAACCAGCCGGCCAGGGTTCTTTTGCAAAAACAACCTTGTATTCCTTGCAAATCAACCCGCAGTCCATCTCTGTTCAAAAGTAATTAGATATAGGTCCTGTTTTTATCAGTTTAGCCCCTGTACTTTTGAAGATTCCAACCCGCCGTCCTTGGCTGTTCGTTTTGCATGTGAGCCCTCGGGTTTTCATGTGAAATTATGTCTTAGCCCCTGAGTTCTTCTATTTAAGCTCCTGTTAGGTTATTTTTCTTCGCAGTTAGATCCCTAGAACCTTGTTTTATCCATAGATTTCACGTTTTAACTCCGTTTAACCTCGTTCTCGTTGCGTTAATCTTCTAAAAGCATAGAGTTTAGTTCACCAGTGTTGTTTACCATGTTTCATATTTTGGAATAAATTAATAAATATTAATTTGCCTAATTCTCATTTAACTAGCTTTCTAATTTAAAAGCTAATTAGAGATTACACCTTCATATTTATAATGAAAGTTAATTTGATTAATCATTATTGAACTATCCTTTTATAGTTAAAATATAGTAAGGTTTATATCTTGTCTTTTCATAAACAAAGATGTTAATTTGATTAATGCTTATTTCATATGTTTTCTAAATAAAAGCTAATTTAGCTTATATAGTGGTTTTACAAATTAATACTTAATTTGCTTAATGGTCAATATTGAAATTACTTTTCCTAAATAAAACATGACTAGGTTTATATATCGTTTTCTTTTATTAATAAATATTAACTTGATTAATATTTATTAACTGGCTTTTCTAATTAAAAGCAAAATAGGCTTGAACCTCGTTTCTACGAATAAATCTAATATGATTAATACTATTATAATTTCTTTCTAAATAACAATATGGCTAGTTGAACATTACGCATAAAGTTGTGCGCTAGATTCTCTCACATCTTTTACTTGCAAGATAAATGTTTAATTGGTATAATTTACACATACACATTTGCAAATAAAATTTGGTTAAGCTTTAACCCGTCTTTTCATATCAAAGTATAATTTGATTAATTTAAATAATGAATATTTCTCTAAATATTCATTACATGTATTTTTCTTAATTAAAATAAATAAAGCATATAGTCTTTTATTTCTTTTGTAATATAAATCATCCGATAGTTATACCTTTCCAACTGTTGTTCCGTTTTCAACGTTCCTTACGCCCTTGTGATCGTAGTAGCGAGCCCCATCGTTTAGTGCGTTCTTTTGAAGATTTTCTTTTGATTGGTGTATTGTTCTTAGTTGTATCTATTTCTTTGCTTGCATGTTTGTGCTTGTGCTCGATGTTTGCTACGATTAGAGGAGCATCGTTCCGAAGTTGTCAAGAACAGGAGTTGAAGACTGAGCAGTGGTATTCTTTTACGGAAAGGCAAGTGTACCTAACCATCTTTCTATCTATACTTTATGAGATCATATATGTTGATTGGAAACCATGGAGAACCACCCGGGATTAACTGTACAACCACAATACTACATGGCTCTGGTCTTAGCTGAATAATTAGATAAACTACATGTTGTGTTTGTGCTGCCTATTGGGTTGTTATTTGTTTGTGGATGTGTTGGTGCACGGATCAGAAGACTCTGTCTTCTGTTGAAACAGTAAGTGCTAGGAACAGACACACATGTAGGAATTCTTTGTAAAGGCTTCGTAGCATCTCTATGCAATCACACCTCGGAAGTGTGGTATGCGCCTTTGTGGTGCAGCATGGTTGGGTCTAAAGTTCCTCAGGACTTTTACGCGAATTGTGGTGAAAGTGTACAACCTCTGTAGAGTATAAAACTGTTATAACAGCCATGTTCGCGGTCATGAACGGCCTAGACCCTCACATGATTAATATACTTGAAGTTGATATTAAATTGTTCCGGTTATTTCGGTGGCCTTGCTGAGTACCAACTATAAGTGTATTCATCCTTGCTTATTGCTGCTCAGTATTCAGAAGGTGTGTGAAGTTATTGAAGGTGATGCTAGGCGTACACAATCCCCAGTCAACTGCCTGTGGTGAAGAGTTCAAGATTCCACTGCTATAAAACGTTTGTATTGTCTTTATTTTATTATTTCCGCTGTAACTTTGTGTTCTGTTTATTCATGGAGTCTATCATATGTGTGAAACTTGATCCTGGCACACATATGAGATGCATCTGGTTTTCTTTCTAAAACCAGGTGTGACATGATTTTGCTTGCTTTTTGGATCACAAACAAACACCAATGCAACAAATATAGCTAGACAAACAAAGAAAAAGAAATCACCCCAGTTCTCTCATCACTCTAGTCTGCACTACTACAAAAATGATTTTCGGAGGCGGTTTTTGATCCGCCTCCAAGCTAGCGCTTCTGTTAATGAGGCATTTTTGGAGGCGGATTCCTTCCCGCCTCCATTAATCAAATTAAAAATAAAAAAACGCGCCTCGCTAAATCCACCACCGTAGCCCTCACCTCACCGGATCCGCCGCCATAGCCTCCACCTCGCCAGATCCGCCATCGTAGTCCCCGCCTCGCCAGATCCACCGCGGTAGGCCCGCTCCTCGCCGGATCCGCTGCTGTAGGCCCGCACCTCGCCGGATCCACCGTTGTAGGCCCGCGTCTCACCGGATCTGCCATCGTAGGCCCTGCCTCTCCGGATCCATCGCCGTAGGCCCACGTCTCACTGGATCCATCGCCGCAGCATGCCTCACGCCGCCGCTCCACACCTCGCATCGCCACCGTTCCACAGCTTGCGTCGCCGCTGCATCTCGACACCTCGCGGGAGAGAGGAGAGGAAGAGAGGGCGCCACTGCACAGCTGTGGGAGAAGGGCGGCTGTGCTGCAGAGGGAGAGGGAGGCGGCTCTGGTGGGGAAGGGTGGCGATGCGGTGAGGGGAGGGGGTGGCGGCGACTGGTGAGAGAGAGGGAGAGGAAGGCAGACGTCCGGCTGGAGAAGGGGAGGGCTGCTGCAGCTGAGGGAAAAGAAGTGGGATAACCCTAACCCTAAAAATTGGTTTATATACAAGAGCATGTTATCGGGCCAAGATGGATCATTTGGGCTGCTTTGGGCCTTGGAAACTTACCAAGCGGGCCTTGACCTCAAAAATTGAATTACGCAGGCGGACACTTTATAATGTACGCCTCCAAAAATAGATGATTTTCGAAGGTGGTTGTTTTAAAATGTCCGCCTCTGAAAATCTATTTTTGGAGGCGGACAAATACAACTACCTCTGAAAATAAAAAATGCCCGCCTTCGTTGATCCCCGCATTAACAGCCTCTGAGAGCTTTTTTGAAGTGTCCTGAAAAATGTTTTTTTTGTATTAGTGTTGTAAAGACGATTTTGCCAACTTTTATATACAAATAAGAGATGATGATGATCTTGTTGTCACCCTTTCTTTGTATGTATGTACTTGTAGTCACGCTAGTGATCAAATTAACAGCGTCGATCGAGTCAATAGCACGCAACATGAAAGTTACCTAGCTAGAGCCGTCGTCCATGGTATGTACGCGTCAATAATAAATTTTAGCACTCACTTCACTGGTGCTGTCCGTTACTATTATAAGGATTAGTTTTCTTCTATAAATTATAATTGGAACACGCAATTGTAACCTACTCCCTCCATCCCCAAAAGAGTGTCGCCGTTGGTGTGCGTGCCACAAGTTTGACTTGATTTATAGAAAATACGTGCAACATGGAAGTCTCCAAATAATTTTTATAAAAACTAGATCTAAATATCTATCTAATAATATTCATATTATAACATAAATTTTAATATATTTTTAAATATAATTGACCGTAGGTTTTTTTCGGGAAGTGAGTGTTGTAACACGGTTTTTCTTGTATTACGAACAGTGAGAAAGTCTCAGCTGACTTCTTTTTCGTTCCTTCAAAAATTGTCCCTTACAGCTACTGTTGACCTGCTATTTATAGGGGTCAACCTCGTATGTTTACAAGACCGTTACTTCCCGCCAAAAATCTAATATCTATCCTAGCTTTTAGATGACCGTTGCTTCCCGCCAATCTTCATTTCAGCCTCGTTACAGGAGATAGATTCGTTCTAGCATTTCCTAGCTTCGTGACCAGCCTCGTACTATTGTCTTCTTTGCCTTGACTTCTTCAGTCTTGCTCGAGGCTTTAACCTCTTCACATTAGCTTCGTGCTCATCATCTTCGTCCTTACTTTTATAACTTCACCTTCAACTTTAACCTCTTCGAAATAACTTCACATTTGTCTTCTTCGTTCTAACTTCTTCAGTCTCGCCTGCAAAAATAGAAAATATGATTCCAAGGGGCGTCTCCCCAACAGTAGCCCCTTCGTCCTTGGATTCGAGTTTGTCACTATTCACTCCTCGAACTCCTGGGACGAAACCCAAAAGGCGTCCCCTTGGATTAATTTGGCGGTTACTTTGGCGTCTTTTCACGGCGCAAACTTCGGAACTTACCACGCCTATAAATAGTAGAGGTTACCCCCCCTAAAAATTACCTTCGCTTTCGCCTTTGTCCTCGTGCAATTGCCTTCGCTTTGCTTTAGCTCTCGTTTCTGACCTCGTGCTACTGTCTTCGCTTCGCACTAATTGTTGCTTTCTGTTAAGACTCTTGAAGTGCTTCGCTGTTAGAAAGAGGTTAGTTTTGAAGAATCTTTGTCCTCGTTTCTTGTTTCGTTATGTTTTTGATTGTTTTTCATTATTAGTTTCAGAAATGGCTCAAGTCACATCTGCTGCTATTCCAACCTCTGATGCTGAAAGAGAGAACAGTCCCCTGGGTTCAAACCCGGGAAGTGAGGATTTGGAAGGAGTCGAGGCTAATGTCAATGATCTCATTGGAGAATCAGCTCCTAAGACCCTTCATTTCGGTCGATCTTCTGTTACCGCAGGGATGATTTCATCTTATGTGCAGAATGGATACTTTCCTGAAGGTGTTGGCCGTGCTCCTGGAAACGAAACTACTCCTGATCCCCAATTCGGAGAAGCTGTAGTGTTTTCCGAATTCTTTACTGCGGGACTCCGCTTTCCTTGCGATCCGATGCTGCCCCAGATCCTGGACCGTTTCAACGTCAAGCTTCATCAGTTGACACCCAACTCCTTCGTTCAGCTTTCGAAGTTTTTCTGGGGTGTTAAGACATTCGGAGGTGAAATTGACCTCGGCACTTTTGGCCGCTTCAATGAGCTTCATCTTCAAAAGAGGTCAATCTTTTTGGAAGAAGGCGGAGAAGAACATATTGGGCAGTTTGGAGTTGCGACTTTTACTTCGCGTCGACGAAGTGCCGCCTTGAAGATCACAAAAGTTGACTTCACCTACGCTCAACGGAACCGCTGGGATGTAAATTGGCCGAAGTCGTGGTTCTATGTGAAAGTTGGCTTCGCCTCTTCGGATTCCAACGAAATCAACTATCCTTTTGCTGGCCCTCTTGGCAATGTCGAAGTATCCACTGTGATTAACTTCGACAAGAAATCCGAAGCTTTTAAGAAAAACAGTCGTTGCTTTATCCATGCCACTCGGCGACTGACGGGCCGTGATGTGGTTGAGGAGTTTCTGGCTGCTGAGATCTGGCCTTTGGGGAATGACTGGAAACCCTTTAGAGTTGAGGAGAGGCAAATACCTGGATTCGACTTGCCTACTACCTTTGCTATCTTCGGACTTACAAAACCTGCTGATATGTCCGAAGATGATCTGATCTCTAAGGTTGAATGGGCCACCAAAGCTTTGATTGGCCCTCTTACTGAAAAGGAGAAGAAGGCAATGATTGACCTCTTCGAAAAACCCAGCCGCTTGAATCGGCCATGGTTAGAGATGGGCATCAAATATGGAGATAGAGTGAAACCCTCCAAGCCCCAGAAACGCATGAAGCCAGTTGGAAATATTGGATCCGAGCAAGCTGGAGTGATTCGAAGATATAAAAAGACTTCATCAAAAGTTCTAATATCTTCGAGTCAGGATGCTCCCCAGACGAAGACAAAGCTGCTCGAGGCTCAGAAGAGGAAAAGTGCCTGTGTGCAACAATCTGCCGCTGCGCCTAACAAGAAACCTCGACTGACTCGAAAGGTGGATTTGTCTCTCCTGGACAGTCCTGAAGGCGAAGCTGAAGCTGAGAAGGAGAAAGAAACTATTGAAGCAGCTTGTGGACTTCTAGGAATTGCTGGCATTACTGGCGATGACCTCGGCACATCGGGGTTCATGAAGGATCTGGCAGGCACCTCTGCTGCTTCGGGTGAAGGTTTGTTTGTTCCTTTCATGAAATGCCCCGGTGCTAGAATGAGCCTCACAGGCTCAATATCGAGTGTTGTTTCGAAATCTCCAAAAGAATTCGATCCAAACTTTCTTGAGCTCTTAGAGCATAACTTCGGCTTGTATTCCACAGAACCAGCCGTCGAAGCCATGAATGTTGAAGAAGATAAAGTAGCCGAGGCCAAACACGAGGTCAGAAATTTTAGTTGTACTATACTTGACCACTAAATTTCTTCTATTGTTTTTGCTTACTTTGTTTGATATTTTTAGGTCGAGGTTGTGGATGTCAAGGGTAAAAAGATCCCTGAAGAAACATCTACGAAGCCCTCTCAAGACTTGGCTACTTCTTCGTTTGTTGAACTTGGTGAAGATACTGATGAGATGCGAGGTGAGAAAGAAAAAATTCTATCACCACTTCATGTTTAGTTTCGTTTTTGATTCTTATATTTTGTCTTCGTTTTTATAGGTTATAAAGCATCATTGGAAAATCTTAGTTTTGAAGAGCTATCTCGCTTGAGCGTCTCCACAGCGCACAAGGTTCGTGCTTGCTTCTTACTATTTTATCCTCGTCTCTTCCTTTATATTTGTCTTACGTTTTTGTTTTCGATTTGCTTCCTTAGGTTAAACTGATCAACGCTGTTTGTGCCTCAAAGTCTAAGACTGCTGCTGATCGGCTTCGTTTCTTGGAGGGGGAGAATGAGAGGCTTCGGGAAGTTAACGACAGACTTCACAAAGATTTGACTAAGCTCGGGGACACTTGGGACTCTACTGATAGAAAATATAAAGCCTTGCAAAAAGACTATGACAAGAACCTGGCTGTGATCGAGAACCTTCGTGACGCCGTGGTTCGCGAGTCCGATGCTGCGAAAGAGGCTAAAACCAAAGTGTCTTCCCTCGAACTTAAGTTAAAGGAAGCTGAAGATTCTCTAGCCTCTTCCAAGATTCTTGATGCTGAGAGGATAAATCGAATTTTTGATTCGTATACTAGCTCGCTCAAGCAGTTCGGAGCCACTCCTTACGCTCTTCCGGTGGACTTAAACATTGATAGTTTCTTAACTTGGATTGAAGAAGAATTTGCTGGTCTCGGGGATGTGTTTTCTATTGCTGGCGACAACTTCGCACTTACCTGCACCGATGGCCTCGGCAGATTTCTTGAAAAAGAGAATAAGGAACTACTTCTTCGAGTTGCCGGTCCTGGATTCCGCTTTTCTGACTTCGGAGACTTGTCCTCGTCTAGCTCTAAAGAAGTCGAAACTATGAAGCGTCGCTTCTTGCGGGACTTCTGGAACGTCTATGGGCGAGATATAGCTAAGGATTCTTCTTCGAAGGTAAGAAACTTTTTCTGTATAACTTTGCTTCTTCTTCTCTTTTTATTATTGTCAAATATCCTAAGTCTTTTGCTTTGTTTCTTCACCAGGAAGAAACTGAGGACGCAGAAGCTGAAGAAGCTGGAGAAGGAAGAGAGGAAGAAAGCGAGGAAGAAGAAGATGAAACCCTGGATTCGCCTCGTGATGATGACGAAGCTAAATCTCCCCAAGAAGAAGGAGAAATCTAGTCACGAGTCGAAGTTAATTAATGTAAAAAACTTGTTGCAAGTCATGAGCGATGTTTGTGAGCTCCAGAACGACTTAAACACTGAAATTGTTCACGATTTTGTCTATATTAGCCTCGTAATTATCTTCGATCTTTGTTTCGAAGTGCATGCGTTGGACTCATAAAATTTCTTTTCATTTGGGATTGTTTGTACATTATCTTGTTTCTATAAGATCATGACCTTTAGATTCGTTTTCGCTATGAAAGACGCTTAAATGTTCTTTGGCTTCTAATTCCCTTGTTAACTCGAGAAAGCCTTGAAGCGGATGTGCTTTTCTCCATATATTGGCTTCTAGTTCCCTTGTTAACTCGAGAAAGCCTTGAAGCGGATGCGCTCTTCTCCATGATCGCACAACTTGAGAGGGCGTTGCTGTACGAAGTATCTATGGGCCCTGTGCTGTTGTTGATCTTTAGCCTGGGCAGATCATGCCGTCGAGCGTTCCTTTGATTCCTGTTGCCTCTCATTTCTAGGGAAAATTTTTCTTTTTCATTTGCTTTGCTTTTTCTCTTGCCGAGGTTTGTCTCCTCCTTTCTCTTTTATAGTGGTCTTTGGACCCTTGGGGAAATTATGATTTCACCTAACCTCGTGTCCTTTTTTAAAAAGTACAAGTTAGGTGATTCGTTTTAATGTGCTCGTTGCTTGGTGAAAACTTGTTTTTGAATAAATGCAAAAGGGGGCTTCTCTTTTTTGCCTTTGAAAAAGGCGTCCCCTCCCTCGATAGCCCCTTTGTGTTTATTCATTGCTTCTTACTTCGAGCAACGAATCTGAAAGATTACGTTCTCTTGTTTTACTTTCGAAATAGGGCAACTCTGTTGCTTTTTTCGTTCCCCTGATTTGATCTAGACTGTAGGTCTTCT
Source organism: Digitaria exilis (assembly GCA_015342445.1). Taxonomy (NCBI): domain Eukaryota; kingdom Viridiplantae; phylum Streptophyta; class Magnoliopsida; order Poales; family Poaceae; genus Digitaria; species Digitaria exilis. Next base: position 774,810 of record JACEFO010002210.1, on the reverse strand, counting down.
TGCGAGGTTTTGTTTCTAACCTCTTTCTTAGACAATTTTGTTCGAGATCTTTTTGGCGAGGTTATATTTCTGACCTCGACCTTGGGCTATTTTGCTCAAGGCTTCTTTTTGCGAGGTTAATGTTTGCAACCTCGGCCTCGAACTATTTTGTTCGAGGTCTTATTTTTGCGAAGTTATATTTCAACCTCGTCCTCGAGCTATTTTCCTCGAGGTCTTCTTTTTGCGAGGTTATTTTTCAACCTCGGCCTCGAGTTATCTTGCTCGAGGTCTTCTTTTTGCGAGGTTATTTTTCAACCTCGGCCTCGAGCTATTTTGCTCGAGGTCTTCTTTTTGCGAGGTTATTTCTCAACCTCGGCCTCGAGCTATTTTGCTCGAGGTCTTCTTTTTGCGAGGTTATTTCTCAACCTCGGCCTCGAGCTATCTTGCTCGAGGTCTTCTTTTTGCGAGGTTATTTTTCAACCTCGGCCTCGAGCTATTTTGCTCGAGGTCTTCTTTTTGCGAGGTTATTTCTCAACCTCGGCCTCGAGCTATCTTGCTCGAGGTCTTCTTTTTGCGAGGTTATTTTTCAACCTCGGCCTCGAGCTATTTTGCTCGAGGTCTTCTTTTTGCGAGGTTATTTCTCAACCTCGGCCTCGAGCTATTTTGCTCGAGGTCTTCTTTTTGCGAGGTTATTTCTCAACCTCGGTGTGTTTTTTGCTCAAGTGCTTTTTAGGGGAATCTCCTTTATCGATTTTTTGGAGAGATTTACATAGGTTCGCCTCATTAAAAACCTCACCTCCAGTTTCCTGGAGCCCCTTTTGTGAGGAAAAGAGTGCGACCTTTTGTGATGAAAGAAAAAAAAAGAAAAGAGGTGCTACGTATTTGTTCTTATAGCTCCGCACATTTACGAAGTTGACCTTTACAAAAAGAACTGAAACTTGGAAAAACTGTACAGCTTTATTTGTTCCGATTCTAGTTATAGTACTTGCGAACTTGCTCTACGTTCCATGAGTGAGGTAATTCTTCTCCATTTTCGGTGGACAGATGATAGGACCCTGGCCTCGAGCTTTTGGTGACAATGTATGGTCCTTCCCATTTTTCCTCGAATTTGGATAAGTTTTCTGCGTTATGCCTTCTTTTGATTACCAGGTCCCCAACTCTGATCTCTCTTATTTTCGCCTTTGGGTCGCGCCACTTTCGTGTTTGCCTTTGATATGATTCGAGGTTATGTGAAGCTACAAGCCGATCGACTTCGATTAGGTCCTTTTCCACCATTTCTTTTTCACCTTCGTTACTACTAAGTGTTACCCTTAGTGTTTTGGCCTTGATTTCTTCTGGAACCATTGCTTCAGTTCCGTATAGCAGTCTGAAAGGAGTGAACTTGGTTGCTCTGGATTCTGTGGTATTATGTGACCATACTGCGATTGGCAGATCGTCAATCCATTTTCCCTTTTTGTGGTCGAAGAGCATCTTCCTTATAGTTGAAAAAATGATGCCGTTGGCTCTTTCAACTGCGCCGTTTGATTGCGGATGATATACGGATGCATACTTCACTTTGGTTCCCATTGTTGTGCAAAAATCTCTGAATGATTCGCTGTCAAATTGCTTTCCATTGTCTACTGTTATTTCTTTTGGTACCCCGAATCTGCAAATGATGTTATGCCAGAAGAACTTTTGTATTGTATGCGAAGTTATCGATGCTAGGGCTTTTGCTTCGATCCACTTTGTGAAATATTCCACGGCAACTACTGCGAATCTGCAGTTTCCTTGAGCTGTTGGGAGAGGTCCCACCAAATCTATTCCCCATCTTTGCAATGGCCAAGAAGGTGTGATGAGCTGCAACAGTGAACATGGAATCTTTTGATTGCTTGCGTTCTTTTGACATGCTTCGCATTTCTTTGCTACTTCGTCTGCATCTTTTATCATTGTTGGCCAAAACATTCCTTGTCTGACTGCTTTTGCTGCGAGGGCTCTTGGACCAATATGTGTTCCGCATATTCCCTCGTGAATGCTTTTTAGTATCGCCGTTCCTTGTTCTTTTGCAATGCATTTTAGCCATGGAGCTGATATCCCCTTCTTGTACAGCTCTCCTTGTATTATCTGATACCCTTTTGCTCTTGCTGGTATTCTTTTGGCCTCGCTTGCTGAACAGGGTGTGAAATTGTTTTGTAAGTATGCCATGATTGGTGCTCTCCAATCTTTCCAGCAAATGTGTGCTAGATGCTGCTTTCTGATTGAGGGGATGGTCATGACCTCGTAAATTACGTCCTCAGGTAGTTCTTCCTTCTTTGCTGCTTTTTTGGCTAGATCATCAGCTTCGTTGTTGTCGTTTCTGTGGATGTGCTCTACTATGAATCCTTTGAAATGTTTCTCCATTTCTCTGACTTCTTCGAGGTAATCGATTAGTTCTGGTTTTCTAGCTTTGCTATCCTTTTCGATGTGGTCCCTTGCTATTTTCGAGTCTGTCTTCACAATGAACCTTTGTTTTCCTAGTGATTTCATTTTTCGTAACCCAAGCAGGAGTGCTTCGTATTCTGCTACATTATTTGTGATTTGAATCTCTTGATTGCTGAATTCCAATCGTGCTGCGAATCTTGTTTTGATTCCGCCTGGTGAAACCAGTATTGCAGAGATCGCTGCTCCTTTGTTACAATATGCTCCATCACAATAGACTGTCCACTGTTTTTCGTCTTCGTCTGATTTCTCATGCTTTGGAGAGGTCCAGTCTGCTACGAAGTCAGCTAATACTTGGGATTTGATTGCATTTCGTCTTACGAATTCGATATTGAATCCGGATAGTTCTGCGGACCATTTGCTGATCCTATTCGAAGCTTCTCTATTTGCGAATAACTCGGCTAGAGGTTTGTTGGTGACGACTGTAACTTTGTGAGCTTCGAAATAGTGCCTGAGTTTTCTTGATGCCATAAGCAATGCATATGCAATTTTTTCGAGCTCAGAGTATGACTTCTTGGCTCCAGATAATGCTTCAGAAACGAAGTAGGCCGGCAACTGCTTCAGAATGCCTTCGATTTCGGTTTCTTGTACTATTGCAGCGCTTACTGCTGACTCTGATACTGCAAGGTAGAGGAGAAGGTCTTTTCCTTGGGCTGGTGGTGATAGTTTGATCATTGTCGCAAGGTACTGCTTTAGTTCTCTGAATGCTTTCGATTGTTCTTCGCCCCAGTTGAATTTCTGTGCATGTCTGAGAGTTTTGAAGAAAGGAAAGCTTCGCTCGGCTGCTCTTGGTACGAATCTGTTTAGAGCTGCGATTCTGCCTGTCAATTGTTGGACTTCCTTAACCGTCTTTGGCTCCTCCATGGATGCCAAGGCTTGTACCTTGTCTGGGTTGGCCTCGATTCCCTTTGATGTTACAAGGCACCCCAAGACTTTTCCTTTAGTTACTCCAAAGATGCATTTTTCTGGATTTAAGCTCAAGTTTGACATTCTTAGATTGTTGAAGGTTTCCTCGAGATCTTTGATGTGATCCGTTCTTTTGATGCTTTTTACGACGAGGTCATCCACATAAGCTAGCATGTTTCTATCAATTTGTGAGTTGAAAACTTTTTTGGTCATTCTTGAGAAAGTTGATCCTGCGTTTCTCAGCCCTTCTGGCATTCTGACGAAACAAAAAGTTCCGAAAGGTGTTATGAAGCTTGTCTTCTCCTCATCCTCTTGTTTCATCCAAACTTGGTGATACCCTGAAAAGCAATCTAGCAAAGATAGAATCTCGCTGTTGGCTGCGTCATCAACGACGCTATCAATTCTTGGTAGAGGAAAATCATCTTTTGGGCAGTGCTTGTTTAATGTTGTGAAGTCGATGCACATCCTCCATTTTCCGTTTTTCTTCTTCACCGGGACAGTATTTGCCAACCATTCTGGGTATTGTACTTCATTGATTACTTTTGCTTTCAGTAGCCTTTCCACTTCGGATTTTATTCCTTCTACCTTCTCGTCCGACATTTTTCTCAATTTTTGTTTTCTTGGCTTTGTCTTCGGGTTTATGTTGAGGCTATGCTCGATTATGGTTCTGCTGACACCCTTTAGGTCTGCAGCTGTCCACGCAAAGACATCCTTATTCTTTCTTAAGAAAGTTATCAATTCCTCCTCTTCTTGGGGGGTAAGGTCTGCTCCGATCGTGACCTCTCTACCTTCGACTCCTGGATCAAGAGAGACTCGCTTGGTGTCTTGTGCTTGAATAGTTTCTTTTACTTTTTCCACTTTGGATTGCGATGGCGTCTTTTTGATCGATTCTGTTTGGACTTTATTGCTTGTTTGTTTCGTTTCTGCCTGCAAGAGGTTGACGTTTTTCTCGCCTGGGGTAATTCCTTGTTCGATGTCCCTTGCGACTTGCTGGTTTCCAAATACTGTGATTACTCCATTTGATGCTGGAAGTTTAATACAGAGATATGCCTGTCGTACAATAGCTTCGAACGTGTTGAGAAAACCTCTTCCAAAGATTGCATTGTAAGGGTAGTACATGTCAACTACGTCAAAAGTGATTCGTTCTGTTCTGGGATTACTCAGGTCCCCCAAAGTTACCGGTAATTCGATTTTTCCTAAGGCCCGGATTCTTTTTCCTCCGAAACCAATGAGTGGAGTTTCTGATGGTTGTAACAAGCTTCTGCTGATATTCATTTGATCGAAAGCACTAGCGAAGATAATATCGGCTGAACTGCCATCGTCTATCAGTATCTTTGTTAGCTCCCAGCCTGCCACATTTGTTTCGATGACCATGGCATCAGTGTGAGGATAGCATTGGAGTTTGAGATCCTGCTCAGTAAAGGTTACTGGAACATGCGACCAATGGGTTTTTATTACTGGGCCATTTGGTAGTATTGCGTGCACTCTTCTGAAGTAATCTTTTCTTTGTCTTTTGCTTTCGAAATCAACTGAAGATCCTCCTGCTATGGGCAGAATCATACCGCGAGAGGGAATGGGACCCTTGGCGGGTGTTGAATTCGGTGTTGGAGCTGCTTGCATTACAGTTTCGTCTTTTCTTGCTGCGGTGGATTGGATTGAGCTGTGCGCTTGTTGATTTGATTCGGACTGGGTTTGATGCCAAGCCAAACAAGGCTGATGGTATGTTGAAAAGGATTCTGAATTCGTCGGGAGTTGTAGCTGCGGATTCGGCGTGTTATGGGTGGTGCACTGCCAAGAATTTGTTTGGACTGCGCGACCTTGATTGTTGTTTTGGTTGATTTCTTGCTTTACCCTGATGGTTATGGGACATCTCCCTGTACTGTGATCTGGGTTTTCGCCATGGAATTGACAGAACCAAGATCGAGATTGGCTTTCTTGTTGGCCTCGACCTCTTCCACGGCCTCTGCCTCGTTCGCCTCTTCCTCGTGTGGATGAAGAGTTGAAGTTTTGCTTCGCTGCATTTGATTCGTTACTATGTTGGCCGCTCTCGTTTTCTATGTGAAAAACTTGGGTTGGTCTGTTGTAGTTCTGCTTTTCGTATGTGGGCTGCTTATAGTTTCCGTTTGCTTTTCTGAGCATGGCTCTTTCGTTGATTCTTCTCCTGTGATCATCGTCTGATCTGCAAAATTTTTCCATCTCGTGGAAGAGTTCATGGAGGTTCCTTGGTTTGTTTTTGACGAATTCTGACGCGCATGGCCCTGGTCCCAACCCGTGAATGCATGCATCAATTGCTATTGAGTCTGGGATATCATCTGTTTGGGCCTTTAATTGGATGAAGCGTTTGAAATACTGAGCTAATGGCTCTCTTTCCTCCTGTCTGCATGCGAATAGATCTCCCGAGGTTAACAGTTGCCTATTGAATCCTTGGAAGTTTTGAAGTACTTTGGCCTTTAATTGTTCCCAGCTGAAAATTGATCCTGGGCTTAGTCTCGTGAACCATGTGAGAGCCGGTCCTTCACAGGCTATGATGAATGATTTTGCTAGAACTAGCTCGTTTCCTCCTGCGGAAGCTACAGCAACTTCGTAGCTCATCAGAAACTGCCTTGGATCACAAGTACCATTGTATTTGGGCAAGGTGATGGGCTTGTATGAGGTTGGCCATGGTGCATTTTGAAGGCCTGGAGATAACGGTGAATTCGAGTCGAAGCTTCTGAAACCCGTGTTGCAATTTGTTGTTTCGGTGTTGTATTCTCTCTCGGGCTCTTGAACGGTTTCTTTGCTCGCATTGAGCTCGCTTTGGAGTCTCTGGAGCTCGTTCTTGGCCTCTGCAATTTTTCGTTCTTTCTCGGTTTCTTTTCTTTGGTTCTCTGCTTCCTTCAACAGGGCTTCTTTTTCTTGCTTAAGTCTCTCAATTTCTTGTAATAGTTGTTCGAGGCTAGCTTCTTCTCGATTTTGGTTATTATTGGTAGTGACTGGCTCTAGTGAAACTCGTCGTTCATCGTTTTCTCTTTCATTTTCGTGAACTTTGGAGGTCCGTGGATGATTGGACCGTTGCTTTTTCTTGGGTGGCATCGTGAGTTTTTATTTCGATCCTAACACGCGGACGGCGCCAACTGTTGTAACACGGTTTTTCTTGTATTACGAACAGTGAGAAAGTCTCAGCTGACTTCTTTTTCGTTCCTTCAAAAATTGTCCCTTACAGCTACTGTTGACCTGCTGTTTATAGGGGTCAACCTCGTATGTTTACAAGACCGTTACTTCCCGCCAAAAATCTAATATCTATCCTAGCTTTTAGATGATCGTTGCTTCCCGCCAATCTTCATTTCAGCCTCGTTACAGGAGATAGATTCGTTCTAGCATTTCCTAGCTTCGTGACCAGCCTCGTACTATTGTCTTCTTTGCCTTGACTTCTTCAGTCTTGCTCGAGGCTTTAACCTCTTCACATTAGCTTCGTGCTCATCATCTTCGTCCTTACTTTTATAACTTCACCTTCAACTTTAACCTCTTCGAAATAACTTCACATTTGTCTTCTTCGTTCTAACTTCTTCAGTCTCGCCTGCAAAAATAGAAAATATGATTCCAAGGGGCGTCTCCCCAACAGTGAGAAAGACACTTTTTAGGACGGAGGGAGTTTTACATACGCATGTTTATTTCTGTTCCAATAACTAGTACAATTAGATTAGAGCTGGTATAATAATTTATATTATATGAACTAATAACCTCAATTAGTTACCTGTCGTCTTCAACTATGTTCCCATCATCATTATTTTCTGTCGGATTATAATGAGGGCACTCTGCATATTGACCACGACGGCTAAGGAAAATATGGAGACAAAGAGGACTCAAGTGGCCAAGCGGCCCAAGCCACACCACCACCAGATGCATCCGTTCCAACGCGTATGTGTTGACCATTTCCAACAAGCAGGGCGTAAATGCAGTAGTTGACCGTCAGCTAGCTAGCCAATTCCAAAGGTGGTGCACATGATGAAGACGATATTTGTCCAGCATGCTTACGCGACTCATATTGTGTCCAGTAGTTCCAATTAGAACAGTTCAACTCCTTCGGTGCATGTTGTTGTGCACAAATTAGAGTATGGACATGTTCCGTCAGACACCACATATTTTGTTACCGCTTGCCTCAAGCTGCTACTTCTGCGATCTTACTCCTGCAAGTGCCTCACTATACTAAATCCACAAGGTGCTGGTTAGATCAGTGTTCCCATGTGCACATGGATCTATGGTCGAAACCGATCGATGCTGATATGTAAAGAAAGAAACTGTTCGTGTGTAGTACATCCATCAATTGCATCAGGGCTGTGCGGTGATCCCTTCACATGCAGACAATTTTGCAGCTTCCTATGTGATAAAAAAATGTAGCTTTCTATGACATTTTTTCATGATTAATTATGCAGGATTCATGTGGTCCATAGAAATCTTATCATAGGTATAAGGTGTGTCTACATCCAGATTGTTAATCAAGTATAACCGATTCAGAAGAGACGACGACCCTCGCACATGTGGCATCCACGGGCTTTCCGATCAGACAATCCTTTATATATCTAGTGCTTGGTGCTTGCTAACTACTTCCTCCACTTTAGGCAACACAAGTAGCGGTGGCTCAATTCATAAGTAGGTCAGTATTCCTTCCTACCTATTGTCCTGTTGCTTTTATTCATTCTTCAGAATATTAGAAAAGGTATCTACAATTCTACATCAATCTTTATTTCTTTTCTATCTGCCCTTTGCAACTCAACCATTACGTATGTCTCTTCTCATGGCCTCGTAGCAAAGGATCCATCAAACACGTATGGCAACTGAACTTGTGACAACGGTCATCGGAGTTGGGTTCAAGATCAAGGAAGTGTCGGAGAAGTATAAAGGGAACAATGAAGAGTGCCGCAAGATCTGTCACTTCGTGGACACATTGAACGCCGACCTGACGTTGCTTAAAGAAGCACCAGTCATGAATAACCAAGGGGTATGTGATGCAATGGAGCGTCTCAAGGTTTCCCTTGAGAAGACACAGTGAAGTTGAGAAATACCAAAGCAATAGCTCCATTCACAAAGCCTTCAAGGCTGATGACATAGCCCGCAATCTGGACGGGTTGAGACAGGATATTTCAGAGAAATTACTTGCAGCGGAGCTTCATATCAGCGTCGATACCAACTCACAAGTACACAGAATGGACAAAAAGATGGACCACAATTTCAATTCTCTGAAGAGCAAAATGGACAAAATTCTTGCTGCCACTCAGGCTCTTCTTCTACCCCTAGATCACAAGGTACCGTTGATAAGAACTTAAATTGTGTTTTATGCGAGACTCATCAAAATATTGTGTCAAATTTCTTTTTTATTTTATTTTATTATTTCAGACGGAAGGCGTTGATGCTAGCAACAATAACGAATTGGAGAGAAATAATAAAACTGGTGGTATAACACTGGTGCATTCTTCTTTTATTCATGATAATTCTCGTCCACACAATTGATTTGAAAAACATTCTTAGTCCTTGTAATTATCATTGCTTACAGACTTACATTATTGGCTGCCACCTTTGAATTGAACACTGCATCTTTCTTCCCCTAGCCATGAGAATACCATGTGTTTTATTTTCTAAACAAATATATTCATTAAATGCAAGAAAATATCTTTGCAACATTTTCCTGTTCCAATGTCGTTATAGAATAAAACAAAAGTTTATGGTATATTTTGTTTCTAAATATATTTAGAAAGGACCACAAAGCTGGGTGTGAAAAGCTACATATTGCGATGAAATATACCACAAATTGTAATTTGTATGCTTTTTTTGTTCTAAATGTTTTAAAAATAAATTACCATATCCAAAACAATCTTGATTTTGTGACCAGAGGAGTACTCGGGAAGTTAACTATACTATGTCATTATTGTGATGTAATATCACTAAACCATGCTATTTCATTATGCATTGTTCTGTAAGACAGGGTTAACAAACTACAGATGGTCTGACATGGAGGCCGCAATACTATTGACAAATAGATACATTGGTGGAGGTAACTTCAGCCCTATCTACCAGGTACTCCGCCTGCATGCAGAGGTTTATTTCCTGATATTGTTTTGGGGCTTTTCAGGCGATTATTGTCATTTTGCTCGATTTTTTGTAGACACGGTTAAACACGTTTAACTTTCACATACAAAATTGTATCATGGAACGTCTTAAATCTATAGTTTTATGGCTGTTTTTCCAATTTGTATGTACTTTTATAAAGTTTACCTATCTACTCAAATTAACAAAGCTCATAGGAAAAACTAATTAAACGTCCAGCCCACAGTGGCCCAATACCAAGTCCTACAAAAGCTTGGGTTACTAATCCTCCCAAGGTACTCATCTCATACAGCTATACCGATCCCGCCACCAAGAGATCAATCCCAGCACATTTGTTGGGAATAAATAAATTTGAACTCTCATATATATTCCATATAACACCATATTATCATAGAGAGGAACACGCACTAATTCTAAATTCACTAGACAAAGATAATGGTAGCCTTGCTCGCATTTTCTCTAGCCTAGATAACATTCAGGTAGCTTCTTAGGTGAGGTTTGGGCTGGGAGGCACAAAAATTTGATGCCATACCAATTGGTGACAATCATAGGGTCATGCATGTCAGCATGTGCGCCATAGATACGTCTGTGAAAACTTTCACAAGTCTACGATGTTGGAGTTTGTTATATGTCAATATCTGCCAAGGAAATTGGATAGTATGCAAAACTTATATGATGTGCATTCAATACACCATCTTAAATTTGAGGTGGTCAGTATATGATGTGCTGCCGAATGAGGGACATAGGGTGCTTAGTTAATTGCAAGATTAAAAGAAAACCTCATAGCATGCTCAAGGGACAACTAAAACTATATTTGCATTATATAAAAAAATAGTTTGTAGAAAGGCATTGATGTTGAGATAAATTATATGAAAAATGAAACTGTGCCATCAATATAAACACTACAATGTGGCATACTCTAGCTGTTTGTATTTTATTAATCGAAGCCAACTGATCTCATACAGGTGACAACTTTTTTATTTGTTTCAATTTCTTTTGATATGGATAATATTTCATCTTATTTTGTAATTTAATATTGATAATCAGGCTAAATTAGACAACGAGGCAGTTTCCATCAAGAAATTTCATTTGCCGAATGAACAAGTAAAGACACGCTTTGTTCATGAACTCAGACTAGTTTGGAAGCTCCATCACGAAAATGTAGTAACACTTCTGGGGTATTGCTTCGATTACAAGGAGAGTTTGGTGCTGGAATCCAATGATATTCGAGTTGACAAAACTGGTGGTCTTGGTTTTATCAGTAGATACGTATCCAAGCAAAGCATGGCCGAACTTATCAACCAAGGTACTGTTTCACTAAATCTAGCTTGATCCCAAGTGAATATCTTTTCCACCAGATTTATCTTATCCAGCATATAATAACGAGGAGTTTAATTCTACAGAGAATATACATGTTGATTGGCTGTCTCTTTTCCGGATAATTCAAGGAATAGCCAAGGGCATACAATACCTTCATAAGCAACGTGTTGTCCATTTGGACCTGAAGCCAGAAAACATCCTCTTGGATGCTGATATGATTCCTAAGATCAGCAATTTTGGAAAAGCTGAACAATTGGAGCGTAGTGCCGACAAGACCACTCTAGACTTGAAAAACTTACCTGCCACCACGTAAGATGCTACTCCGAAATAATAAATACCATTTGTGGGTAGTGTTGTATATGTATAAAAATATTTTTCCATATGTGCAAGTACATGATACTATTCAGGCATCACAATTGAATGATCTTTTGGACAATAAACTTTCCAATCAAAGTTTTGGGTTTTACCTCATCAATCTTTCAAAATATATGACTGAAACCATGCATATAAGTGGAGTTGTCTTTAACTAAATTGCACCTTATATAATAACGAATTGACAACTAGATAGTGGGACCAGTGCGCATGAGTTATTTTATTCCTCTCTTTTTATATGCCCGAGGTTACCGATTTTTTGTTTCCATTTGATTTCTTAACTCTACAGGAGATACGTCGCTCCGGAACTGTCATCAAAGGAACACACGGCGTCAACCAAGTCTGATGTGTACTCCTTTGGTGTCATCCTCCTCGAGGCCATTAGCCTCATGTGTGCTATATCTGAAAAGGGCCGTCCGAGAGGTCACCAAGACTGGGTAAGTACTCCTGCTTGGTAACACAATGAATGGTATTGAGTCTGACATAAAAACTGTGTTCGGAATAATCACTATTATGATGTGTTTCTTCGCTCTCTGCTCGCAGGCTAAGAGGATGGAGAAAAGTGAACTGAGGGATCTGTTTGATTCAACAGAGGTTAATGGCGAGTTACAACTGACGCTGGCAACAAGGTGTGTGCTGATCGGGCTGCTGTGCAGTCTACCTGATCCAGCGGACCGGCCATCCATGAAGACGGTTCTTGACATGATGCTTGCTGATTCGCACCGGGTAGAAAAAGAGAGAAAAGATATAGCTAGCACCTCTTCCTCTCATTCACCAAGAGGTGGTAAGCTACGGCATCTTGTGTGCTGATACTACTATATATCCGTCCTCCAGTAAAACCTATATATCATATATGTTGTATAGTATGCATGAAATCAACCATCAATTTTTTTTAGCACACAGATATAGACAGAGTCTAATAAACATTCATCATATATATGAAAAGGCACCTCCGTGGGTGACAAGGACCTGAGGTACAAGGTTTTAACAGAAGATGAGCTCCGCGACCGGCAAGAGAAGGCCATTGCCAAGGTCCAGGAGCTCCTGTCCATCCCCAAGGGGATCGCAGAGGTCCTCCTGCGGCACTGTCATTGGAAACCCGAACGAGTCCAGGAAGGATGGTTCCGCAACGACGGGGACGACCTCCGCACTATCATCGGTCTGCTGCCTTCGGTGTATGAAGTCTCTGAGCCCAGAGTGAGGTGGCACAGTAATCTCATGTGCGATGTATGCTGCAACCACAGCTCGGCCAATGCTGGCCGGACTATGAGATCAGCTGGCTGTTTCCACTTCTACTGTGAAGGGTGCTGGCACCAGCTTATCAGCGCAGCTGTGGACGACGGCCCAGAGGTGTGCCTGTCTCTGCAGTGCCCACACCCGTCCTGCCAAATGCCCATCACCCGGGAGCTCGTCAAGGTGGTCGCTGGCAGCGCATCATACAAGAAGCACTATGACTGGTACGCGTTACTGTCCTACGTGGATCAAAGCGGTGGAAGGATCAAGTGGTGCCCTGGTTGCAAGAACATGTGTGCCATCGAGTTCCTCGACGACGGCACCCGCGACGTGCCGCTGCCTGACGTGGTGTGCAAGTGCCGGGCCTAGCTTTTGCTGAAGATGATTTGAGTTGAGGAGGAACAACATCAGTTAGTTTAGCAATATCAAATCGATTGTAAGCAGACTGTGTGCTCAACTGGTTAAGTGTGTTTGCAAGCCGCGAGCTGGGCCTGGAATTGAACGGCAGCTCATGCCGCATGGGTTGTCAATATATACTTACTACTAGTATTAAATAATGAAAGGGAAAAACAGAAAAGGCTGTGGCAGTTTGGGCAGCTGTAAACCCTAATTTTATCATCACATTAAAATTAATATAGGCAACTAATTTTCTTAGTTTTTATTGTTTTAGAAAATATTAAATTGCAAATTCAAATCTTGGTTCTTAAATATTTAAATAACATTCAAATTAGAGTCAATAAAGTTTTTGTTGCATTAATGCTGATTGCATATATTTTGAATGATGTTTTGATTTTGAAAAGGTTTGCAAAAGTTTAAACTTAAAGTTCAAACCTTCTCTTCTCTTCCTCTCTTTTCTAGCCCAACCCAGTTTCCTTTCTTGGCCGAGTTTCCCTTTCCCGGCCCAATCCACCAAGCGCAGCAGCCATCGGCCCAGCCCGCTTTTCCCATTCCTTCTCCCTTCCTCTCTCTGTCGCGTGGGCCCGGGCTGTCATCGCCTACCTCGCGCCGTATGCGAGCGGGACTCGATGGCGAGTCCGAGCGCCATACGCCACCGCGTCGCTTCTTGGCGTGCAAGTCGGAGGTTCCTCGGCCCTTTATAAGGCGCCATCTCGAGCCCCTTGACCCTCAACCCTAGCTTCCGCCGCCATCCCTCGCAACGTCGCCGCAATCCGAGCTCTCAAGGCCGCTTCCGTCGCTTCGAGTTCGCCTTTGAGATTCGCGTGAAGGTGAGAAACTCGCCGAGCCTCTAATCTTTCTCTCCCTCGCTCTCTCGAGGCCGTGTCGCGTCGCCGTTGTAGCCGAGCCGCCATAGCTCGTCGCGAGCTTCCTCCGTTGCTCAATCCTCGTCGAGAACCCCCAAAATAGATTCCCCACATCCTCAGCTAGCTCCCAAGCCTCGAATCATGGAAAACCGAGCTTCCTAGCTCGCGTTTCGCCCAACTCCGGCGAACTTCCGCCGAGCGCCGCCGCCTTCAATCGCCGAAGCTGCCCCTTTCAACACTAGCCCTTAGATCTAGATCCAACGGCTAAAAACCAATCTGACTCGAGTCAAACCGAGTCATACCAGTGAGCTGCGCCTTTTTGCAGAAAAGCCCCTCGGTTTCTTAGAAATCAAACCGTGATCCAAGCCAGTTCAAAAATAATTAGATCTAGGTCCTGTTTCTTCTAGTTTAGCCCCTGTCTTCTTTAGATTTCAAACCCGCCGTCCTCTAGGGTAGCTTTTCTCTTAGGTCCTTCTATTTTTATATAAAATTATGTTTTAGGTCCTGGGTTTCTTCTGTTTAAGTCCCTGGAAGGTTAGATTTAGTTCAAATAAGTCCCTAGACCTTGTTTTAGCCATATCTTAACCGTTTTAAATCCGTTTTGAGTGATCTTTGCACTCACGCGATCATCTCTTCGTCAAGAATAGTTCTAGATACGTCTTTGAGTCTTTAAAAGTTGTATGGTGTATTGTTTTGCTTTTATTGATTGAATGCTTGTGCGAATCGTGTAGAGAACGGTCCGTTCAAGGGAGATCAAGATCAAGTCTACGAGGAGGAGGAGCCGCAGTGCTTTGAGGAAGGCAAGTGGATTTCTCCCTCAGCATACTCTTTTGAACCCATACACATTGCATGACAATAAAGTTTATCTTCATGTTCGCGTTGCATTAATTTGATGGGTCCTATGTAGGGATGACTAGTCTTTTACACCTAAGCCTTGATACACCGGGTTTAATTTTATGTTGGGTAGCTATGCTAGATGCTTAACCTTGGTTCATGATGGGTTCTATCCATCATTGATGAATATCCTTATTGTTATGTCTTGTTATGTTAATACAAGATCACCATGCTAATCGGAATATGGAGAACCACCCAAGATTAACCGTACAACCACAATATTACATGACTCTGGTCTTGGCTAATTAATTAGAAACCTTGGTTAGAAATGATCTTACCGAAAGGGCATGGGGATGGCGGTTGACGGTGTATAGCCCGGTTCTCTTGGGAAGTGGGCTTAGCTAAGACACTATACCCATTAGGGAGGGTTATGTCTGCTTCCAATCCGGAAACCTTAGCAGATTGTTTCTAACTAGGGAATCTTTGTAAAGGCCTCGTAGCGTCCCTATGCAGTCACACCTTGGTAGTGTGGTGCATGCATGATCAGCACAGCGTGGTTGGGTCTAAAGTTCTTTGGAGCTTTTACGCAAATTGTGGTGAAAGTGTACAACCTCTACAGAGTGTAAAACTGTTATAACAGCCGTGTTTGCGGTCATGAACGGCCTGGACCCTCACGTGATTAATCTATCAAAAAATAAAATCAAATTGTTGCATGCATATGTTATTGGTTATGCTCATGGTTTAATTTATGCTAATATATGGGTTGGTATATACTTATATTTTAGTAAATAGTTGCTTGTTAATAAAACTTGACCAACTAAAATGCTGACCGCTATAAACTTCCTTGATAGCTTGCATATTTCCCACACTTGCTGAGTACCAACCATAAGTGTACTCATCCTTACTTATATTGGATCAGAAGGTAATAATGGAGCGGAATACCTCAGCGATCTTGATGAGTTCTAGGCATGTGTTCCACCAGTTAGATGCCTGTGGAGTGCTTTTGGAGTTATCGTCTTTAGTTATCGTGTGAACCAGTTTAATTTGGCCTTCGTGCCTTAGTCGTGAGTGTAATAAATACTTTACTTATCAAATATTCGTTTGAGTACTGTTTCTGTTATTTACTCACTGTCTATCATATGTGTGTAATTTGATCCTGGCGCATATATGAGATGTACTCGGTTTTCTTCCTAAAACCGGGTATGACAGCAGCGCAAAAATTTACTTGTATTCTTGTATGCTGCATTCCTAGCTACTTCGTCAATATAGCTCCGCCAAGTCGAGATACTCCATACAAAGCCTCCGCTGCTCATTGCCTATACAAGATGAACGACAATTATGGTGCAGGGATATAGACGGTCTACCCTCCTTGTCCACAGATCACTGGAACCCTGACGAAGAACATAATTGGCAATGCAGGTCGGCTTCCTCACTTTAGTAAAGACAACGAATCCAAAATGTCAACTACGATTGAGCTTTTCGACTGATGGCCCGACTCGCCCCTCGCGAGCCGGGAGCACCCGGAGCTGGCGCACAGTGCGCCGGCGCCGCCACCACCCCCACCGTCGCTCGCCGAGGCCCCACGCCTACGACGCGCACCGGACCGCGCCTTGCGACGCCGGGCGCCGCCGCCGGACCTGTGGGGTCTCCTCCTCCAGCCAGGCTGGGAGTGGCATTCCAAGAGCTCCTCCTCCGAGACTTCTATGCCACTGCCGTCCCAGGTTCTTTCCCAACTCCGAGCTATCTTTGGATCACTCCTCCTTTTATCGCCCCTCGTTTCAACAGCAAATACATGGCAACCATGCTCTCCTTCCACCTTACGGCTCCCCCTGACTTCTTTCGTGCGCATCTAGTTAGGCGCTCGGTGTTTCGTGCTAGGGTTTTTGACCAAAACATCGCTAACTTTATCGTCGCGCACGGCTACCTTGAGTTCAACCGTCAGCGGTTCTGCCTGCACAGCTCCGAGCTTCAAGCCTGCGCCATGGCGGAGACGCTCGAGGTTGAACAAGACTTGAATGCTAGCCACCAAACAGCTGACTTTTGCCCCGCCGAAAGTGTGAGCAACTCCCAAGGCGCAAGCAATGCAGCCAGGGCACCTGGCAACGGTGTGGACGGCTCAAACGTCAGTCTGAAAAGCAAGATACGGGAAAGGGATCCTGCTATCGTGCCCAGCGACAAACCAGGGCTGCTCCCCACGCCCCAGCAGGGAACTTGCTTTCGTCGCCGTTTGGAACTACCCCGAGGAGCACTGGGACGCCGCGAAGGTGAATGATATCTTTGAATGCGTTGGTACAGTCATGGAAATAGATTGGAGGTGCATCCCTGGCACAGATCGTTCATGCATGCGCTTTGTCATTGAGTTGTGCACACCCCATGTTCCTTACCGCGTCAGTGTCCACCCACCCAGTGGTAGGGGGATCGTCCTGCGTCAGGACGCGTTGCCAGCACCCGCATGACCAAAACCCCATCCACCCAGGAGCCTTCCCAGGTGCCGCCATTCTGTGCTATGGTTTCATCAACGCTTTCCCCATGCCCCAGTTGCCTGTACTACCCATCCTCCTACATATCCCCCAAACCGCAGCACCACCACCACCCAGAACCCTGCATGCCATGCCACGACGACGGCGAAAGCTCGCTCCTTCCTGCCCGCTCAGCTTACTGACTTCTTCTCTTCTGTGTTGACGCGGGTGGCTCCCGGGGTGGCTTGCTCACTGCCTGGAACACCCGAATGCTAACCCTAACCCCTTTCGTCTCGCGCCAACACACACTCACAACGTTCTTCACCTCCACCACCTCGGACGACACGTTTGCAGTCACCAATGTGTACGCACCCCCGGATCACCGGGACACCACCACGTTCCTCGCTGACCACGCTGAGGTGGCAAGCCACATCCCTGCAAATTGGATCCTCGCGGGTGACTTCAACCTCACTAGGTGCGCGGACGAAAATAGCAATGGATCGGTCAACCAAACTCTAGCTAATGCGTTCAACGACACAATTAATGATTTGGGGCTCTTAGAAATCCCGCTTCTCGATCGGCTGTTCACTTGGTCTAACCACAGAGCTCAACCCACTCTAGCACTCCTTGATCGAGTTTTCTTCAACACCCCCATGAGCATAGCTTTCCCGAACTCCTCCCTCACGTCTCTTCCAAAACCCACCTCAGATCACTCCCCAATCCTGCTACACTTATCCACATCCATCCCAAAGCCAAGCATTTTCCGCTTCGAAAATAGTTGGCTCAAACACCAAGATTTCCTCCCCACTGTCCTCCCTGCCTGGCAAAGAGATGGAACACACGCTGCAACTGCAGCTCTCGTCGGCTCACTCGAAGCGATTCGGTGCGCGTCCAAGGTATGGGCTCGACGTAAGCGTCAACCACCCGCTCTCCAGTTCAATTGCCAATTTGTTATACTGCTTCTCGACACTCTAGAGGAGGGTCGTAACCTATCTGCAGGAGAAATTCTCGTTCGCCAAGCATGCCGAGATTGCCTGGCGATGTCACTTCGGGAGCGTGCGGCATACTGGAAGCAGCGAGGAAAATGCCGTGCCATCCAAGAGAGCGATGCCAACACCGGCTTCTTCCATGCACATGCCAGCCAGCGCCTTCGGTGCAACCAGATCAGAGGCATCGAGATTGACGGTACCCTTGTAACGGCACACAATGCCAAGACAGCGGCACTCACACACCATCTGCGAACGCTTCTGGATGTCCAACCGTCAGTTACCACCCTTGATGTGTGCAGACTATATGAGGGACACCGACCAGCAGCAGCTACTCCTACCGTTCAATGCAGCTGAAGCCAAGGCAGCCGTGTGGGGGATGAATCGCAACAGCTCACCAGGACCGGATGGCTTTGATCCTGGGTTTTACAAGGCAGCATGGGACCATGTGGCAGATACAGTGATGAGTTTTGCCAATGCTTTACATGAAGGAACAGCCGACCTGGAACATCTGAACAGAGCATATGTTGTCATGATCCCCAAGCACAGCACCACGACAAAGCCAGGGGAATTCAGGCCGATATGCTTGCAAAATTGCCCCATGAAGATTGTGGGGAAAATGCTGACTACCAGACTCCAACAAGAGATACCCAAGCTCATCGATCTGGACCAAACGGGGTTCATCCGAGGGAGATCAATCTCTGAAAATTTTGCTAGATAATAAGCGTGCGGAAGCAGGTACCGATCTACCGAGATGATGAT
Organism: Digitaria exilis; assembly: GCA_015342445.1. Lineage (NCBI taxonomy): Eukaryota > Viridiplantae > Streptophyta > Magnoliopsida > Poales > Poaceae > Digitaria > Digitaria exilis. Next base: position 756,162 of record JACEFO010002210.1, on the reverse strand, counting down.
CACAGACGACACCGGAAGCACGATATTTGTTAACGAGGTTCAGCCAAAGCCTACATCCCTGGGGCATGACTATGGGCGCTCCTCCCCAATACGCAACACCGGTCGCTCCGGAGTCCCGGCAATGCGCCGCCTCCCCCTGCGAGCCTGTCGCTATGTCGTCATGGTTACAACAGCGGTCCTCCTCTCATATTTATGAGGAGCCCTGGTTACAAGAGTCCGACACGTACTCTACACCCTACCGCTAATACAACTCCAAGTCCAAACGTAACCAACTAGTACACAATATTCGACACAACTCTAACAAACTCCACCTTGGTGAATATTCCACCATCTTGAAGCCGTTACGTGCGAACCTCCGTGTACACCGGACTTGAGTTGTTCGCTTTGTAGCTCACAGCGAGCCACCCGACGAGTCTGACCTGACCTCAGACCCGCCGCCCTCAGAAGACCCTGTTATCTTTGCAACTTCGTCTTCTATGACTCCACCTGCAACTGTATACCCTTGCAGCTTGTAGAGATGTGACATCGTCCTCTCTCCTATCATCACAGTCTCATCACCCTTCATGATCTTCATGGTCTTCCCATCCGGCTCAGCCCGGAATAACATCCCATCATCATGTAGAGCTCCAAGCGAAATTAGATTCCTTCGTAGCTCTGGCACATGCCTAACACCTCGAAGCACTTGCTCATCTCTGTCTTGTGTCTTGATCTTGATGTCGCCTACTCTAATAACACGGTAACACATGTCATCTCCCAGATAAGCTAAGCCAAAATCACCAGACTTGTACGAAGTGAACCGCTCCTTCTTGTGCGTTGCATGAAAAGAGCTTGCTGAATCTAACACCCACGCTTCAGTTGACTGCACACTATTTGATACTGAGAGAACATCACCATCGCTATCCGAGTCACTCTTTTGAATTGCAATATTAGCACTTGTCCCCTTTTTCCTTTCTGGACAGTCTCTCCTCACATGTCCCAACTCACCGCAATCATAGCACCGCACTTTCTTCTTCCTTTTCTCTATCTTCTCCATGCTACGATCACCTTTGACCAGCAATGCATCACCCTGTGGTTTCTCCGCTGCACTGTTTTGTCTCCTTTGTTCCCGAGCCAATAACGCTGCAGTAATATCCACAGTCTTGATGCTTTCCTTGCCGTACGTCAAAGTCGTGACCACATGCTCATAAGATGATGGCAAAGAACATAGAAGAATAATTGCCTTGTCTTCATCATCAACCTTTACACCTAGTTGTTCTAGGTCCGTGACCAGCTGACTGAAAACATTGATATGCTCTACGAGATTCGACCCCTCCAGCATCTTCAGCCCATATAACTTCTGCTTCAGATACAACTTGGTCGTCACAGTCTTTGACATGAATTGACTCTCCAGTTTGTCCCAGATTTCCTTCGGTGTCTTCAGTCCTATCACATGGTGCATGACCTGATCAGATAGACATAGCCGTATTGTTGCGGCCGCCACCGTCTGTTTCTTCTTCCAGTCGTCATCATCCATCTTCTCTGGCTTCTTCTCCTGCAGACCTACCAAGTTCCCATGTTGCGCCAACAAGTCTTAGACCCTTATCTGCCACAAACCGAAGTTTCCAGAACCATCGAACTTGACCACCTCAAATCTGGTTGACGTCGACATCCTGTCGACACGCGGTTTGACCGACCCTGTGCCGCCGGTAACACCACCCGATCCGCTCGCCTTGTCGACCGGCCCGACAGACGGATCGATCTGCTCCTCGCTCTCGCTATCTGACCCTGCCAGATTGCCCGCCGATGAGCACTCGCCGATTGCCTTTGTAGCGATCTTACCCGAGAAATGGGCCCACTTAAGTATATTCCACCTTCCATTGGTGCTAATACACGAAAATATTCCCAAGTGCGGATTCGACCGTCGAGTCAAGCTCGACTAACTGCTACTGAAGATCGTCCGTCCATACGCTCACTCGAAGGTGAGTTCCAAAGATCACATCATTCCACAATTCAAATTACAACAAGTCTTAGAGTTATTACAACCAAATTGAAATGATAAATGAGATAGTTTGAGTTCATGCAGCGGAAAGTAAACGGGATACTAGTGACGATCCATAGTATCGTCACGATGAAGTCAGCCGTGACGCTACTCCTCACGATCCTCGGGAGAGGTCGGCTCCCACTCGATGCTGTAACCAGGAGGAAGCTGGGAGGCCCAAGCCATAGAGGCAGCTACCTCCTGAGGGGACGGTCCTGAAAATTTAGCCACAAGCAAGGCTGAGTATACTAGTTATACTCAACAAGACTTAACCGACTGGTGATCACTACATCACCGACTCCTAAGATGAGAGGCTGTTTGGCTAGTGGGGTTCTTTTGCCAAAAGCGACTAAGCTGTTTTCTAATCTCTTCATTTTGATTTTAATTTCTTTAGCCTATCCATTCTAGGTGAGCCTAGCTAAACAATCAAGTTTTGCAATACAATTATTCCATACAAAGATTTCATCCTTCCAAGTTTCACTTCATAATATGTCATACATCGGTCAAGCAGTCTCATTAACCGCGAGAAGCGGACAGTTCGAACCGAATTTACTACCTGGCCAGGGGAAACCCACACATACGGAATGGTTGGAAATGCCAACACACCCCAATCCTTTCTCATCAATCCACAATTCGGAACCGGGTCCATTTCCTCAGGATAAAGGTTTACTGCTTCACTCACAGTCTCACGCATATATCCACAAGTGTACGGCAGGGGAAAACGAAGTTTCCAAGGAGAGATGGCTATCGGCCCTAGCTGCTTCAATCTGGTACCGGGACTTACCGGCCCCATAAGCCGTGCATATATGTGGTACGTTCAAACGCTTGACACAAAAGTACCACATGTTTCCAATTAAAACATCGATAGACGGGAATCTACAATCATCCGTCCATCATCTCTAGTGTTTCTGATATGAGTAGACATACAACTCCTATATCTCGCGAATGTCGGAAACATTCGACTTCTATCGGTCTTAAGCATAGCAACTATCGAACCTAGCATACTAGTGTTCAATCAACGGAACCTATGATCATGCAATCTAGGGTTTCATTCAACTCCTTGAAACTTAAATGCACAAACATCTAATCAAATAAATCGTGTAAGTAAAGTTAGGTTATGCTCCGGGGCTTGCCTTCCGGCTCGAAGCGGTACTCCTGCTCGGGGCTCGGATCCACGTGCACCACGTTCACCTCGGACTCCTGGGCGATCTCCTCGGCAGCGGGGACTAGCTCGTAGATTCCGTCGGCGAGACCCGTATCTACACGAAATGCATGAATGTTTAAATATCGAGACTTAATACATTTAGGGTTTGCTTAAACCTTGGTTAAAGAATTGGAAAGGATAAACATTAATTATAAGTGAATATACCCTTTTTATTTTTGAACCTTTACTTTGATTTTAGAGTTTTAGGTTTTTCTCTTTTCTTTTTCTTTTTCTCCTCTTTTCCACTATTTAAGTCCTTTTTCTATTATTCAAAAGGTGAACTTAGGAATATTATTTTTAGGTGCCATTTGACCAGAGGTTTGCTCATGCCAAGGCAGGAGCCTAGCCCAAAATTTGGCTCAAGGTGATTTTTCTATAATTTATTAAAAATGTTCTTATCTTTTTGCCTAAAAACAAACTAAATTCCTACAAAAATAATTACAAGGTTTCTGTCCACACCACTTGGCACAGTGACTTGGGGTACCAAGAGTGATCTCTCTGCAAGTTTACATGTGGTATTGATTTATGATTATTTTTGTGGAATTTCACCATGTTTAAAATACCAAAAATCCTTTAGCCATTTTCCAGTGTCCAAAAATTACCATTTCCATTTTTCTAAGGTTTCTCATGTCTTGATTAAGTTTCTGTGTGAATGAGGTGATTTTTCACTGAGTAATTTATTTTCTGTGATTTATTTGCCAAAACAGCAGGGTATATGTTTGAAAAGTCATAACCCTAAATCCACCGGAGATTTTTGTGCACCCTTTGCGCATTAAGCTAATGACAACCATACTAACAGCATGTCCCAAGCTCAGCTCCAGTGCATGTGTAGATTTTGAACTAGGATGAAAAGTGTCCAAACCGATTTGAATTTATATTTCAAAATCTACAGCTCAACTGAGTGAGGTACAAAGGAAGAAGTTGGCCTTCTAGATTCACTGGTCACTACAAAATTGGTTTGGCATTTTTCTGATTTTTCTACGATTTTCTACGAATTTTTGGAGATCTCAGCGAATTAAACCTAAAATATAGAATCTATTTTACGCGAGGAACCCTAGAAGTTTTGAATCTCTTACAACGAGGTCCCTACATTTTGCGCTCGGCCCCCTGGAAAGAGGTTGAAGACACTCTTTGGTCCCTGGGCTCGCCGGCGTGGTTACGCCGGCCAAACGGCGGCGAGACCGGGCCGGGGAAGTGGGGGAAGATGGAGAGGGGCTCACCGTGATTCGTTTAAGCTAGGTCTCGAGGTCGGGGATGGCCGGAATCAAGGTCAGCGACGGCGGTGGCGGCTCGGCTTGCTCCGGCGAGCGGTGACCGGCGGCGTCGAGGTCGGAGAAGGTCGGGGAAGAGGTCGGTGAGCACCAGCACGGCACGGTGAAGCCACGCGAGCTTGCCAGAGGCGTGCACCGTAGGCGGGGACATCCAACGGTGCCATTGGTCGGCTCAGGCAAGGCCGGACGGCGGCAGGAGCTGCCGGCGGCGAGCTCGGGCACGCGCGAGCGCGGCGTGAGCGACCCGTGAGCGCGCCGTGAGCGGTGCAAAGGTCAACTGATTGGCATGGCTCAAATTCTAAAATTTTGAATGTGGCTCAAAAATCTTCCAACATGAAAGTTGTTTAGAATTTCATGAGACATGTCCCTGCACTGGAAATTTTGAGAAAAAGTTGAGAATTTGGCCGTAATTCAAAAGGGGGTAAATCTCTGTTTTGAACTGAATTTCTGAATTTCGAGGGGCTAGATGACAAAATTGGCCAAGGTGCCAATGAAGGCAAAGTTCAGGAATGTGAAGATGTACAACTTTGCTTTTGGGAGATTTTGAAGTTTAGTGGAGAAATCTTGAGATTTGGTCAAGATTCTATTTCAGCCTAAAATTTGAATTTGAAAGTCAAATCTCTGAATTAAGATTTGAGTTTTGAATGGTTTCCAAAGAGTTTCAAGCTGGGGTATGAGAAGGAAAGATGCTTGGTTTGGTCTCTCCTTCAAAGTTTGTATTGGCCAAAATTCGAGTTCTTATATAAAATTTGAAGTTTTTGTTTTGCCTCTTTTTGGAGTGTTTTTAATTTCTTATCGAATTCTCTTAGCATTTATTTGATTTTTTTCTTTCAATTAACCTTGGTTAGGCTTGATTACTTGTTCAACTTATTTAAAAACTAGGGGTGTTACAGCCTTGACACCCAAAAGCTTCTCTGCAGTTTACCGGAACCTCTAACCAAGCTCTGCGCAATCCCTTCGCTGAAACACCTACTCGTGTTTTTTGTGCGTCCAATTGCTTTGCTTTGTTGGTCTGCCTCGGTCGTCTGCGCTTGATTTTATGCGCCCAATACCCGACGTTGCCTCTGGTCTTCTTTCCGAGTTGCACTTGGACTTGCATGTGTTGCCACCGTATCCAAACCGTGTCTGGTTCTAACACGCCACCAGAGTCTGCTGCAACCAGGTCTCATCGGCACCTGAACCTGCAGTACGAATATACAAAGAACACACGTGCATGCAAAACTGATTTGGACACACACGTACTCAAGTTGTAGTACTCCTGCTTTTCAGCTACTCCCATACGTGGCCAGATAGAAACTCCAGGACAACACGACACGCTATCACCTCCTTCCTGGTTGAAACAAACACGTGACATGCTTGGGCTGTGTTCAGATTGGGGTTGAAAAGTACTTTTGGGAGTGAAAAGTGCTTTTGGGAGCGAAAAGTGCATTGGAAAGCGTGTTCTGTGAGAGGGATGAAAAGTACTTTTGGGAGTGAAAAGTACTTTTGGAGTTGGAGAAGTACTTTTTTAGTTGGAGAAGTAGTTTTTGGTGAATATGAACACAGCCTTGATTTCACACCTATGAGGTTGCATGTCTTTCCATCCACACGCATAGATAGGCCACCGTGACTCTAACTGCACCACGCCTTCTGCATCTCAGTCCGCAACAAACACGTGCACCCGCCTTGCCACCCACGACGTCATCTCATTGTACGCGTCTTGCTGTAAGCTCCGCCGTATGTGTGCTAATCCACATGCTGCCCTGCCATCGCAGACGCATCTCACGCACTGCTCGTGCATGAACGTATCGCACCATGGCCACCTGCAGCATCAACACAATTTGCTCATCGTGCCATACTGCTGCCTTTGTACGACATCAATCACACCACCCTTGTCGTGATGTTTCCACGCTCCAATCTCTCTGGCCGTCACCTGCGTCTGGCCGCCAGTCTGATCCCGAGCCGAAGACACCACCCTGTTCGCGCCGTCTTCATCGGCCACTGTGTTAGCCCAATCACCACGCCTAGCCGATCCTTGCCAACCGCAGCCCGTCGAACGGTCCGAGCCTCCGCCCAGAGTGTCCGACACCACCGATCGAATCACCGATCGCCGCCATGCTCCACCTTGCGCCGCATTGAGCAATCCCGCGACGGCCATCGAGCATGATCCTCGCACCTCCACGGTGATCACCATGCAATCTCTAGATCCAATACAACCATGGCTCTTCATACCACTTGTTAGATAGCGCGCGGAAGCAGATACCGATCTACCGAGATGATGATCACAGACGACACCGGAGGCACGATATTTGTTAACGAGGTTCAGCCGAAGTCTACATCCTCGGGACATGACTACGGGCGCTCCTCCCCAATACGCAACACCGGTCGCTCCGGAGTCCCGGCAATGCGCCGCCTCCCCCCACGAGCCTGTCGCTATGTCGTCATGGTTACAACAGTGGTCCTCCTCTCATATTTATGAGGAGCCCGGGTTACAAGAGTCCGACACGTACTCTACACCCTACCGCTAATACAACTCCAAGTCCAAACGTAACCAACTAGTACACAATATTCAACACAACTCTAACAAATTTCATATATGCTCTCGAGCTTGTTCAAGTTTGCCACCGCCGCAAACTCCCAACCATGGTCCTCAAGCTAGACTTTGCTAAAGCTTTTGACTCAGTGAGTTGGAGTGGCCTTAAGCTGGTGCTAGCAGCCAGGGGCTTCCCAGAACAATGGCAAAGATGGATGGATAGTCTACTCACAACATCTTGGCTTGCAGTTTTAGTCAATGGGACACCAGGTCCCTGGTTCCAGTGCATATAGGCCTTCGACAGGGAGACCCACTATCTCCATATTTATTCTTATTAGTGGCAGATGTGCTCCAGCGCCTCATAGCTACCACCCCCCCCCCCCACCCCGAGATTAGGCACCCTGCAGCAGAGAACTTGAACTGCCTTGTGCTGCAATACGCGGACGACACGCTCATCTTGGTGCGATCGGATCCACGAGATGTTCAAACACTAAAGCAGGTGCTCGACACTTTCTCAGCTGCCACGGGCCTGAAGATCAACTATGACAAGAGCACAATTGTCCCTATGCACACACCTGCAGACATGGTGGTGGAAATTAAAAATATACTTGGCTGCCTGGTTGGTGCCTTCCCACAAACATACCTGGGGCTCCCCCTGTCGAGTGACAAGTTGAGGTTGTCGGCCCTCGCCCCACTGATCAGTCGGACGGATAAATACCTGGCGGGATGGCAAGCCACACTCCTAAATCCCATGGGACGAGCAGTACTAGTTGACTCCGTGCTCGACAGCCAGCTAGTGCACATCATGTCAGTCCTACTGCTCCCACAAGGCGCTATCGATGCCCTCGACCGTCGCCGTCGCTCATTCCTGTGGGCAGGAGAAGAGGCGGTCCATGGATCACAAAGCCTTGTGGCCTGGGAAAAGGTATGTCAGCTAAAAGAGAACGGGGGGTTGGGGATCAAGAACCTATCAGTGCAGAACAAATGCCTCCTGTTAAAGCAGCTCCATCGGCTCTATACCTCAGAAGAATCAGCTTGGGCAACCTGGGTGCGCACCCGTGTTGAGATGGTGACAATGAGTGGCGAGGTAGAAGGCAGCCACTGGCAAGATTTGGAGCAGCTACACCCTCTATATCGTGCCATCACAGTCAGTCAAGTGGGAGACGGGCATATGACTAGCTTCTGGGAAGATCGGTGGCTTTCGGTTGGAAGATTGAAAGATGTGTTCCCAATGCTCTACAGCCATGTCACCGCGCCAGAGGTCTCGGTAGCCCGGATCATAGCGGGAGGGATCCACAACACCCTGGTTCCACGCCTCACAAACGGAGGGCGAGAAGAACTGGCGAAACTTGAAGAGATCATCAACCGCGTCACCCTCACGGCAACTACGGACCACCGATCGTCTGTTTTGGCAACAGAGAACAACATGCTACGAGCAGGGCCCGTGTACAAGAGGCTGATGAAGGTTACAGGAACGCCACCTAGTGCGTTTGCAAATTTTGTCTGGCACAACCGGGCTCCCCCTCGGATCAAGTTCTTCTCTTGGCTACTAGTGCAGGAGAGAATAAATTGCCGCACAAACCTCCTAAAGAAAAACATCTTAGACTCTGCTGTGTGTGAAATCTGCAAGAACAGGGATGAAGACTGTGATCACCAGATGTTCAAATGCCCGTTTGCTGCACAAGTATGGGCCACCTTGGAAATAGAGACTGAGGGCTCCACAGTCAGCTCCCTGTGGACTGTCCCACGTCCGACAACGATCCCGGCAAAGCACTATGGAGTGTTTCTCATGCTCATCTGCTGGGAACTCTGGAGGCATAGAAACGATGTTGTTTTCAATGGAGTTTCCCCCTCACTCACACGCTTCTGGACGGCCTGGAAAGAAGACGCTTCATTATGGAGCCAACGGTGGCCGGTGTCAGAGAGGCTTGTAGCTGATACCTGGTGTGCTAAGTTTAGAATTATGTAGGAACCTACGGGTGATCTGCTCCCCTATTTTTTTTCTCCCATGCTGAAAACTCTAAGTTGTAAAGACTTTTGGCTTCCCCTAAGCCTTTTGAAATGAATCAGGTGGGGATATCTCCCCCCCCCCCCGACCGTCAAAAAAAATGTCAACTACTTCCTCCGTATCAAAATACATGTCATTTTGGCTATTTTCTGTATTCATTAAAAATGCTTTGAACCTAGACAAACACATATCTATGTTCATAGAAGATGTCATGAATCTGGATATCCAAAATGACCTCCAAACTGACATGTATTTTGGGATGGAGGGAGTATCTGCTTATGTCCAGGGCAATGACAATGTCACAAAAATGAGCTTTGTCATTGCCTCATTGGCACACGGCTCCCAAAGCTCGAGGGTTTGTGTGGTGTTAGTGTGTTACGGGCGTCATAATGATCTTTCTGGAGTGAAACACCTCCTTGAGTTGAAGAAGGTGAATCTCATTGGTGGTGTGACTGTATACAATGGTTCGGACTTGTCCCGCATAATCTAATTTCACAATTTCATGAGAAATACCACTAACCTGTATGCTCTCCGACTCGTCTGTGCCCATGAGTTGAGGGTCGCTGCTCCATCACAAGTGCTGGTTCTGGCTGCGTAGGGACCGCTTCATCACGGCGCGTGCTGCGAGCACGAGACACGAGACAGCAGCGAAAACGAAACCATGGGGTTTTGATCCGGTTGGGCTGATCCAACGATGCAGCCCGTGCAAAAAAATCGAAGCTCCCCCTACAAAACCATACTGTTCAAAATGTAGTCAAGGGCCAAGTATACTAGTGAACAAAATACAGAGCAGAAGGTTAGAAATAAGAAATAGGATAACCAATACATGTAGGAATGGTGCTAACCATTTTCACCAGTTGCGAATTGTTTTTTCTTATCCTTTCATCTGTCAGCAATAATTGTTTATAGCAATAATATTTTGTCCAAAACATCAAACCATTCAAGGATAGACAGCCGGCTTTCTTCTACTCAGAAATCGGCAAAAAAAAAAAAATAGTGCCAGGAAATAGAGCCCCGATCTCCATCAGCGCACTATACAATACTCATAAGGCAGGTACTCCGTGGCTCACTCCAGTTGCTTGCCTCATGAATCTTGATGTCTCATTAATAGAACTCCAAAGTCAGCTGGGCAGAGGTTCGCCCATGTGACAGCGGGTTGCAAGCTGGATGATTGACAAAAACATTGTAGCATAAGAAAAATACTGTAGCATTCGCTGGGAAACATGTTTTGTGAGGGGAGAATAGTGAAAAGTTGGAATGAATAGTGAAAAGTTGGAATGGATAGTGAATAGTTGGGAATCTGAACATGGCCTAAGAAACGAGTACTGCCTTCTGTCCATTCATGGCCGTTTTGTAATCGTATAATCTTATACTGGGACTTCAATTTTCTAAGCAGTCTGTCAACATTTTTTAGACTTGGAATTGTGCACTTGCCTCCTGGGACATGGAGGGGCTAGGCAACAACCGATTCAGCAAGAAGAAAATTATACTAGTACTGTACAGGCCTTCCATGCAGGCGTCCCATCATATTAATTTGGATCCCTATGCCAATTTCCTAGCTTCACTCGTCCACTTTCCATTACCAAAATGGCCGCTAACGACCTGCCCGTTCCAGGGCCTGGCTAGCTCCCTCGCACTTTGCATCGACACCAGCTTCCTCTCCACCACAGGCTGAGATCCATACTAACTTCCTCTCCAATCCCTCCCATTCCACTTCAATCCACTACTTTCCGAACAAATCCTACGCACAGTGACGGAGATGAGATGGATGCTCAGGGCGCCCTCGACTCCCTCCTGGGCCGCCTCACCAGCATCCTCGTCGAGGAGGCACAGCTGCTCGGCCGCGTCCGCGGCGACGTGGAGTTCATCAAGGACGAGATGGAGTGCATGAACAGCTTGCTCCTGCAGCTCACCGAGGCCCAGCGCGGCAACCACCAGGTCCGGACATGGATGAAGCAGGTCGTTGGCCTCACCCGCAATTGCGGTGGCAACGTCGAGCTCTACATCCACTACGTCGGAGGCGCAACCGATAGCAGCAAAGGCCGCCTCCTCAGATATCTCTGGCGCATCCCCCGGTTTGTGCGGACCATCCCGGTTCGCCACCGCATCGCGAACAGGATCAAGGAGCTCAAGGTCTGGACACGCGACGTGGGTGACCGGCGGCAGAGGTATGGCGTCACCGTCCCAAACACGGATCAAGGAGGAGGCCAGTGTGGCAGTGTGGCACCATCAGTGACACGACCCCTCTACAGCCGGGTGGACGAGAGGAGGAGGAAGACCTCCGGAGACGTGAGTTTCTCTACGGCGGTGGTGAGCCACCGAACACCATCGAGGAAGGCACCAAAAGGGTACTTGGATGGCTGTCGGATCGAGGTTGCAATGGCCAAAAGCAACGACGTTCTATCGCTAGGAGGGTTTACCAGCATCCTTCCGTGGTGAGCTCATTCCAGCTTAGGCTCTGGTTTAACCTTTGGAAATTACCAAAGACACTGCAATCAGATATGCCAAGAAATACTGGAGCAACTACTACTTTCACTTGAGACTCTGATGATCTCTTCGACGAATGATAAAATGATGACCCTGCAGAAGAAGGATATACCAGAGTACCTGCAAGGGAAAACGTGCCTGATAGTTCTAGATGCTATCCCGGAGGTGCCTTGGGACTACATTGAGGAGATTGTGGAATTTAATTCTCTAGGTTGTGCTGCCGGTCTTACTCTTATCTGTACAGGATTGGACTTAAAAGAATTCAATCGTACATCTAAGTTCAGTAGCAGCTATATATTCAGCGTGCACGATGAAGAAGAAGTTCTCCCCATGTTTATCTGGCGCAGAGCACAAGCCCTTGCCAGCTGCTCTCTCGGCCACATGGACCTAGCCTTAGTGGAGTGCTATCCCGATGCATTTGCCTTGCAGATGTTCCTCCATCTACTCTATGTCAATCCTAAAAGGACTGATGGGGAACTGAAAAAGCTTGCGCCAACTCCTAAAGCAGAACAAAAACAACGTTGCGAAGACGATACTCATGTTCTGCTACAATGAGTTTCCTATCGACTACGAGAGCTGCTTGTTGTATATATCTATCTTCCCCAAGGATCATATAATTAAGAGGAGGAGCTTGCTCAGGAGATGGATTGCTGAAGGCCTGATACCAGAAAGAAGCACTGCTGCTGGAGGAAAAGACCAGGTCAGGTCACTAGAAGATCAAGCTGAGCTCATCTTCGATGCGCTAGTCGCTCGAGGGTTTATATGCCCAGGGGAGACCAGCAGTTCAGGCAAGGTCAAGAGCTTCACATTGCACCATATAGTTCAGGACTTCATAACCACAGATGTAAGTCTTGTCGACACATGTTTGCTGTCTCATTTGACTCACCGTGTTTCCATTAACAATGGGATAGCACTACAAGAGGGACCCGACTCAAATGGCCCTCCTGATGTCACCCAAGCTCTTCTCGAATCTATGCCTCGGTCTCCTCAGTGGCAGCTGTTGAAGGTGCTAGATCTTGAAGGTTGCACAGGGCTCAAGAAAAGGCATCTGAAGAACATTTGCAAGATTCTACTACTCAGGTACTTGAGCCTCAAGAACACGGATGTTACTAAGCTACCCAGACAGATCGAGAAGCTGCAGTGCTTGGAGATATTGGACATCCGTCAAACAGAAATACGGGTTGTCTCCACTAAATCATCTTTCATGCTTCCAAGGCTAAAATATTTCCTTTCAGGGCACAGGATTTTCCCCAAACATCAGATCTGACAGGTTTGAAGAATCATTTGAAGCTGTTCGCCTTCCGAGTAGCATCCGAGGAATGAAAAAGCTTGAGGTGTTGTCCCATGTTGAAGTCTCCAACGATGTTGCTGATATAATCAACATCGGCCAGTTGATGCGGCTGAGAAAATTGGGTGTAGTTCTCCATAATACCAAAGGTGTATTGAATCTCCTGTTCCAGCAGATTGACAAACTCCATGGTTGCCTACGGTCCCTGTCAATTCGGATCAACCAACAGATCAGCAGTGAGAGTTCTCCTGATGCTGAGGTAGTGCCTGCTGTTGTCAATCCTCCAAAGCTTCTTGAGAGCCTAAGCATCTATGGTATCAAAACTGGGCTTCCGAACTGGGTCACAGATCTCGATCAGCTTTCCAAGATAACACTGCAGAACACTTTCCTAGGAGAAGATTCTATACATATACTTGGCAAGCTTAGGATGCTGCGTTGCATTAAACTTCTGCACAAATCATACACTGAGAGCAAGCTCTGCTTCAAGGTGCAGGAATTCCAGCGTCTCAGGTTTCTGGTTATTGAGGGTACTGACATCTCCACGGTTAGCTTCGACAATGGCACAGCTCCTAAGCTCGAGATGATTGTGTGGTCATTTTCCACCTTGGAGGCTCTTTCTGGAGTCAACCACCTACCAAAGTTGAAGAAACTGGAGCTGAATGGTGACTGCAACCTGGATCCAGTGAAGGCAGCAATTGAAAACCATCCTAACCGTCCAAAACTGAACCATATTCAGTAGGTCAAAACCGTCAATTTCAACAAGACACTCTCTCCATCTGGTGGATTGGTGCAAGCTTTATTTGGGTTTTTTCCCCACTATATATCTTTGAATAAAGATGCACCTGAGCAGAAGACTAGCTGGTTGTTTTCTGACAGTTTACTGCATCTCATCGTGGCCATTCTTTTATCAATTCAATTGTGTGTTTCTGCATGTATGTTTTGCGTTTGGTTTATGAAAAAGTGTACATTACCCCCCTCAACTATTACCAAGGAGTAGATTACCCCCTTATACTCTTAAATCATGTACATTTAACCTTAAACTCTTCGAATAGTGGAGATTACCCCCTAAGGCATAACTAAGATGTAGACACAATAGTTTCTACTATGTTCTAGTATTTGTTTGCCACTGGCTCACGGCCCTCTCATTCGCTTTGCCACCGCTCGACCGAATCGAGCGAGTAAAAATGTAATTAAAATGACCAAGAATTCACAGGGTGGTCAATTCGTCATACAATTTACACAAAAAATTCATCAGAAATACCTCTGACCTGTAAGCTCTCCGAGTCGTTGGCACTGAGGAGTTCAAGGTCGCTGATCGATCGCCATCGCGGGCGCGCGATGCGAAGACGAAACCCTGAGGTTTTTTTGATCCAGTTGGGCACAGTTTGTGGGCTATGGGCCGCCCAAAGAAGGATTTCTCGTGTTATGGGCCGGCAGTTGAATTATTTGGTTATGTTGGGCTGGTCGTTTGTGGCCCGTCAGCATATGATGGGCCAGGCCTTTGAGGAAAAACACATTCCAACGATGTAGCCCATCCAGTTAAATTCGAAGCTCCGGCTACAATAATAGGGTGCAAAATGTAGTCAATGGACGGAATAACAAAATTATAGAAAGGTTAGAAATAAGAATTAGGAACGGTGGTAATCATTTTAACCAACTAGCAAAGATGCACGTGCGACACGCACGTGATACAATGAAAGTTCAATAACCATCAATGTAAACCCACTGTATCATTCTTAATTGAGTTTTAGGGCCACACGATGAAATCTATTTTTTTTTTTTGCTTCAAGTAGCAGCTGCTTTTCCCTTGTAATTGTTACTTTTTCTGTTATTAAGTGTCCTAGATTATAGATCGAGTCTTTTTTTTTTGCAGGAATTATAGAGCGAGTCTGTATTGAACAAAAGCTAGGAATAAAGACTCATCTGCTTGGCACTCATAGGAGGACAAAATTCAGTTGCAGCGATCGAGTCTGTATTGTTACTTTTGGCACGCATAGAAGGACTGGCTAATTACACGCATGCATGGCAGATTAACAGCCAGATCACAGAGCCACACTCCGGCGCCGCGATCACCTCCGCGAACGGCGACGGATGACCGAAGCCTCTCCCGTGCGGGTCGTGCATCATTCGGTCTTCCACCAGCAGCACACCGTCACCACGGGCCCACACACGCAGGAGGCCGCGGCGTGCCGTTCCGCGCGTGTCAATCAAACTGTTTTGTTTAATAAACAACCGTTTAACATGCCTACGGGTGGGTAGGCACGACGGTAACAAAAACATTTACTTTTGGTAGAAACATTTTCTAAATATTAGTTTTTGTGGGTTTGACCCTCTTCCCACCTCTATTGACCCTTACAAGTGGGTCCGGCGTGAGGGATACCGCGGGCCTAATTTGGGTGACAAACGTTTTCAATTTAACTCGTTTTTTTATAGATAGATTATGAAACTATTTCTTATCCTTTTCATCTGTCACATCTGAGAATATTTTGTCCAAACCATTTAAGGATATTCAGCGGGCTTTCTTGTCCTCAGAAATCGGCGACAAAATATTATTACTGGCAGGAAATAGAGCCCCAGTCTCCATCAGGACAGGCCACTATACTACACTCATATCAGACGAGACAAAATACAAGCGGCGACGAGATTCTCCACCTCTCGTATATGTCTGGTGTTTGGAGTCTTGGACAAGGCTCTCTCTCTCTCTGTCTCGTCCAGCGTGTGTTCTGCATTAATCACCCATCACTAGCAGCAACACAGCAGCTACTACAGCTAATAAGGAGGAGAAATCCATGGCGACGGCGGCCGGCAAGAGCAGACAGGAGCGGTGGAGCCTCGCCGGCGCGACCGCTCTCGTCACCGGCGGGAGCAAAGGTATCGGCCACGCCATCGTGGAGGAGCTCGCCGGCCTCGGCGCACGTGTGCACACGTGCGCACGCAACGCAGCGGAGCTCGACGACTCTCGCCGGCGATGGGCCGACAAGGGTCTCACCGCCGTCACCGTCTCGGTCTGCGACGTCGGCGTGCGCGCCGACAGGGAGGAGCTCATGGCCGTCGTCAAGGACACCTTCGCCGGGAAGCTCGACATCCTCGTCAACAACGCCGGGATGCTGATCTTCAAGCCGGCGACGGAGTACACGGCGGAGGAGTACGCGACGGTCATGGCGACCAACCTCGAGTCGTGCTTCCACCTCAGCCAGCTGGCGCACCCACTCCTCTTGGACGCCTCCATCACCGGCGGTGGAAGCATCGTCCACATCTCCTCCATTGCTAGCGTCATTGGGTACCCATGGGAAGCACTCTACTCCACCACCAAAGGTACACATTTTACAAAAAATCATATAAAGACAAATTTCGAATTATTCGATTTTGAATTCAAATGCAGCACGATAAAGGCTGAAACGTATTGAGTTTAAACTGCATGCGCAATTGGTGGCGGTTCATGCAGGAGGACTGAACCAGCTGACGAGGAGCCTGGCTGCCGAGTGGGCCCAAGACAAGATCCGTGTGAACTGCGTCGCGCCAGGCGTGATCAAGACTGACATGGTCAAAGATGTAAGTATTTTTAATCTGTGACTAAGACCGACAATTTTTTTCTGTTTACTCGAGATTTAATCCGCAGGTGCCGGCCGCGAGATTTTTAATCCACGAGCTAACAACTATGACTGAGAAATTTAGTCTATTAATTAATCCGCAGGTGCCAGCAGGGGCGCTGGATCAAGAGGTCTTGCGGATCCCGATGCGGCGGACCGGTGAGCCGGCGGAGGTGGCGGCTGTCGTGTCGTTCCTCTGCATGCCGGCGGCGTCGTACGTCACCGGCCAGGTCGTCTGCGTCGACGGTGGCCGGACCATCAGTGCCTGATGGAGCCGATGATGTATTTGCTTCTGCCTGCCGTCTTTGTTTGTGTTTGTGGTTCAGAGTGTGATCGAGGAATAAAACTGATATTTCAAGTTTTCAACAGCTTCACCATAGTCCATTGGTGCACCTGCAAAGGCCGGTACTTGTTCTCCATTATCTTCAAAAAAAAAGTCCATTGGTGTACTTGAACAATTAGATACGAAAAATGGATGGGTGAAACAAAAAAAAAAAGTCGTGTGTCCCGTCTCACTCTATTGTCTAAATTTGTCTTGTACTTCCTGCTAATCTGAGTATGTATCTATTATATTATTACTTGAAGAAAAAAAGAAGCCACCACGTTCGCCGAGAGGGCCAAGAAATTCCCACGTTAATCGGAAAAAAAAGAGAAGGATTCGGACCGTAGGGTTTAATGAAGATTTAACGGTCTAGACTAACTTAAAGAGTCCACGTCAAAGACAGCTACTTACATATAAATTTGGGATTAAAATAAAATACGTGATAGGAAACAAGGATGTGAGTCCGTGTCAAATACAATGTACTTACACGTGACATCCATGCAAATTTTATATTAAAATATATTAGGCAATTGAAAAGGCCACAAAAGAAAGGAAAAAAAACCCAAATCCGGCCTACATGGTCACACAGTAAAGTTAAAATTCTAATTAAGCACATGTCATCCACAAATAGGAATGAGCAATGTTTAAATATAATAGTAAAAACATCATGGCATGTTGATCTTCAACTATTGAAGAATTATATATATACGAACCAAGATATAATGCATCGATGGTCATGCTCACTAGACGTTAGATTAAACATGGAGATGAGAAAGAAAATTTTGACTCAGAGTGCACGATTATTCCAATTCTGAGTCAAATTCACTTATAGGTACGAAGTAGCAACTATTACAGGTTTGGTTATTCCAAATTTTCAATTAGACAGAGGCCAATACTTAATTAGAGATATAGAAATATACTATTTATAGAATAAGTGCACAAAATAAGCAAACATTTATGACATGTTTTCTAGAACGGTCCATAATAACCCAATAAGTCCATGTCAAATATAGAAGTAATAATTAAATATTTAAATTGAAAATTAAAAGTATAGGAATTAGGAGTTGATTTCTATAATAGGTACGATGGTCATATATGATCTGTAATGCACTGTAGAATACAACTTAGAACTTCACATGGAAACAGATCTATTGGACTCCGTCGGTTCCTTCTTTATCAATATTGGACTCCGGTTCTGATAAAAGAATAAAAGGGGGGAAAAGAAAAGAAAGAAGCCATCATGTGTAAATGTGAGAACAAACAAGAATTTGGACCATTGAATTTTGTGAAGATCTAACAGTCTAAGTAAGCCAAATAGTCCATGTTCAATATGACTATCAATAGACTAGGCTAAAAAGTCCATATGCAATACAACTAATAAACATACCATATTAATTGAAAAAAGAGTCCTTATCCAATATGAATAATAAATATATGTTCTTAATAATATAAATTCTATTGTTGTTGTTGTTGTTGTTGTTGTTGTTGTTGTTGTTATTGTTGTTGAGAACTACCTAAGTAATTATTCACAATAAAAACTTTTCAAGCAAGAATAGTAGAAATAAAATTGGGAAATAAAAATATATGTAATTAAATTTGTTAAAATCAACAAGTGTAAGCAATATATAGGTTCCATAGAAAATATAATTAACTAAATAAATTCTATCCTTTATCTATTTAAAATTTGAAGATTGTACACCGTTTAGATTGTTATAAGATGGTCTAAATCGCTTAGATTGTTATAAGATGGTCTAAATCGCTTAATAGAAGCCCCGAATAATTTTAGATGTAATAAACAAAATATGACAATGTAACCAACTATAAACATATATTTTATATTTTCTTCCAAATGTGACATAATTACATGTATGTCTACCAAGCCGAATGGAAATTATGGCATCATGATCATCTACGATCTGACATACCATGTGTTATTTTCAGCTATCTCTAGGTAGCCTACAAGTGAGCGTACTCTTGCCAATAGCTGCAGTAACAACCAAACTGCCAAAATAAATGCAGCCTAACCTAACATATCTGAAGTTGGTAACACCTTTTTTGTTGGTTCGAACTAAGACGACAACCCAGTCGACAGATTTAGCATACAGGTCCACACGACATTAACGGATTGTCAAGCACCTAAATAGACAAACATATATTGTAATATTTCCTGAATGCTCCATAATTATTCATGTTATTTTAAATATTAGCATAAAACTAGCCGCCCATGCTATTTGCACGGGCCATCTGCCTAGTTTAACAAGCAAGAAAGAGCCGCAACATGTAGCAGAAAAGAAGATCAAAAGAAGGGGGGCAGGCAATGTGCTCACAATTTCGACACAGTAGTCTTGTGTTACTTGAATAACACAGTGTCCAACATGGGCGTAAGCGCAGTAGTTCCATAGGCGTAAATGTAGTAGTTGGATACGGCATAAATGCTGAGCGACAAATTGTCCAGCTCCAATCGATCAGGACAGTTCTTGTGTGCCAAGAATTAATTGGACATGTTTCGTCGTCATCAGACACCACGTATTTTGTTACTACAAGCCGCTGCTTCCCGATCCTTCTCATGCAAGTGCACAAATAAATTAAATATCTAGTACAAGGTTAGATCAGTGTTCCCATGCTGTGGATATCCATCTATCGTTGGAAACCGATCGATGTTTATATGTAAAAGAGAGAAACTGTTCGTGCGTACATCCATCTGCATTGCGTCAGGGTAACCTAATTGTTCAGGCGCTGAGGGTCACCGGCGGCAGAGCTGATCGAGCACAAGAATTAATCAAAGTACGGTTTTTTCTATATTGCGCTGTCTGCCGTCTGTTTCTCTTGTTCTTGTTGCAATAAGGTTTTTTTTAGCATGTTCTTGTTGCAACAAGTATGTATGATTCAGAAGAGGCCCGTTATTCGTCATTCCCTCGGCCCAAGAGGCCCCATAGCAGACCAGGCCGTATTTGTGGCAAAAGCCTGCCTGCCTGCTCTTGTAACAACACGACTAATTATGTTTATAATTCTACTCTTAGCGGATTCTTTTAGTTGATCGGTTTCTTAAGACTAGCAAACGTGCCCGTGCGTTGAGATAATGATCTAAATATAATTTTATCAAATATGAGACACAATTGGGCTTGATGAGATGCATACCTGCAATGACTTAATTTTATTCTAATATTATTTGCCCACATTTCATGCTATAATTTTATCAAATATGAGATGCAATTTTACTTGATGAGATGTATACCTGCAATACTTTAAATTTATCCTAATGTTATTCGCCCATCTTCTTGCTAATGATTGTTGATTTTGTATATCTAAATTCACTCTTCGTGCCTGTTTCTTTTTTTATATATAACTTGATGGTACATATATTGTTGATGGTGACTTTGGATGGATTTTTGCTCATGGCGTGTGCTCTAGGCCTCCTGCCGTCTGTACGGATTCTTGGCCAGCGAAGACTTCCATTCCGATGCGATAGGAACACTTGTGCAACCCAATACCAATAGCGAAGCAGCCCACGTCGGCCCATAATCCATCTGAGTAGCATATATAAATGGAGACTAACCCTAACTCACTGTTTCTTCACTTGGACCACTCCACGCCGCCGCCGCTGGTTCACCCCCCATCTCTGTCTCTCACTCACAAGTCTCAACTCAACTCTTTTCCTCTCGCCCGGCGTGGATCCATGGGGCCCAGCGGCAGCACCACCACTACGACCCTTCCAGTAGGAGAGCGTGGCACGATGCCATGTCGCCGTCACGGCAGCATCTCCTCTGCTCGGCCCTCCGTGCAGGCGCATCAACTCCTCCGCTTGACAGCCTGGGCCTCCTTTGCTCATGTCCTGTTGGTTCTTTGTAGATTTGTTCTTGTTGTTTCTACCTCTCTGCTTGTTCTGTACGTATCATCTGAGCATGATTAGATATCCTAGTGCGTAAGGTCTGCTGCTTTCGATTGGATCTCCTATGACTTTTTGTTTTTGATTGGATCTTCTGGTAGCTGCTACATGAGGATTGCTGTCTTTTGTTTCAATTCAATGAAAAGAGGAATGGATTCTGATTACTCAATTAGTGTTTCATCGATGCTGGTTATACAAAGTCAAAGTTCGATTCAATCTCTTCTGACTTTTGCAAGATCAGTTCCAATCTCTTCCGGCTTGGTAACAAGGAACTACAATCGTTAGGCACTTTGACATAGGGTATGACAGGTGGCCCCACCTGTCAGGACGTACGAAAAAATTTACAGAAACTATGGATAAGTATATGCTATTACAGATTTTTTGGATAAGTATATGCTATTATAGATATCTTAGATAAGTATACGCTATTAAGAGCTGCTAGTGTTTTGGTTGTTCTTTTCTCTTTTTTTTTTCTCTCTTCTATACGGTCTTGGGTCGTAATATATGCGCGTTGGGCTCTCCTTGCCACATGGGCTGTCATGCTAACGATATGATGCTTGTGATGCCTGTTCGGCTGCTGGGGCTGGGCTGACCGGCTGGTGCAGCTGGGCCGGCCAGCCCCCATCGCCGTCAGAACACTTTTAACAATTTTAACAAAAATATATATTTCTAGAGTCGCCCAATTATATGAATATAGCTAAAATCCTCCAAAACACTCAAAATTCCTGGACATGTTTCACAAACTATAATCGCAGAACTCCTGCAAATTTGTGAGACTGGATGAGGCAGTCACTTGGTATGCATGATCTTCGACACGGTTTGACTTTTTTGCTGGTTTCATTCGTAGCTTAAAAAAAATGGCAACATCTCCCATGTGATTGATTACCCCAAATCCAGTGATCGTTAATGAGGAAGATTTGCGTATCGATCTACACCCATCTGCAAACCACTTGTACTGTTGTACGCATCTCCTACAGAGGATTAAAATACGATGCCATCCCGGTCTCTACGCTAGCTAGTAGCTACCTGGAATATGAACGAATATCATCGCCCTGTGACTTGTGATCTAGGCTAATAATACATGCTCGTAACCTGTAACTAGCTTCATATTCTATCAGCAACAACCCACAAGTACTGAGATGACAAATGCTATGACAGATCTTGTGTAATTCTTTTGCAAAGATGAATGCACCCAAAGATAGAGTGACGGCGGAGCAATCCTCTTGCCATGTTCTTGCTTGCCGACATACGATTCAGTATCTGATATGCACGCGTTTAATTTGTTGCCAGATGGACATAGCCAAAAATATGCACGATCCAGATTATTTCTGATACCTTGACACCGGCAGATAAACGGCCGGCTTAAGTCAATGGTACATTGGGTTTTCTTAATCTCTGTCATCTGACATTCTGACTCCTTGGTCTGATGCAGCTTATGTGTATCTCAAACAGAGCAAAAACGAAGATATGGACAGCACTACGAAATCAGCTTTTTTAATTTCTTTCCATTTTGAATGCAATATAATGTAATAGGTGCATATGTATTTCAGTTCATCGAACATAATGTATTTAGTAAAATAAACATTGACAAAAATCAGTTTGAAGGCGATTCAATCATGGAACCTGGAAGAGTGAATGTAGTGTTGCCTATGACTTTCAAGTTCATGTCTACCTTGCTTATTTGTTATTAAGCATGCATACTCCTTGCTTACCTTTGTATAATGTATATTCAGGTGATTATGCACTATATGTATTCAGAACATTGACATTAACCCCCGACAAAATAAAGTCAACTCCTCGTCATGCACATATATTTTCTTTACAGAATAGTTTTGTTTTCCTATGGTGGTTGGAGGCGTTGTATTGCATTTCAGTCTTGGAAGGTTTTATAAATGGCAGTTAATTTTGGTGCACGTTCTAAGGTGGGAAGCATGCCCAGCACGCTTCTCAGTGTCAAAAGGTTTTGCCAAACTTCACCATCTAAATAGGCCCAAAACTTTTTTTTTGTCACATGGGGTGCCTAGCCGCATTATATAGTCTAGATGTAGCTAGGATTACATGCCAGTTGTAGTTCAATCCTATATTAGATAGAAGGCTTAAAATTAATTTACTTACAATATAAACTTTCCTATCCTTTCAACTAAAATATTTTTTTATAATCTTCTAGAAGTACAGTGGCACCTCCGCACGGACTTATCTTTCTGTACCGTGTGGCACGCCCTTGTATGTAGCCGGCCGAGCCCGTCCCTTAGAGGTGGTAGGACCACCCATTTTGAGGTACCTGAGCTGCTTACAAAATTTACCAGACAATCATCCTCAGACTAAGTGTTCCCCAATAATCAAATCGAATTAAGTTGAAGGTGAATCAAGACTGGACCCTTGGCAGAGTGCACAAAATTGTACTTAATTATATGACTTGAAATTCCTTTCTAACTTTCTTATTTGTTATTAAACATGCAATTCTCCTGTCTTACCTTTTCATTTTCAGGTTTTTATGCATTATATGTATTCTGAACTTTGACCTTAGCAGTTCAACGCTCCTTGTCATGCAACATGCATGCACATTTCCTTTACATCATGGTGTTATTTTTCTGTAGCTATGGTTGGAAGCAATGTATTGCAACCTTGGAATTTAATAAACAGGGCCAAATATGGGTGCACGTTCTCTTTCAGGCAGTGCAAATTAAACAAGTTATAGTGCAAACATAGATCAATATAGAACGGCTGTAGTGTCTATTACGATGGATCATTTCATGACCTAAGTCTTCTATTGAAAAAAGGGAAAAGTCTGGTTTTACCCTCCAACTATAGCAAAAGTCCAATTTTCAACCCGTAACTACGAAACCAGACACAAAAGACCATCCAACTATCAAAACCGTGCAAATTTAGCCCTTTGAGTGGTTTCAAAGGTGGTTTTCTGTTTTAAATAATTTTTTAAAAATAATTTAACTTAAAAAATTCATAAATAATTTATTTGAGGTAAAAAAGATATCAAACTTATGCCACCTGGTTTGGAAAAATATAAAATATATGTTGGTACAACATTTGAAGTTATTTGCATTTTATTTATTACTATTCCTAGTATTATTTAAAAAATAATAAAATAATACGAACATACAAAAATAATACCCAAATAATTTTACATGTCATATCAATAGGTAGGTTGCATTTTTAGGATCTTTTGGCATCGGTTTCTTATTTGTTTGATTTAAAATGAAATAATTATGATTTTTTAGTTTAAAAATAATTATTTATTTTTGCATAAAATGGAAAACCACCTTTGAAGCCACTCAAAGGGCTAAATTTGGACGGTTTTGATATTTGGAGGGTCATTTGTATCTGGTTTTGTAGTTGAAGGTTGAAAATCAGACTTTTGTTATAGTTGAAGGGTGTAAATCAGACTTTGCCCTTGAAAAAAGAATTAAGCTTTGAGTCTATTTGTAGGTATTCTAAGTAGTTACGTTTTGGCCCCAAGTGATGCAGATAAGATTTAAATAAAATGGCAAAATGGTGGATAATCTAAAGATGCAAAAAATGAATTTAATTGAAACTTCAAGTTGCATAGCAACATGGAACCGTATCTTGTCCTATGCACATGATGCGTGAAAGAATACTCCAGATTGAGTTATTCTGTATGCATAGCATAGGCATGCATGAACTTCTCATCTTTGTCCTGCAATATCTCATGAGTCCTTTTATTCTTTTTGTGCACTCACCTAAACTTAGGCATATGCATGGACAGTTTTGCTCAGTTTGAGCAATCACTGTCTCCTTGCTCAGGTCAGCAAACTGAGACAAAACTGGACACGTAGGCATGTATATGAGCATGACAGCTGAACAGTGATGTTAGTGTCATGGCCTGATGCTTGGAATAAGCCAGCAGTGGTTGGCCGGCAGGGCGGCCGCCGGCCGGTAGCCGTCTTCTTGTGTTCTTGTGCGCCGTATCTGTCCAAATCCGGCCGTCAGATGACTAATCAAGGTCTTATACTATTTTAATCAAAGTCAGCATCTCAGCTAGCTTGGACATTGAGATGGAGGTGTTATCTCCTCAGATGTCAGATCACTATAAAAGCACACTGCATGGATGTGGAGTACCATCTCACCCATCACATTTGCACTCTAGCAATCTACACCCATCAATCACCATCCAGAATTTCAGATACAATTCAAGAACCAGCGAGAGGAGGAAGAAGAAGATGGTGGCATCTGCCGTCAGGACCAGAGCAGAGCGGTGGAGCCTGGCCGGAACGACGGCGCTGGTCACCGGCGGCAGCAAGGGGATCGGCCACGCCATCGTCGAGGAGCTCGCCGGCTTCGGCGCACGTGTCCACACGTGCGCACGCAACGCGGCGGAGCTGGAGGAGGCTCGCCGGCGATGGGCCGAGAAGGGGCTCGTCGTCACCGTCTCCGTCTGCGACGTCGCCGTACGCAGCGACCGCGAGGAGCTCATGGCCACCGTGGCGGCGACCTTCGGCGGCAAGCTCGACGTCCTCGTCAACAACGCCGGCCAGTCGCTGTTCAAGCCGGCGGCGGAGTGCTCCGGCGAGGACTTCTCACGTGTCATGGCGACCAACCTCGAGTCGTGCTTCCACCTCTGCCAGCTGGCCC
This sequence comes from Digitaria exilis, assembly GCA_015342445.1. Classification (NCBI taxonomy): domain Eukaryota; kingdom Viridiplantae; phylum Streptophyta; class Magnoliopsida; order Poales; family Poaceae; genus Digitaria; species Digitaria exilis. The sequence continues at coordinate 730,969 of JACEFO010002210.1, read as the reverse complement.
ACCCGCTCCTCCAAGCTGGTGGCAATGGCGGCAGCATTGTGCACATCTCCTCCATTGCTGGATTCATTGGGCTCCCGGCGCTGGCTGTCTACTCCATGACCAAGGGCGCCATGAACCAGCTGACTAGGAGCCTCGCTGCCGAGTGGGCCCGCGATGGCATCCGTGTCAACTGCGTCGCGCCAGGTGGCGTCAAGACTGACATCAGCAGTGACGTAAGCTTTTATTAGTTACATGCTGATCAGTTGTTGTCAGTTGATCATCGTCTGAAATTCTGAATATGTCTAATAGAAATTTGTTTAAAACCAATTAGTAACATGATTACCTGATGAATTGAGAGCAGAAGACGATTGACCCAGAGCTGGTGAAGAAGGAGATGGCGCGGCTTCCGATGGGGAGGATCGCCGAGCCGGAGGAGGTGGCGTCCATGGTGGCCTTCCTTTGTATGCCGGCGGCGTCCTACATGACTGGCCAAGTCATCTGCATCGATGGTGGACGCACCATAACATAGCTTTGCTAGTTTAGTCCACTTGTAATCTGGCTGCTCATGTATATCAGTATATGTATGCGTATGTGAGATCATCTGCCGGCACATATCAATTTGTCTGTACATTTGGTGCATTGTGCTGAGGGTTTGAGTTTTCGATTTGTAATCCGCTTCCTTCGAAATCCATCTTGTAGTAGTATAATGTCCTTGTTTTCAAAGAAAAGGAAAAAAAAAATCACCCATCCGTTTAAGGGCCTCCACATTGGTAAGCATTATATTGTCAGGCTGTAGCAGCTGAATTTCATAACTCATAAAAATCCTCGACCGGTGGGGTACCTCCCCAGCTTTCTTTTGACATAGAAGCTCAAGTTTCTCCAATCGAGAAAATCACGAATCCTAGTCCCATCCTCAAAGTTCCGCACCATATGGTTTGGGCCTTAACTCATGCTTTCAGCTCACCCTAGACATGATGTCCTACCCACCATAGGTCGGTTTCAACCGAGTAAACGGATGCAACGAGTGATTCTTTTTTCCACAAATTATGTAGCACGTGGGGATTGAACGCTGGGTGGGAGCTCCCTAGCCAATGATTTTTATCACTACCCCATTGTACTGTATCAAGATTTGTGGTGCGGGAATGATGAAGATATATAACGTCAAAAAATCCATCTTTAAAGGCCTCCCAATAAATAACTTTTTTTAAATAATGCTTCTGTATGTCAAGGCGATTTTAGCTGATGTTATAACATTCAATCTATGAGTTTTGCAACAGTAGTTCCAGAATACATTTCTGGCTGATGTCATGAAAATAAAGGAGATCGATGGGCAGCGTAAGGGAGCGAATGAGATTGGGAAAGATGGAAAGAAGGTTCAAGAATACCAGGAGGGGCTACAACATAATTCATGTAATTTTAGTAACTTGTTTAATTTGTTAGCATGACTTTAAATTGTATCTGTTTAGGCTATACATTTTTCAATAAACACATTGACAAGAAAATGGTATCTTTTTCAGTAATTTTTTTAAGTAATTAAGGTATTCAAGTACTAGATGAACTCGAAATGTAGGGATTTTTTTCATTTTTTTCTTTATTTATACATCTCTCTAGGAGTTTAATGAGACATGGTTTTGCATCTCTCCTCTATTTTCTGGCAACACAGAAACAATATTGGCAACAAAAAAAGAAAAATAATGAAAAATGAATACAAAAGTGGTTCTTTGATTTTTTGAATCTTCTTATATTTGACCTACAAGTAATGGATATCTACTTCCTTTTCTCATTCTATTTAACCACCCCTAGGGCCGAAGAGCGCTTGGAGATTAGTTATCAACGTGCCTGGACCTTGACGTCTATTTATTGGATTTCATCTCTTGCCTACGCCTAACTTACTAAAGGCTATGCTGCTGTTGTTGTTGTAGTTGTTGTATTTATGTCAATATCATATTTTTTATTGCAGTTATATGAGAGAAAAATTTTGTACTGAAAAACAAGTATTACAGTTTTCAATTATTTTTTTCTCCCCCGACATGGACGTAGTATATAGGATTACTTTTGTTTAATCATTTGTCCCAACCAGTGGACAATTGTCTTCTTATGTTGACTAACTACCTTGCTAACAATAGAGAATATTCAGGACTTTGACTCAGAAGGGAAATCGGGAACTAACATCTGCAAATTTAGAGTCAGAAGGACGTCACACACTGACACATATCATGTATGCACCTTCAACATCATTTGACTTTGATCTGCTGCTTTTAAATAAAAGTCTAAACTGCATCTCTGAGCAAGTGAACAGCACTACTCGAAGCTCGTTCGCTAATGGAAAGAGATTGCGTATCTGCGCCGGCATGTGCTTTATTCCATAATACAATTGATTAATATATAGTATCCCGGTCACTACACCGTTAGTTTGCCAGGTTAGTATCAAGTTGTGTTGTGATTGACCCATGGGGTAGGCTAGTTAATCATGTTCATGGCAGTAAACAATAACTAAGACACTCTTGCAGCAGCCACCTTATTAGATATAACCATATATGTAGGTCAATTTCTTGCAAAGATGAATGCACCCAAAGATAGTGACGGCCAAGCAATCCCCCTGCCATGTTCTTTATTACATTTCGTAGTTTATATAGAAGAGTGGTCTTCTTGCCGACATACTATTCAATATTTGATATGCTCATATACAGTACATGAATTCTTTGCTCGGATGGCCAATGAATAATACTTCAGAATTAGTATTTGCGATATCCTGACACAAGCAGATCAAAGGCCAGCTTAAGTCAATGGTGCAATATCATTACCCTAATTTCTATCATCTCGCTTGATATCCGTGATCAGATGCAATTGATGATTATGATCTTGACCTGAAAGAAGATATGGACAGCACTCGCAGATTGCATTTTGTTCATTTTCTATGCAATGTAGCTAGTCTATGGCCATGTAGAAGCATAGAGCCAAAATAATAGTTGAATTTTAGCTCAAATGTCCTCACACTTTCGCAAAACAATTGGTTAAATCTGCACATTACTAATCAATTACATAAAACTGGTAAGTCATCTCATATATTTATACATGATGCATGTATTTCTGTTGATTATCTAGACTATGTGTACAACGAGAGGTTATAGATTCATTGTTTGCATTGCACAACCATGACACTGGCAGATCAACGACCAGCTTACAAGTCAATGGTGCATTACTTTTCCTCTTTGTCATGGTTGTGCAATGCAAATAATGGTTTATATCTAGCTTGCTTATTTATTTATATTAGAAATATGCGTTTCTTACCTACCTTTGTATAGTAAGGTGGCTATGCCATTTTATATATGCAGGTTTTGGACATTAGCAGCTAAACGTACTGCAAAGCTAAGTCAACTCATCAGATGTGTTTCACTTCATAGAATCGTGATAATTTTCTATAATTTGGTCAGATAGGGGCGGCGATGCTTAGTGGAATGGGCTCTGGTCCTGCTCAGAGAATGCTAGATATTATGAAGCGAGTAAATAAAAAAAATGAGCAGATTTAAATTTAAGGCGTGTGTGAAATATGAATATCTGCATGCTCGGACAACAAATAGCATCTTGATACTACCTTTGCCATAATCTAGATGAGACTAAAAGAAGAGAATGATGTCACTGCTAGAGTTGAGGTTAGAAAGCTATCCCTCTAAAATAGAGGAAGCCCTTACTCTAAAAAAAGAGGGTCCTATTTGGGGCATTGCTGGAGGATGCTAGTATTCATAGATATCAAACTTCAATTTCTTTCTAGAGGAGTTTTAAAATGGTTGGAAGGTTATAGACGGTACCACGTGGTACTTTTTTTATTGATTAATGCTAGCCGTTGGTCTAGCGGAGTATGTAGCTAAGTATTTTTTATATATGAAAATATATTTAATTAGTACCCCTGATATTTTTCTTTGGACACTGTTTGGTACTACCAACTCTACCACCACTTAATCTTTAGGAATCAACGGTTCTCTTTTTTTTTCCAACCATGTCATCGATGTTTGATATAATTAATGGTGTGGATATAAAGGACACATCAACTAATGGCAAGGATGGATTATACAAGTGCTATTCCATCGATAAATGCACATAATTTTCAGGCTCAGGTCAGCACAAAAACAAGGACACCACGGAGGGGTTTAAAAATGTGGTTCTATGGATCAGTTCAGGAGCCGTTGGCCAGTCGGTAGCCGTCCCCTTGTGCGACGTATCTGTCCAGATCCGGCCGTCAGATGATGAAATATGTTGGTCTTTAAATAGTTTATTCAAAGTCAGTAAGTAATCCCTCCGTCCCTAAAAGAGTGTCTTTCTCACTTCCCGAGAAAAACCTACGGCCAATTATATATAAAAATATATTAAAATTTATGTTATAATATGAATACTAGTAGATAGATATTTATGTCTAGTTTTTTATAAAAAAATATTTGGACACTTAAATATTGTACATATTTTTTACAAATCGAGTCAAACTTATGGCACGTACACCAACGATGACATTCTTTTAGAGACGAAGAGAGTATGTGTCTTACCTACCCATATTCACTGATTCGCATTCCGATGCAGAATTGCAGGCCCTATCTGACTGATGAGTTGAGATCACTACAAAATATATACAATTCTGTGCAGTAACATCATCCATATCATTGGCGCATTGCAATTTACCTTCTGCAAAGTACAGAAGCAGAGGCAGGAGATGGTGGCTGCCGACGGTCGTCACCAGTGGCAGCAAGGGTATCCGAGTCAACTGTGTGTGGCGTCGAGTTTATTCAGATGCCTCAAAATAGATTAGTAATCAGTTTGAAAGAATTTTTATTTGAATTAATCTCGATTAACTGATGGATATGGCACGGCTTTCGATGGTGGCCATCCGCAGCATGCCGGCTGCCGGCGGTGTCCTACATGACCGACGAAGTCATCTGCATTGACGGCGGCCGCACCATAACTTAGCTTTGCTATAGTTACATCACCTTTCACGTACATTTTGCTGTACAGTTGCGTGTGCATTGTGCTGAGGATTTCATGTCTGGGTTCGTAATCTACTTATTTCGTTCTGTTTGAGCTAATTAACCAATGGACGAATATCTTAATATGTTGACTAGCAACACCTACTATAAAATAATATTCAGGACTTTGTTGACTGAAACAGCAAACTGAGAAATAGTTAGGATACGTGAATCAAGAGTCAGCAGGAAGGCACACGCTGACACGTATGCACATTTGACATTCATTTTAATAAAAAAAATATCAACTCCATCTCCCTTCATGTGATCTCCACTATCCCAAGCTCTCGTTACCTAATGAAAAAAAAAGATTGCGTATCTACACACATTTGTGCCATATCTCCTAATGTAATTGATTAAAAGGCAAGTATAGTAACCCAAGTCTACCAGATTTTGTTATCAAGGTGGCCTTTGACTTGTGAGCTAGGCTATTCATGTTCAAGGAAGTTAATTAGCACTCTAGTGGCCACCTGCCCACCTGCCACCTCACAAGGGCAATACCACTTATTAGATGTAATCATATATGTTGTTCAATTCCTCGCAAAGATGAATGCACCCAAAGATATTGACGGCCAAGCAAACCTCCCTCCATGTTCCTCTTATAGTAGAGTCATCTTCTTACCGACATACGATTTAGCATCTGTTATGCATGAATGCATTGTTCAGGTAGCCAAAGAATATACACGAGATTCTAATATTCCAAAAAAAACTGACCAGATTAATTAATATGGACAAAAAAGTTGACTTTTTGAATCATTGGTCGTATGGACGATCAGAGACCGTGGTTGCGTAGAGCTCGTCGAAACGAATTCATTTTACTACTCACATGCGACATTCGGATATTGGATTACTCCGTGGCAAGCAAATCTTTCTGGGCCGACCGATGTGGCTTAGGGTTATGGTCTTTTCTCTGTCTCAACCCAACTCTTTTCCACCGACTCCTTTCATGCGCCGCAGCTCCTAGGCTACCCAGCATCGCCCTTTCTTGTTTCCTCCCCTGTTCCCACAACTATTGGATCTCGCCACCAGCAATCTTCGTTCCGCTAGAAAAGGTCTACTCCTTCCAGGTACTCTCCTCCTTCTGGTCCTGCATGGGATTATCTCCTGGTCGTTGAGCCGTGGTGCGTGGTTCTTTGAGCAGAGAGCACAGGAAGGAGACACCAACTACGGTGGACTGGGGTAGGGCTGCTGGCTGCTGTCGTCTGCAACTGATACGGTTGCTGTTGTTGCCTACGCCTGGGCGAGGGAACGGATCAGAACAGTAGAAGAAGGAAGAAGGAAAAGGTTAGGAATCAGCTAACTGCACTTTTAATTGGCGAGGCTAAATGGAGATGCTGAGTTGCTGACCATTCGTCGGAGCATTGACACAAGGAGTTTGGGGAAATATTCAGTTGTCTGTCACATTGATTTTAGTTCTGTGAAATCTATTAGGCCAAATTATCTGATAAATTTCTATAATTAATTGGCGGGGAATATGATCTTACTCCAATAACAAAAGCTGTGGGTTCCGTTGTTATCTTTCAAACAACACTGGTTTATCTCAATCCGGCTAGCGATGTAAAGAGTAATTGACACAATGGTGTTGCTACCGGTAAGTATAATCCTGCAGGAATCTATTTGTCTAGTTTCGACCAATCTAGAAGCCTAATTTGGGCTAGCCGCCAAAATGAAATTTATTGAAAATTTTGTCTACATGTCTGACATATATTTATTTGCTGCATTTGGTGAAGAGAAACATAAGTTATTATTAAAACAGTGAGCCAGCCACTAGTTGAATTTCTGGATAATACAAATTAGATTCGATTGAGGGATTATTTTTGCAATCCTTGAATAATTTATAGTTGTGCATCTTGAGCTAGCTGGTTTTTAAGTGTGGTTTACTCCACAGGTTTTGGGGTTCTAGAGACGAGAGCGGTGCTTCTGGTTCTTATCAAGGTTAAGGCTGATATTATCTGATATTTCCGAATATGTTTCTATTCATGATATTCATAGCTCAATATTCCGGTTCGAGTTACTCATTTATATTACATTCATGTTCCGGTGGATCCGGATGTGCAGTTTGGTTTTTATATTCCTGTTGTGTGGTTCAAGTTGTTCATTTACATTCCATTCATGTTCTGGTGGATCCGGATGTGTAATTTGGTTCTTATATTCATGTTCCTGTGAGTAAGTGCTGGCCCCACTTGCTCGGCTTTACCGGTAAATGCTAAGGATGTTTCAAGTTGTGTCCGTTTCAGACGGAAACTACTATTTCATTGGTGTTCACTTTGACATTCAGTCGTTTTTCATGTTCTAATTGTATATGATGTTCCTCCAAGTTCTAATTGTACTTGCTGAGTGTTTTTACTCACTCTTGTGTTTTATTTGGTTTTAGGTACAAAATGATTGCGGCATGCATGGGAATTGGGAGTAGCAAGATCTGCACGAGCACATGCTTATATATGCACCTGCTTAGTTTGTCCAAAGTAATTTTTAGAGCACAAATAGTTAAACTTCGTTGTTTATTCTTTTCACGGTGGAGATGGTCTCATGGATGGTTGGGTCAACTTATCTTGCTGTTGTCTTAGGCTATGATGATTATTCATTCTTCATATGCTATCTCATTAATTTGTTATCTGAACATGTCAGATACTTTATTTACAGAGGAAACTCTGTCAAAATTTTAGATAATTTCTTTGCTTGTGTTATTTTTTTTTATGTTTTTTGTAGCCTCCGGCTTTTGGAAAAATTCAGGGTGTTACAGATTCATTACTATTTGTGATACCCTGACGCCTGCAAATCAACTGGCTTAAGTCAATGGTGCATTATTAGAATTTTCTTAATTTCTGTCATATGGCTTGATATCCATGGTCAGATGCATGCAACTTATGATTTATGAATATCTCGAACTCAAAGAAGATATGGACGGCGCTCGCAGATTGCTTTTTGGTTGTTTTTTCTTGTGCAATGTAGTTGCTGCCCATGTATAAGACTTGAGACAAATTAAATGTTCGTTGAGTTTCAGCTCAAATGTCATCGCTCTCACAAAACAATTGGTTAAACTTGTAAACTAACCTAGAAAATAAAACTAGTAGAAATGATCATAAATTTCAATATTTGATACATGAATTTTTTTAAGCTAGACTATATATGGAATCAAAGACCATATAATCATTATTTGCATTCAACAACCCGGACACTGGCAGATTAACAACCGGGTTACACAAGTGATAAGGAAATTGTACATTAGTTTTTCTTCGTGATCAGATTATTCGACTTATATCATAATTTTGTTGCTGGCCTATATTTGTATATTCAGGTAGTTATGCGTTGTATATAAGCAGATCTTTGGCATTTAGCAGCTCAACGCACAAGGAAGTTAAGTCAACTCATGTGTTTTTCTCTTCAAAGGCTTGGCTAAGTTTCTAATAAGGTATGGTCAGATGAAATGTAAAGCGCTAATTTGCATGCACGATATCTTTGAGGCAGTGCATAATTCTGACACAAAGACCAAACAACTTAATTTATGTAGAATGATATCAATATATAAAATACCTAATATAAGCTTGCAGACATTTGTTTTTAATAAACTGGGATTTCTCTGGTATCATAAGAACAAGTCAAAAGATGAGTAAATTTTTACTTGCTGGACCAACATCTCAAAAAATTACAACTGTTTTTTATCATAGGAACACAAAATACTCGTAGTTTGTGAACTCTACTAAAAAATTAATGACTCATGTGGAAATAAATTTAAATTGAGAAATGTTACAATAGTTGAAATAAATGAGGATCGTCCTGAAATTGACAGCTAACCATAAGAGGTAATAATCGATACAAAACTAGGTGGGAACCATACCAAAATAGTAAAGATAACAAGAGGTACTTCTGGTACCTTACCAAAATAGAAAAGATATCTTTGGGTACCTCCTGAATCTCCTGATACTTTTCTAACCACCGTAAAACTCCTCCTCATTATATGAATATATCTATCGGACAATAATGTCGTCTTGATACCAGACCTTGGACATACCCTCTTCTAGAGAACCAAGTTTGAAGATGAGTTCATAATAAAATTCATTTTTGCTCCTTTGTACTGTCTTCTTCTAAGTTATGTGCACACCTCAAGATTCAACTTTTTTAATCTTTGGCCTATAATGATCATGCCAAATAAACGTTATATATCATGTACGCGTTTTTACAAATATTTTCATAGTCGACCCCAGTTTTGTGCACTCTTGAAAACGTTATATATCTTGGTAAGAACGGACTATACAATCGCTTTGCACAGAAAGGACACCACGACGTCAGAAAATTCAACCAGTAGTGGAGCGTTTAGAAATGTGGTTCTCTGGATCAGTCCAGCAGCCGTTAGCCGGCCGGCCGTAGCCGTCTTCCTGTGCTCCGTATCTCTCCAAATCCAGCCGTCAGATGATGAATTTCAAGGTCTTCTACTAGTTTATTCGAAGTCAGCACGTATGTGTCTTACCTACCCATATTCTCCTCTGATTACCATTTCGATGCAGAATTGCAGGCCCTATCTGTGACTCGAGATCACTAAGACTACATGCAATTTGATGCAGGCCCTATCTGACTGCAGATCACTATAAGTACGTCCACTGATGTGGAGTAGCATCATCCATCTCATTTGCACAATTGCACTCTACAAGTATAGAAAGGAGAGGAGAAAAGAAGATGGTGAGTGCAAGCAGGAGCAGGGAGCAGCGGTGGAGCCTCGCCGGAGCCACGGCGCTTATCACCGGCGGCAGCAAGGGCATAGGGTACAAACTCTATGCATGACCTCAGTTTAATTTTCGTATCCGTATTATTGGTTTTAAATCTTCTGCTATATCGCCTTTTATGGTATCTAATGCTATTTATGTCTCATGTACAATTTAGCCGCTATAGTATGATTTAGCTTCGCTATTAACTATTTTAGAGTCTTGCCGTTAAAGGCCTTAACCCGCTATTTAACTATTTTAGAGTTTTGCCGTTATTCCCACTTTTTTTTTTGAGGAACCTGTTATTCCCACTTTTAAAACCATGATCGCTGAATGTCGTTATGTGTGGCATGCGCCGTGTGTCTTCGGCAATATGCTGCAGGCATGCGATTGTGGAAGAGTTGGCGGGGTTCGGGGCACGCGTGCACACGTGCTCCCGGAACGAGACGGAGCTGGAGGAGTGTCGCCGGCGGTGGGAGGAGAAAGGGCTGCATGTCACCGTCTCCGTCTGCGACGTCTCCGTGCTCGCAGATCGTGAGAGCCTTATGGACACCGTGAAGGCCACCTTCGGTGGCAAGCTTGACATCCTCGTAAGATACCATGGATATTGATGCATTATATGATCAGCTGAATCACCTCTACTTACATGATCATTTTTCCCTACGAATCAGTAGATTTTGAAGGGAGCTCCATCATTCATACCCTAATATAATTCCGATCCACTTACGCAGGTGAACAACGCGGGGCAGTCGCTGTTCAAGCCGGCGGCCGAGTGCACCGGCGACGACTACGCGCGGATCATGGCGACCAACCTCGAGTCATGCTTCCACCTCAGCCAGCTGGCCCACCCACTCCTCTTGAACGCCACCATCGCCGCCGGTGGAAGCATCGTCCACATCTCCTCCATCGCCGGCATTATCGGTCTTCCGGCGCTCGCCGTCTACTCCATGACCAAGGGCGCCATGAACCAGCTCACAAGGAGCCTCGCTGCCGAGTGGGCCCACGACGGCATCCGTGTCAACTGCGTCGCGCCGGGCGGTGTCAGGACTGACCTCAGCAGTGATGTAAGATCACCTAACCTAAGTCAACCAGGAGCTAGAATATTCATGGGTTATTGATAAATCAAACTCTTTTGCCTGATGGATTGAGCAGAGGACGATAGATCCGGAGCTGGTGAAGCATGAGATGGCGCGGCTTCCGATGGGGAGGATCGACGAGCCGGAGGAGGTGGCGTCCATGGTGGCCTTCCTCTGCATGCCGGCGGCGTCTTACATGACCGGACAGGTCATCTATGTCGACGGCGGCCGCACCATAACTTAGCTAGATACAAGATGCCAGCAACCAGATCATATCATCATCATGCATGTTTATTCAGATATGTATGGCTACTGAAAGACTAGCGTTATATTGTGCTGAGAATTTGGTTTGCAATTAATTACCTACATCCATCAAAACGTGTAATATGTGGATTTTCTTTATGCACCTTGAATGTATTCGTGTATTCTCCAAACTTAAGGATTTAGCTTAAACTTTTGCCCTTTCCTTATTATGCCCATTATTCCTCCTCACACTGCAATATATTCCTCTCAATTGCTTCATTTGGTGCTGCCATTGACTTAAGTATACAAATTGACAATATCAATAATTTTTATTGAGCAACCATGTTGGCTGTATATTTTGCTGGGCTGCAAATCTGCCTATTTGTGAAGACAACACCGCATTGCGTTTTCAGTGGCACAAATCAACTGAGAAAACAAAGCTTGAGAAAAAAAATGGTAGTAGTGCAGAGATGGCGTGTTCTATAGCTCTATGATAATTCGAAAAGGAGGCATGGAGGAGGCTCCAAGGTGTAACATTTTGTTCTGACATCTAATGGAAATTAAACTTGTGTTGTACTGTATTAACTAGCCATACGTTCTAAGAGTCTGTCTGAACCTACTAGTTGATGTTTAGTGCAAAAATAGAAGATTGGATTCGATTGATCAATTAACAATTATATATAAATCATATTTCTAAATGCCTGTTCCCAAATGTCTTTACACGAAATGTCTCTAGTTGCTGGCATTTAGCCTGGCTCTAGTTGCTACTGCCATCATCCTGCATCTAACCATCCGCTTAACTCACTGTAGAAGAATTAGTCACGCCCCTGCTATTGAATCATTGATTGAACTTTGGCTACCCCCCCATAACTGACAGTAGGCAAGAACCAACCGCAGGCAGCACAAGAAGCAGATGGCGGCCGCCGGCAGGAGCAGAGAGGAGAGGTGGAGCCTCGCCGGTGCGACGGCGCTGGTCACCGGCGGCAGCAAGGGGATTGGACACGCGATCGTTGAAGAGCTAGCTGGATTCGGCGCGAAGGTGCACACGTGTGCCCGGAACGCCGATGAGCTGGAGGAGTCTCGCCGGCGGTGGGCTGAGAAGGGACTCATCGTCACCGTCTCCGTCTGCGATGTCTCGGTGCGCGGCGACCGGGAGAGGCTCATGGACACCGTTAAGGCCACCTTCGACGGCAAGCTCGACATCCTGGTAATAATGGTGACAGCGAGGTTTCTTACACTTTACAGTTTACAGTGGTCATCAGTAGTTGCAACTTTGCATATATTAGCATATACAACCACCATTGAATCGTGCAATAAGCACACATGATGATTTACAGGTGAACAACGCCGGGCAAGTGTTCTTGAAGGCGGCGGCGGAGTGCGCGGCCGACGACTACTCGCATCTGATGGCGACTAACTTGGAGTCGTGCTTCCATCTCAGCCAGCTCGCGCATCCTCTCCTCGTCAACGCCTCCCTCGCCGGAGGTGGAAGCGTCGTCCATGTCTCCTCCATTGCAAGCTACCTGGGCTTCCCAGGGCTCGTTCTCTACTGCATCTCCAAAGGTTAGTATGTAAGTGTTATGCTATAAACAATTATTTTTGTGGGTTATACCTTTATACGCCCTCAGGCGACCGGGTATTTTAAAGATGACAACTTATCGTTGAAGTTTCCAACATGGGGTGTTAGTTGTGTACATCACAAACTTTGAAAAACGTCATAATGATTTTGCGCAGTTTCGCCAAGATTATGTTGATTATCCACCTTGGTCCAATTATCAGTCTTTTGTCCGGGTCAAGGATTGGAATCAGTTCGACAAATAATGCAAAATAATCCAAAACATGAACTCGTTAATGAGACGATCTTTTTCTCACACCAAGCACTTTTTTTCCTGCTACATTTTAATCCTTCAATAAAATGAAGTTGCACCAAAGACAACTTTAGACTTTAATTTTATTTACTTGGGATGATCATAAGATTCTCACAAAACTATGGCAAATAATAAATTCTCATTCTGCATGTATATTTAAATTATTCCAACAAAACTGTGTTGTTATAGAAAAGAAAAGGAAATGTTTGCTCATAATTCTAGCGCACGCAGGAGGAATGAACCAGCTTACTAGGAGCCTTGCTGCGGAGTGGGCGCAGGACAAGATTCGTGTGAATTGTGTTGCACCGGGTGCTGTCACGACTGATATACTCAAACAGGTGCCTCTGATGCAACCATTTTTTTTCTTTGACAAGGAGACACCGTAGTAAATCAGACATTTTTCTTACCAAAACAATACATACATAGACCGAGAAGTTAACAGATAAACCATAGCTGCATAGTTAACTACCCCTATACCATTATTAATTTTTTTTATTGAAAGATAATGAAATTTATTCGGTTATCTAGATAATCTGTATTATGTGTTCGCAGGTTGATCCTGAGGATCTAGACAAAGAGATTTCACAGGTGCCAATGCGGCGGAGTGGCGAGCCTGAGGAGGTTGCATCCATGGTGTCATTCCTCTGTATGCCAGCGGCTTCCTATGTTACCGGCCAAATCATTCGCATCGATGGTGGTCGGACCTTTAGTGCCGCCTGAGCCGCTAACTACAAAATTATGAATAAAACAGATGTGATACCGTCCTATTCTCTCCGTCCCAAATTGTAAGTCATTCCAAGATTCTTGTAGAGTCAAACTATCTCAAGTTTGACCAAATTTATATAACAAAGTACTAAGATTTATGATACCAAATAAGTACCATTAGCTTCTTCATTAAGTATATTTTTAGATTATATCTATTTGGTTCCATAAATTTTTATGATTCACTCTATAATTTTGGTCAAACATAAAAAGAGTTTGACTCTCCAAGAATCTTGGAATGACTTACAATTTGGGACGGAGAGAGTAGATCGGAGATATGATCTCTAGTGTATCTAGTGGAAATAGATTTTTTTTTAAAGAAGACAGCCACGTAATAAGACAGGAGTTGAGGCTCTCACTGAAACACGGAAAAAATTACATGAGGACGGTCCTCAAAACTGCTCTCGTGCGGACCCACTCCGGATGAGCGACGCGTGGGCTTCTGGCGCATCAGACGGGTCACGGAGAGTGCGGTAACTGACTTTTTTTTTTTTGCGCTGCTCGTATAGTCGGCTCGGCTCGGTTCGCTCTGAGTCTTGGCTCGCCTTCGTCCTTATCCGCCCACCGCCGCCGGAACAGAACGTCGTGGGCTGGGACGCCGGACGCGGGGTGGAGCTCAGCCACTGCCGTGGACGGAGCCACACGCAATCACCACACGGCCGAGCGACCTTAGGCACGAGCTCCGGGTTTTCCAGCGATCTGGGATCTGAATACCAGCCAGGCCGGCTCCAAGATGTGTAGCAATGTGATCCTCGCTCCGTCGAGACGCATGGATCATGGATGCAGTTCAGATGACACAGAAGGCGCCTACAAGTGAGGCAATGTAGAGGCGGCGGCGAAGACGACAGTGATGTCACCAGTGGCGGAACTGAGGGGGGCGCCCGTCAACAAAAAGGAAAAGTTTTAGTACCCCTTCATTCGATAATTACCTATTAGCCTAATAGGCTTGGCCCATAGCCTGATGGCCCATGAAAAGCAGTTGTGCACGTACGCATACAGTGACAGAATACGAGTCCAACCATCCGCCGCATGACCTTTCGTTTCAATCTACAGCGACGCATCACGCCTCCCGCCGGCGCCTGCGCCTGCGCACGCAGTGCAGACGCACGCCGCCTGGCCTTGATGGACCACGCAGCGCCAGACGCACACAGAGTCGCAGGCACGGCTTTGATGGATGACAGTGCCGGTGGGGTGCCTCTTTCTCCCACCAAAACTAATGTAAGATATCATATTTTCTGATTCTTATTTTTTTCCTATCCCTTAGATTCAATTTTGGTCTCTTGGATTCATGAAACTAACTTGTGAAGGCTAGCTACCAAACAGAATGAAAGATGGATTTTTAAGAGATTTGCTTGGTACTCTATATTGAATGAGATATTGCAATAAAGGTCACCACAAATTCAATTATTGATGATTTCAATATGGTGAAGAATCACACAGTGAAATTTAAAAGAACAAGGTATATTTTTCACTTTTGCAAAGTATTTATTTTTTTATTGTCATTGAATAATTAATTATTATAATAATGGCTAGCCAGTATATGACTATATGCTTGTGTGTGAATAATAAAAAACTAGCATATATTCTAATTTTTCGATCCGACAATGTTTCTTTTGCCCCCCTCTTAAATTTCCATCCAGTTCCGCCACTGGATGTGACTACGGCGATGGCGGCGGCGTGCAGGATCACGGTGATGCGACTGCGGCAACGGCGGGCAGGATGAGGTGCGGACCGTGCGCGCGGCTCTAGAATTTTGCAATGCCCACTCGCCAAGCGACGCCCACAAGCTGAGCCAAGGTTTGCTTGAGAGCCCCGCGAGCAGCGGGCGTCGGATGTCGTCCGTGGCCACGCGTTGTAAATCCACGAAGGGTCCTCACGGATGCCGATTTGAGGACGTACCCCACCTAATTTTCTTCCCTGAAACACATGCTCATGCATGTTCCAAAAGAAAAACTGAGCTTCAATGTTATATAAATAGAGAGACTTTCTCATTGCCTTTATGTATGGCAACGTATCCTATGAGAACTCAATTTATGTGAGAACTCAAATCTGGGTTACGTGATCTTGATCCAAAGGTGATCAAGGAGAAGGTGGGAGGGGGGATTTGCGAAAGTCAATCATACTTTTGCAGATCTCCCCTCCCACCTCTCTATATGTGCTCCCCTTAGATCAAGATCATGTGGCCCAAATTTAAGTTCTCATAGTTCTCACAGGAATTGAGTTCTCATAGGATATGTTTCCTTTAAGTATAGGTTTAATGGGGATACATACAATTTTACTTGCTGGTGCTTGGGAATAAAAAGAACACATAAAAAGAACCACTGAATTGGTCAGCAGCGTTCCAGATATTCAGTGTCGGTAGATTACATTGACGTCGTAATTGCGTTTAGAAATTAAACTTTTTACCAAATTAAATCAGTGACGGGATGTGTAAAACAAGATCAACCACTCATCAGTCACCACAGATCTTTTGGGCTGCGAAGTTGAGTGGCTCGTCTCGCAGAAGAGACGAACAGACACGGCAGACATGGCATCGAGCAGCTGGGGCGTGGTGCATATTTTCCGACGAGTCTCTGTTAATTTTCGTGAACCACACATAGGACAGTCGTCACATATTTGAACAAGCTGTAAATCTTTTGACAAAGTCTTGACCACGGCGATATATATAAACGTGTGGGTGAACACACGCAGTGGCATCGCCGTCGAGGCCGCAGCATAGTTCTGGTTGACAATTCATAGGGAGGTGATGGCATCAGCGACCAGCAGCGGCGAGCGGTGGAGCCTCGCCGGCGCGACGGCGCTGGTCACTGGCGGGAGCAAGGGGATCGGCCACGCCATCGTGGAGGAGCTCGCAGGGCTCGGCGCGCGCGTGCACACGTGCGCTCGCAACGCGGCGGAGCTGGAGGAGTGTCGCCGGCGGTGGGCCGACAAGGGGTTCACCGTCACCGTCTCCATCTGCGACGTAGGTGTGCGTGCCGACAGGGAGAAGCTCATGGCCGTCGTCAACGACACCTTCGCCGGCAAGCTCGATATCCTTGTAAGCTAATTAATTAAGTGTAGGCGACACAGATCGCCCATGAATCGACCCTGGAATGAAAAAAAAATTGTTCAGAAATAAGATAAACAATAGTGAAATTTAGATGGTAAAATTTCACCAAACATTTTCATACTAAGAACTGTGCCGCTTCTGACAGGACATGCTTCTCAATGTGAAAATTGTTCATCAAATTTTACCAACTAAAGGCTTGAATCATGCAGGTGAACAACGCGGGACAAGTGATGTTCAAGCCGGCCACGGTGTACACGGCGGAGGACTACTCGGGCATCATGGCGACCAACCTGGAGTCGTGTTTCCACCTCAGCCAGCTCGCATACCCTCTCCTCGCCAACGCATCTCTCGCCGGCGGCGGAAGCATCGTCCACATCTCCTCCACTGCAGGCTTCCTCGGCATGCCAGGGGTCGTGCTTTACGGCACTACCAAAGGTATACACGCATGTAAAATATGTATGCAGTCATGTATGAAAAATTGAAAATACAGCAGGGTTTTGCGGTACGGTATTTAATTTGATCTTTTGAGTATTCGGAGTACATTACAATAAATATAAATATATATATATATATATGGAATAAAATTATACTTTACCCAGGAAACATTTTTTAAGAATAATTATAGAAATCCCACTTCTATATATAATGTCTATTATGGAATGAAATAACACTATTACCTTCAACTGGAATATTTTCTAAGACAAATCTATGAAGAAGATTTTGATGTCGTGGATCTAAAATTTACTTTAATGTAATTTGTTACTAGACAAGGTATAACTAAAAATTATCAGTAAGTCGTAAAAAACAGCATCTGGTTTTGTGACTATCTTAGTAATTTTTCCAAAACAAAAATCATTTTGGTTCGGCTTTGAAAATTTTTCACATTAATTTAATCTCTTAGGTCGTTGATTTTTTTTTTTTTGTGGGCAGGAGCGATAAACCAGCTCACAAGGAGCCTGGCTGCCGAGTGGGCCCATGATAGGATCCGTGTGAACAGCGTTGCACCTGGCCTTGTCATGACTGATATGAACAAGAATGTACGTGCACGAGATGGATAACGTGGACTAAAGTTATGCATTTTTCGCATTTTCTTTCTTTTGCAAAAAAAACTTCTGTATTTCAATCAGTTTATATGTCTTCACTTGGAATTTGATTTTTGTACTTTCTTATGATTTGTCTGGGGTTGACAGGTAGATACAAAGATGGTGGAGCAAGAATGTAAGAGGATTCCGCTGCAGCGGAGTGGGGAAGCAGTGGAGATGGCATCTGTGGTGTCGTTTCTCTGTATGCCAGCAGCCTCCTACGTTACCGGCCAAGTCATCTGTGTCGATGGTGGTCGAACTACAAGCGCCTGAGCGCAAAATCGCCAATAACAATATATGGAAAATAAACAATAAATTTCTTGATGAGTTGGGATGCTTATGAAGTTATGATTGAATGTTTAGTTGGTCACGAGAAATATGTACGTAGTACATGTTGTTATGTAAAGATGCATTTAGTGATTTGTATTTTTTTTCCAAAAGAAATGTGGCTATGTGAAAAAGGAAATATAAATAAATTATGTGTACTGGACCAAAAAGTTTGTTGAGATAATCTCTCGGTCGGCCCTAGTTGATTTTTTTTTCAGAAAATCAGTCGGCCCAACTAATAAGATGGGTCAGACTCCTACTAGGCCAAGAAGATTTGAGACATACGATGAACAAATAGGTAGTCCTGGGCCATGGCAATTCACTATACTTGTATGTAAGCCAAATAATCAATAATTAGATTTACCATAAAATTTTCATATTCTACCTACTATTTCGATAATATAAGTTAATAATATCCTTTATAAGTTTATTTGAAATTAAGAAGGTTTTGACTCAGTCTAAACTTAGTTTTTCATTGTTTTTAAAACGAGAGTGGTTGCCAAAGCTCTCACTATTGCTGAGCAGGCCTGCATCCGCCATGTATGGTCCTTAGCATTCGAGGGATCATGTCAGAGCAGATGAACGTGCACATCAGAACATAGATAACATATACACGTGGTATTCAACAACTTGTCAGCGTGGATCTATTCCCGGAGCACATGTTTTTTTCCCTATCCTCGGGAGTAACGATGAAAACGGATCGGATACGGAAGGATATACACAGATACAAATATATACATTTATTTTTTCCTCGCATACGAATAGTAAAAATGTGCCGGATATTAATAAAAAATACTATTCAGATTCCAGAAAACCCATTTTGATTATATGAATTCGGATATTTTATGGATACGATCGGCTATTAAATGTTTGGATTCGGATACCGGCTATATCATTTAGTTTCCGAACCCCTTCTGTCGGACGGATAGTCGGACGATATATTTATCACATGCATCCCTTCCCGGGAGCTTAGCGATTGGATGATGGGCGTCCTTATGCCAATTGCAGCAAAACCGCTCTCCAGCTTCTTGATGTCAGCTTTTGCACGTGTCAAACAAACTATGTCAATAAAGTTGTTCCTTATAAAATTATTAAATCTATTTCTCCCGCCCTCTTTAATTTCACCCTTAATTCTCTAGTTTTCTTCCTACTTGAGAGCGGATAGAAATCACGCAATTGATGTATTCGACAAAGAGCGATTACATAAATAGACGGCTCCTTTCCATATCCTAACCAACGGCTTATAGAAACAGAATCCGTGGAGGAAGGAAGGAGTCCTGCCGAGAATAACGCGTGATCGCGTGAGAGAAAACAGTCTAAAATAGCCTAAGCACGTAACGTGCATGCTACTGTTTAACACACCCCCGCAGTCTGATCGTCGTAACTTAGCCACAGAGACGGACGTTCAGGCTGGACCGAAATTCCACAAAGATGGACGAAGGCAACCCCTTGGTGAAGATATCGGCATACTGAGAGGTGGTAGGCACATGAAGAACTCGAACGCTCCCAGCGGCAACTTTATCACGGACAAAGTGCAAATCAATCTCGATGTGTTTCGTGCGTTGATGTTGCACGGGATTAGTCGAGAGATAAACGGCACTTATATTGTCACAGTAAACTAAAGTGGCGCGCCGGACAGGGCAAAAAAGCTCAGTGAGTAATTGACGTAGCCAACAGGTCTCAGCAACGGCATTAGCAACTGCACGATATTCTGCCTCGGCACTGGAGCGAGAAACTGTAGGCTGGCGCTTGGAAGACCAAGAAATAAGATTATCACCCATAAAGACCGCATAGCCAGAAGTAGAGCGACGAGTGTCGGGGCAACCCGCCCAATCAGCATCAGAATAAGCCACAAGATCCAAAGAGGGAGAGCGATGTATCTGAAGTCCAAAGTCAAGCGTGCCCTTTATGTAGCGAAGAACGCGCTTAACCAAAGCCAGATGAGGCTCGCGCGGATCATGCATAAATAGACAGATCTGCTGAACAGCATAGGCGATGTCTGGCCGAGTAAAGGTGAGGTACTGTAGAGCACCAGCAAGACCTCTGAAGTGGGTGGCATCTGCAACTGGATCTCCATCCGGTGACAATTTAGCACAAGTATCCACAGGAGTGGTGCAAGGCTTGCAATCCGACATACCAGCCCGATCCAAAATTTCTAGCATGTAGTGGCGCTGAGAAAGAAAGAGACCAGTGGAGCTGCGAGAGACAGTCATACCCAAAAAATGATGAAGTGGCCCAAGATCCTTCATGCTGAATTCAGAGGTGAGAGCAGAGATGACCCGCTGAAGAGCAGCTGAGGATGAAGCAGTGAGCACAATATCATCAACATATAGCAAAAGGTAAACTGTGTCTGAGCCTTGGCGATAGACAAATAACGAGGTATCTGATTTAGCACCAACAAATCCCAGAGATTGTATAAAAACTGCAAACCTGCTGTACCAAGCACGCGGAGCCTGTTTCAAACCATACAGTGATTTGTTGAGCCGACAGACATGATCCGGGCGAGATGGGTCAACAAAACCAGATGGCTGAGCACAATACACAGTCTCAGAGAGAGTACCATGAAGAAAAGCATTCTTCACATCAAGCTGATGTATTGGCCAGTCCTGTGAAACTGCAATAGACAGAACAGTACGAATAGTAGCAGGCTTGACAACTGGACTGAACGTCTCACCAAAATCAATACCAGGACGTTGAGTAAATCCGCGAAGAACCCAACGAGCTTTATATCTGTCAAGAGAGCCATCTGGATGCATCTTGTGACGATAGACCCATTTGCCTGTGACAATGTTGACTCCAGGTGGCGGGGGAACCAGATCCCAGGTATGGTTCTCCAGGAGTGCAGTGAACTCGGCATTCATCGCATCACGCCAGTTGGGGTCAGCTAAAGCTCCACGGTATGTCTTGGGAAGAGGAGAAAGCACATCAGTATGAAGATCAAAAATTTGTTTGGGCTGTCGAAAACCTGCTTTGCCTCTGGTCTGCATGGTGTGGTCATTTGTCACGGCTGGAGCGCGCACGGCAAGGCGGGGCAGGGGGGAGACCGCCGGCTGTGGCGTTCCAGGAAGGCTGCCGTCGGTAGCAGGTGACAGCGGCAGAGGGCTGCGCCCTGCGGGCAGTGCGGAGGCGCCCTGCGCGGGACTGACGGCCGAAGGGGAGCCCGCGAGTGGGGACCGCGGGGAGCTGCCGTCTGTAGCTGTCGGTGCATAGGAGCCCGGCGTGGAGCTGTCTGCTGGCGGGGGGCCCACGGGTGGGGACCGCGGGAAGCTGCCGCCTGCAGCATGTGCCGGGACAGCGGGAAATCCAGGAGGAGGTCCGCGCAGTCGAGACAGGGGATCCGGGGATGGCGCGTCGGCACCAGTGGCCCTGCTGGCAACGGCCTGAGGAACGGATCCATCAGGGGCAGCAGGGTGATCTCCGTGGGGACCTGCAAGAAGACGAGTGCCAATAGGACTTGGCACATAATCAAGTTCATCCAAAAAATCGAGATTAGAGGACGACAAGGGAGCGGGGAGCTCTGCAAAAGGAAAGGACGACTCGTCGAAGACGACGTGACGAGATAAGATGATACGATTTGTGGTGAGGTCAAGACACCGATAGCCCTTGTGATCGGAGGGATAACCGAGGAAGACGCAAAGGGTAGAGCGAGGCGCAAGTTTGTGCGGCGCAGTGGCGGATAAATTAGGGTAGCACTTACAACCAAAGACACGAAGATGCTCATAAGATGGCTGGGTGCCGAAGAGAGCAAAATGCGGAGTGGCAAAGTCTAGTGTCTTAGTGGGATGGCGATTTAGAAGATAGGTGGCGGCATGAAGTGCTTCAACCCAATAAGATGCCGGAATGCTAGCCTGAAACATGAGGGAACGCATGATATTATTAGTGGTACGGATAATGCGCTCGGCTCTACCGTTTTGAGGTGAGGTATGGGGACATGACATGCGCATGGTGGCTCCGTGTGTGCAAAAGAAAGCGCGTGTAGAGGAGTTATCAAACTCGCGACCATTGTCACACTGGACGCTCTTGACAGTGGCACCGAACTGGGTGGAGGCATAAGCAAAAAAATGAGCTAGAGTGGCAAAAGCGTCAGATTTGAGGCGCAAGGGAAAGGTCCACAGATAATGAGAGCAATCATCTAAAATGACAAGATAATATTTATAACCAGAGACACTCAAAACTGGTGATGTCCACAAGTCACAATGGATCAAATCAAAATTTTTAACAGCTCGAGAAGTGGACCTATTAAAAGGAAGACGGATATGACGCCCTAATTGACAAGCATGACAAAGAGTTTCAAGCTCATTTTTATTACAAGAGAACTTAATATAAGAAGCTAAATGAGATAAAGCTTCAAGACCGAGATGGCCGAGACGACGATGCCAAAGGGTAGCATTACTGGTGACGGCTGTGAGAGCAATGGGCGCAGGTGGGCGGAAGGTATAGAGCTCCCCGGTGCTATTGCACCTGACGATCACGTTCTTCGTAATGAGATCCTTTACAGAGAGACCAAAAGGATCAAATTCAACAGAAACGTTATTGTCAGTGGTGAAACGACGCACAGAAATAAGATTCTTGATAATATGAGGAGAAATAAGCACAGAGTGTAAAAATAAAGGACCTCTATAACTAGGAAAAGAGGTGGACCCTGTGGAAGTTACTGGTAAAAGAGAACCGTTGCCCACAATGATAGATGAAGGAGTAGAAGAATTCATAGGTTGAGGAGAGGAGAGAGTACCAGAGGAGGAGGCCATGTGAGATGACGCACCGGAGTCGAAACACCATTCATTAGTGGGAGGAGGTTGGAGCTGCATAGTGTTGAACGACTGCGCCAGTTGATTCTGGTCCCAGACCATGGGCGGGTACACCGGAGGAGTGTACTGCGGGAGGCCACCGAAGTGAGGCGGCAGGCCATACTGTGCAGGCCCGAACTGCAGCATGGGCTGCTGCGCTGGGCCGGCGTGGGAGGCAGTGAAGGCCTGCTGCGGAGGCTGCTGAGGGGCCGGAGCAGATTGGGGACGAGGGCCCATGACGCCAGGGGCACGTGGGCCGGCCCACATGGTGAAAGTTCTAGTGTAAGGATTCCATCCAGGCTGGAAAGCGGCCTGTCCGCCACCTTGTGCGCCGGTCGGGCCTCCTCCCTGTGCGCCTTGGCCACCCTGCCCGTTGTTGGGCCGCTGTCGCCTGTTGCGGCCTCGGCCCTGGCCACCGCGCCCGTAGCCGGTGTTGTGGGCTGGATTGCTGGCCTGAGCCGGGTGGTTGGAGCCGCCAGGCTGCTGGGGCGGACTCGGAGCAGGGGGCCGAGGTGCCTGGCCGGATGTCGGGGTGGAGCCAGCGACGAGTGCCGTAGAGGACGACCGCCGGGTCTTGATGATGGTTTCTTCGACACGAAGATCTCCCCGAAGCTGGATGAAGGTGGGCATACGGTCCCTGTGGGTGATGAGCGACGCCATGTGAGCGAATTTCTCGTTCAGGCCCCGAAGAACGTTGAGCACTAGAGTCCGGTCCGGGACGGGCTCGCCGAGGTCGGCAAGGGCGTCAGCCATGGACTTGAGTTTGCGGCAATACTCAGAGATTGAGAGATCTCCTTGTTCGAAATTCCGGAACTCAGCATCAAGGATGAGAGCCCGTCGTTCCTTGTTGCCGACAAACTGTTCAAGAAGACCCAACCAGATGGAGCGGGACGTTGGTGATGCGGTGGAGACGATCTCCACAAGATCAGGGGCGACTGTGCTATACAGCCACGACTTGACGGTGCAGTCCATTCGATGCCAGTGCGGGTCGGAGGAGAAGTCCTCGTCGGAAAGTACGAGATCCGTGAGATCATACTTGCCGAGGACGTTGAGGAAGTAGTTGCGCCAACGGGAGAAGTTGTCGGAGGTTTGCTCGAGGACGAACAGCACCATTGTCTTGATGTTGGAGACGGCAATGGCTTGGGCATGAAGTTGGCCGCGTTCCTGCGCGGCGTAGAGGGCGTCGGCCTCGGCATCGGCCCGTGCCTTGGCGTGGGCGTCAGCTGCGGCCTTGGCAGCAGCATCGGCGTCGGCCTTCGCCTTGGCTGCTGCAGCGGCGTCGGCCTGCGCTTTGGCGGCTGCAAGCTCCTCAGGAGACATCGCACTAAAGACGGCGATGGGAGGGGAGGGTTGGAGTAAGGTCGCGCCGCGGCGGAAGAGGGCAGCGACGGGATTAGGCGGAAGCGTACGGTGAGAGGATCGAACCCTCTGATACCATTAGAGCGGATAGAAATCACGCAATTGATGTATTCGACAAAGAGCGATTACATAAATAGACGGCTCCTTTCCATATCCTAACCAATGGCTTATAGAAACAGAATCCGTGGAGGAAGGAAGGAGTCCTGCCGAGAATAACGCGTGATCGCGTGAGAGAAAACAGCCTAAAATAGCCTAAGCACGTAACGTGCATGCTACTGTTTAACACTACTTTACATTGTCCTGCCACCGGGCCTATTACCCACCCTCAAGCCATTCGCCTTCGTGCACCGCTAACAGCTATACGGCTTGCTCTCTTGTTGTCATCATTCACATGGCCAACCACTAGCCAAGTGGGGTGGCTAGTGTCTCGGAGAACACAAACACGCGGCAACATTACATCAAGCAACCTGGCCGGTAGGATTTGTGCATCTTCTAATTTCGAACGAGTCTGTTGATTTTAAGGAACCACCCATGAGATATTCAAATGTATGAACACACTGTAAATAGATCTTTGGACTAACTCTTGACCCCGGACCCTCCAGGTCGTGTCCATGGACTTAGGCCTGTATTGAATAGCCTAAAACTGAATTTTTCCTCTGGCTAAATTTTGTTGGCTAAAATAAGGAATATGTTATCTGGATCTGGGGCTAATCTTTAGCCCCACTATAATAATGATAAAAGTCTATCCTATCCCTCGTAGGGACGCGGGTGAAAGAGATAAAGTTTTGGTTGGAGGATAATTTAGACCTTTTGTATTCTTATCTCGGTTCTTGTGTGAAATTACCCTCGCTAATTAGCTTGGTTTGGAGAGCCAATGGACCAAGTTTTTATGAGGATAGGTAATTTTTGGCCTACCTTTGGCCCCTCTATTTGGATCACTAGCT
Source organism: Digitaria exilis (assembly GCA_015342445.1). Taxonomy (NCBI): domain Eukaryota; kingdom Viridiplantae; phylum Streptophyta; class Magnoliopsida; order Poales; family Poaceae; genus Digitaria; species Digitaria exilis. The sequence goes on along the minus strand of JACEFO010002210.1, from coordinate 705,784 downwards.
AGGAACTAATTTTTAGCTGGCTAAAGTAGACAGTGCAAACTCATATATCTAAGCATTCTCCATTTATTGAAAGTTTTGTAACCCCATAAGTCTTCCACTTTTTCTAACAGTTGAGTTGAAATGGCTTTCTGATTGTTGCTATAAATGGCAGATAGAGTTTTGCCAAAAAAAAAAAATGGCACAGGGTAGGATGGTTAGATATACACGATTGCAAATTTTTATTTACAATTGTGCATCAAATTCATCTAAGACAATGATTTTGACAATCTTTTATTACAAATATATTGACCCAGAAGTCAACAATAAATTATAACTGCATAGTTAAATAAATCTATATGATTAGTAGTATTTTTTTTACTGAAATCGCTTCTCTATAGATAATCTGTATTGTGAGTTGATAGGTTGATCCTGAGGCTCTAGACCAAGAGATTTCACGGGTGCCGGTTGTAACATCCCTGATGTAAAAATATTGAAAGTACTTTTAAAACAGGTTCAAAACGGGAACAATGGTGTTAGAATTCAAAAATTGACCACAAATTCAAATTGAAATTCAAAAACAAAGGTCTTTTGACACCCAACTGAAATCTTAAGAATTTTATACTAAACTTGAAAATCTCCAAAAATAAAAGTTGTTTGTCATCACAAATAAGGCCTAGTCACTGTTTGGAACTTTTGAAAATTTTGCAGTTTAGCCCCTCAAAAACTCAAAAAACAGTTCTGAATGCCTTTTTGAAATTGGGTTGTTTGAGCTTGAAAAATTTGAAATTTCAGGTTCACACCAAAAATAAAGTTATGTCCCACATCTTAAAATCCAACTTTTATTTTTACACTTTTCAATGTTCAGTTCAAATTTTTGGAGAAAATTCAAAAGGGGCAAAGGAGCTCCACGGGGCGCCCGACAGGCCCCCGGCGCGCTCTGCTCCGGCCGGAGTCCGGCCGCCACGTGGCCGGCGTGCGGCGGAGGCAGCGCCAGGCCGGCCGAGCTGTGGCGGCAGCTGGCCCTTGTCCTCGCGTGGTTTTCCGGCCCCTCGTGCGGTCACGTCGAGCGCTGTAGCGCCGCTTTGCCTCGCGCCGCGCTGAACGCCATCATGGCGGGCGGAGCGCCGCCGTTGGCCGCGCGCGCGCCGGGTAGAGCAGAGCCGCGGCGGATTCTCTCCCGCGCTACGCGCCAAGTCTCCTCTGCAGCGTATCCTACTCCCTCACGCGACAATCCCCCTCGCCCAACCCCTCGCGCGTGCTCTGTTCGAGCTCAGGGCGCAGCAATGGCGCGTCGCGTCACCGTCGTCCCTCGCGTGCGCTCCCGAGGCAACTCATTGCTCTCTAGCGTGCCCAAGCACCCCACAGAGCACCCACACTCTTTTCCCTCAGTCCACAACGCTGCCATTTCTCCTCCCCGCGCTCGCTCCCATCGTCTTCAACCTCCAGCTGCGCGGACCGAGCCGAGCTTCGAAGCAAAATTCGTCCTCATCCCTCCACCATTCCCAAAGTCCTCGCGCGCAGAGCTAGACCACTTCCCTAGCTTCCTTTTCCCCCACTTCTCTCGAGCTCTCCCCAACTCTCCGGCGAGAAATCGGATTTTCCCCCAAATCCGCATTTCCGGCCGTCGGAGCACCCACACGTCGAGCACCTACTTCGAGCCCTCCCCGAGGTCAACCAAGCATCCCAATAGCTTCACCGAGTTCCACTGGTGCTCACGGACCCCTCCAACCCCGGTGACAGCCTCCAACTTCGCCAGAATCGAGCCCGCAGCGGCCGCACCGCCACCGCACGTTGCCGGTGAGCTCCGAGCCTCCTCCGGCCTCCCAACCGCCACCATTCGACTCGTGGTGAGCCACTGGTTCTTTTCCCCCACTTCCCCGACCCTCTTCCGCCGTCGTTTGGCCGACGCAACGCCGTCGACGAGCCAAGGACCTAAGTTCATCTTCTTCCTTTTTCCAGGGTTCCCAGTGAAAAAGGCAGGGACCTGTTCGCGAAGTTTCAAAAGGTTCAAGGGTCGGCGCGTAAAAAGATTCTTAAGGTTTAAACCCTTTTTCCCGAAATCATGTAAAATCCACCAAAAATCATACAAAAATCAGAAAAATGCACAAAAATACTCCCTGGACTCGTGAGATTGTAAACTCCAATCTCATGGTAGCATGTATGTACTTTTGGTGAAACGTTTTTGAACTAAAATTCAAACGTGAATTTAGAAACTTGTGCACCATTTCAAATCCTGAGCTCCGCTAGGGCTGAGCTTTGGATATGTTGTTTGCAGTGACATTAGGCACCTTGTGTCCAAAGGGGACCTAAAAGTATGAACTGTAGCTTCAGTTATGAATTAATTTGTGATTCCTGTCTTGTTGCAGTCCTGAAATTATTAAAAATGATCCATGCAGCTAAAAATCACCATTTTTCTCCAGAGGCCTAAGAACTTATTTACACGTTTGGTAAAAATGCTAAACTTAATTTTTGTCCTCTTTAGACTAGCAAATAAATAGATGTGTGTTTTCGGATAGAAAATTATTGAGGACTGTCCAAGGGTTGTTTTGAGCCACCACTTGGCCAGAGCCCTCCTTACACTCATGACTAGCTCTGGTAGAAAAATCACCTGATTTGGAAGTAATTTCAATTTTATATGAATTTATCTTGTTTCTTTAAGCAGCAGTTTATACTATTTTTAATAAATTCTGTGTAGCTCAGTTTTAGCTAAATTTTGGAGTGAGCCTAACTCTTATACTCCAGTAGTTGTCATAAATTTTGTAGATAAAAAGGATGAACAGAAACAGAGAAACAAAAATGAGAAGAAACTAGGTTAGATTTGAGTTATAAAAAGGAAATAGATCACTTTGGTTAAATAATTAGATATGGAACATGTGAAATCTAAATTTCAGAACAGCACCCTAGCTTCAAAATAATAAACTGATTTATTTTATATGTGTACACAATCACCATCATAGATACGTATAATTTTTCCACACCCCTCCTCTAATTTTGTGAAGGAGAAAGTAGTACACTAGCATGTCTAGGTGAATATGGCCTTCAAGGCCTTGGTTTTAGATCAATTAGGCAGCCACTATAAAGTTATGCATCTCATGTAGAAGGCGTTCTTGCGGACGACGTCTATCACCTCATCCCCGCCGACGAAGAAGGAATCCCGGAGAGCGGTGCCAACGAAGTAGCAGTCGACCCGGAGCCTAACAATCAACTAGCGCAAGAAGACAAGCCCCAAAGCATAACCTAACTTTTAAAGTTTATGCAACTATGAATTATCTATGCTTGTGCATTTACGTTTCAAGGAGTTGGTTGAATACCTTAGTTGCATAATTCTAGTACCTATGACTTGCAACACTAGTATGAAAGGATCGATACAGCAATGCCTTTAGGTCCGTTACAAGTCGAGTGATTTCCTATCACTCGTGAGACATAGGAGTTGCTTGTCTTTACTTATGTTGGAATCATAAGGATGGACGGGCGGGATGGTATGTGTAGATCTCCCGTCCGTGTATGATAATTGATTTAAGGTTGAAACGTGTGGTTCTGTGTGTCAAGTTTTTGAACGTACCACATGCATGCCGATATATGGGAATCGGTAAGCCCGGTACCAGATTGAAGCAGCTAGGGCCGATAGCAATCTCTCCTTGGAAACTTTGTTTCCCTTACCGTACACTTGTGGATATATGCGTGATGCTGTGAGTGAAGCAGTAAACCTTTATCCTAAGGAAGTGGACCCGGTTCCGAATTGTGGATCGATGGGAAAGGTTGGGAAGTGCTTGCGCCTTTTATAGCAAGCATTGTCCGTGTGTGTTGGGTTTCCCCTGGCCAGGTAGCAAAATTCGGTTCGAACTGTCCGCTTCTCGCGGTTAATGAGACTGCTTGACCGCTGTGCTGCATTGAGTAACAAGTGGAACTATGAGGATGATGAACTTGTTGTATGAATTAAATTGTATTGCACCACTTGTATGCTTAGAGAGGATGCTAATCTAGAATGGTTAATTCTAATAGAATATGATGCTAATCATGAAAGTAAGGATCCACTCTTAGTTGCTTTTGGGCAAACAAACCCACCAGCCAAAAGCCTCTCATGTCTAAAAGTCGGTGATGTAGTTTTCACCCGACGGGTAAGCCTTGCTGAGTATTAGTATACTCAGCCTTACTTGTGGCTATTATTTTATGTACTTTGATGGATGTGACAGTCGATGCCATTACTTGGCCTACCCAGGTTCCCCCTGGATGGCACGTCGAGTGGGTTCCGTCCTCTGCCGAGGATCGGGAGGAGTAGCACCATGTCAGGCTTCATCATGGTGTTACTATGCATCGTCGCTAGTTTCTTATTCCGCTGCAATGAACTTATTATTCCGCTGCAATGAACTTCTTACTCTGATTTGAATTTCAAAGTTGGTTTGTAATAACCTTATGACATTATTATGTATGATGAATTTGTGAAATGTTGTAATCTCTGGAACTCACCTTCGTGTGGGCGCGCGTGTTGTTTCGATCGAGAAAGTACGTGGTTAATCGGGTTTAATCCGACGGCGCTCCAGCTTATTCCGGATTAAGTGCCTGACTGCTTGATTAGCGGTCCAGGGGTACTTAACTTGGAATAATTTCAGAGTGGTCCGCCACACCGGTGCGGCGGTGACGAGCCTGAGGTTGCACCCATGGTGGCATGCATTCCTCTGTATGCCCGTGGATTCCTATGTCACCGGCCAAGTCATTCGGATCGATGGTGGTCGGACCTTAAGTACCGCTTGAGCCGCTATAAATACAAAATTATGAATAAAACATCCACGAGTGTAGATATGATACCGTCCTACATTAGAGAGATGATCTCTAACGTATCTAGTGGAAATACAATTTCTAAGAACTATATCATAAGACAGAAGTTGAAGTTGTCACTGAGCTTCAGTTTTGAAAAAATATATAGAGAGAAGATTACTTCCTCGTGGCCTTGTAAGCTCACAGGTTTAATGGGATATATACAATTTTACTTGCTCTTAGAATCTTTAGAATTGAGAAAAAACCCAAACCACTACGTGGGGGTTTGATATTGTATCGGGGTCAAAATCAACTCTACGTTTAGAAACAATATTTTTTTATTTGAATGGAAAATAATTGCCATGAACCTATGTTGAAGATAGAGAGAAAACAAGAGTATGTGTAGAATCTTATTCGCTGCTGGGACCCACACGTCCCCTCTATGGCCACCTGCAGCCATTCTCACCAAATGTTTTTGCTAGAAGTATAATCAATCAACTTGATTACGTGTATGTCGAACGTCGCAGCACGTATGAACACACGCGCCGAACCCTACAAGCTAGCTCCTCCACGATGGCGTGTAGGCATGGTTATATTTCCGTGGTCAAGAGTTAGTCACTGCGGTAGGCATGGTTATATCGCCGTGGTCAAGAGTTAGTCAAAACAATGGGTCTAATTAGGCTGCCACATAATCTAAAGTTTGATGCGTCCCAACAAAATTAACAAGGACAAACTTTACCATGATGGACCAGTCGTCATCAGTCAACACCAATCCTTTTGGTTACCAAGTTGAGTACCCTCATCTCGGACAACACGAACACAAGACATACAACAGTTTACAGCTGGGTAGGATTTACGTGTGGTGCACCTTTCACGACGAGTCTCTATTGATTTTTAAATATTCTGACCTTGATTTTAGAAAATTCATTTTGACTAACTCTTGACCACGGCGATATATAAGTACATGGGGTACATGCCAGTGGCATTCCATATCATCACCGCAGCTAGGTCCGCAGCATAGGTTGAGAATGCACAGTGAGGGGATGGCAGCTGCCGGCGGTGAGCGGTGGAGCCTTGTCGGAGCGACGGCGCTGGTCACCGGCGGCAGCAAGGGGATCGGCCATGCTATCGTGGAGGAGCTTGCTGGCTTTGGTGCGCGCGTGCACACGTGCTCCCGCAACGCGGCGGAGCTGGAGGAGTCTCGCCGGCGGTGGGCTGAGAAGGGGCTCGTCGTCACCGTCTCCGTCTGCGACATCGGTGATCGCACCGATAGGGACAAGCTCATGGCCGCCGTCAAGGAGAACTTCGATGGCAAGCTCGACATCCTTGTAAGAGCGCGCAGCCGAATTGATCGAACGTATCATATATTTTTGCCCTGAAGGACACATGAAAAAAAAAAATTTTGAGAAAAACATGCAAATTGATAAGATGTGTGCATGTGAATGGTGGTCGCAGGTGAATAATGCGGGACAGACGATCTTGAAGCCGGTGATGGAGAACACGGCGGAGGACTACTCGCGTCTCATGGCGACCAACTTGGAGTCATGCTTCCATCTCGGCCAGCTCGCGCACCCGATGCTGCTCAACGCCACCGTCGCCGGAGGAGGAAGCATCGTTAACATCTCCTCCATCGGAACCTACATGGCCGTCCCTGGTATCGCGCTTTACAGTACTACCAAAGGTACAATTAGTCGCTGCAAATTAAAATCATTTGTTGGTAGTGTAGATGATGAGCACGAATAGTTGTTGCATGCCTCAAACACGCTATATATAGCGGACCATAGCTAATTTTAATCCATTCATGTATCACTAACTCGGCCTTAAGATAATATCGGCCAATACAAAGAACTAAAGGTTCATCTTGGATAACAATACCACTAAATAAAGGTTCATCTTGGGCCATCATAGTGGAAATGGAGCAAACAATTCATTAAAAACATACAAAATGGGTTTTAAGTAAAAGTTTAATGTTGCACAAATGCATCAATGTTCTAAACAAATGCAAAACATCAAGTTCAAATTCGATCATTCTTAAAAGATGCAAAAAACAAACAAGAAAAATTATATAGTTGAACTAAATGATTCTTTTTTTCCATGTTGATGTATAGTTCATCAATCCATCATATATATTTCATTTTCATTGTCATATGTTTATGAATCAACGAAAATTAAACCAATACTACAGAATTCCGTCGCTTTCCAATACAAATATATGCATAACATTTTGATGTCCCCACTCGAGATATTATTAAAATATATTATTAACAAAGATTTGAACAAATTATAACAAACGACGGAGGTAGTGCGTTCCAGACTTACACTTCTGATTTTGGTTTTGGCATGGAGCACAGTTCAAAATGAATTTCAGTAATATTTTTAATTTTACTGTGTGAAGGCGGGATGAACCAGCTGACGAGAAGTCTTGCTGCCGAGTGGGCCCGTGATAAGATTCGTGTGAACAGTATAGCACCAGGCTATATCACGACTGACATGACCAAAGACGTATGTATACATCAGATGGGCACGCTATTAATTATCCAGTTTTCTCTTTTCCTTATTCTTTAAGTTTTGTTCTTCACTAGAATTAACTATAGCCATTTATTTTTCGGCCTTGTTAATTTGTATTGATCTGGCAGGTCGATCCGGAGCTCCTCAAGGAACAACTTTTGCGTATCCCAATGGGTAGGAGCGCAGAGCCAGCAGAGGTGGCATCAGTGGTGTCATTCTTGTGTATGCCCGCGGCCTCCTATGTCACTGGACAAATCATCTGTGTTGACGGTGGTCGAACCATGAGCGCTTGAATCAATTTGAAAATAAAATGGTCAAGAGATTTGGCTTTACAATACTACATTGGGTTTATATTGTCTAGAGATGTAGCGAGGCACGGCCATTTATAGCTAGAACATAGAGAACTCAACAAGAATGGTGCAACTCTCGGACATTCTGTCTCAGGTGCAGCTTGTGACCTCTTGTTTTGTAATAACGTCTACTGGGAGTGGTTTGTGACATCTTGAGTCCAGTAATTAATTTGGAGGTGTTTTACAGCGCACAATACTAGTGTATACTAGTGTTTAAAAATGACTAGTATGTAAAGATCGAACGGTTGAGATTAATTGTATACTATACAAAATGGTCCTAATGATATAAGTAGTATATGAGAGTAGTACGAGTGGTATAGGGGTAATATTGGAAATAAATTTAAATGTATTAGGGTCATATATACAAAACTATATTATTAATTGATATTTTTTAAACTGATTATCTTTACATTAGAAATATTAAGATATTAAGTAACATCTCGTGTGGACACCGGAGAGTCTCCGTCGGTTCTTCCTGCGTCCACCGTTGAACTCCGGCGAGCAGACGGCGGGCTCCGGTTCGAGGGCTGCTCAGCTTCAAGCCGGAGCCGCTGTAGAGCCCCGTCGGCGCGCTCCACCAGGTGGACACCAAGATCTCCATCACGTGGCCGCGGGCCACCGTGGCGACCGTGCCGATTCCCAGGGAGCTCGCGCGGACCAGGTTCGCCGACGCGGCGGCGCTGGTGCCGAAGAGCCCCAAGCACGAGCCTCAGGTTCGCCATGGCGCTCAGCTCCTCGCCATGCTCCTCATCCGGGACACCGCCTGAAACGGCAGCACGATGCCTCATGTTCTCCACACCAACTACAGTCTGCTGCTTCTAGTCTATTCTCTGCGTCCCCATTCTTATGCTCCCGGCCAGACCTTCACCTTCCTTCTCTTTTTGGATCCTTGCCCACGAAGAGTCGCCGCAGCAACGGAGGGATGACCAGTCTCGCCCCGAGGAATGCGGCGACGGAATGCCTGGTATGGGGACGTGGGGTAGGCGGTGAAACGTTATTAGAAGAAATGAAAATGACTAATTTATCCCTAATTAATGGATGGTCAGATCTAATTTATACTACGTACTACTGTTTAGTACTATTGTGCGCTGGAAAAGGGCTCTTAGTTTGTAGCTGAGGCTTCGCTTTATTGGTTCAAATTTTTTGGAAACGATATGTTTCTTGGATTGCGGTGTCATGCTTGGAAAATGTTTGGATTTTTCTCAGGTGGCGTTCAATCTTTCTCAAATTATTGGACTATATATCTACGGACAAAACTATACGTATATGTCAGCTTTAGTAGGCCTGAATCTATTTCATCCTACAGTCCCGTGAAAAAGGGTCTCTAGAGATTAGAGCAACTGAGTAGCACCTAATAGACCTGCGGTTTAGCTCTAAAAAAAATAAGACCCCCGGTTTGGAGGAGCAAATTTACGGGGCTTTTTTTTCAAAAAAAAATCCCTTCACTGATTTTACCTGGGTTCTGAGGTTTTTGTAGGCTGAAAGAAAGTTGCTCTCCTTAATAAATGCAAAACGTGAGGGCGGCCTTGCACCCTTGCACCAATGGTGTGGTGTGGTTTTTTGCTCCCTGTGGTAAAAAAAAAGAACCGAATGTTGTTGTTAGCCGCTTCAAGCGCATGCATTCAGAAATTCTCTATTAAACATTGACAGGAAATGAAATTCTCTATTAAACATTTAGTGCCTGATGAGTCGCTAAACAAAATTATGAAAATAACATACAAGTGTGTAGATGTGATACTATCCTACATCGTAGATATAATCTCCAGTGTATCTAGTGGAAAGAGTAAATTTTACCGTAGGTCCTTTAACTATTGCCGAGGTCTCATCTAAGTCCATGAATTAAAAAAGTGGTCATCTAGGTCCTTAAACTTTTATCGATATCTCATCTAGGTCCATGAAGTAAAAAGGTGGTCATCTAGGTCCGCGAAAGTAGTCATATAGGTCCAAAAGCTTCCGTGGAGATATTTTTTTACTGCATGGCAATTCCAACGTGGAAAAAAATTGCAAAAAAACTCTCTATGAATGAGAAGATGACCATCGAAAAATGCCTCCATGGAAGAGGAGAGTTTTTTTTGTCTTCCATATTTTTGCCCCACTAGTGTTGCCACACAGGCGAAAAGTGCCTCGATGGATGTTCATGGACCTAGATGATTACTCTTTAATAGATCATGGACCTAGGTAACCAACTTTTTAATTCATGGACCCATATGAGACCTTGGTAAAAGTTGAAGGATCTATATGACCACTTTTTTAATTCATGTACATAGATGAGACCTCGGTAATAGTTTAAGGACCTACTGTGAAATTTACTCTAGTGGAAATATATTTTTGAAGAAAAACATCCACATAATAAGACAGGAAGCTGAAGCTCTCACTGAGCTTCAATTTCAAAAATATATAGACAGAATATTGCTTTCCCATTGCCTTATTAATTATTATAAATATAACTTTAATGGAAATTTACTACTACATATACTAATACTCCAAGAATTAGAGCGCCACATGAACACATTGAGTGGGGAAAGGTAAGCAGGACCCATGGTACTATTGAACACCTTCACATTTAAAAAAAATACAATGACTATTTTTCTATTATTTGCAGTTATATTATATGCAACATTAAAATTGATTTACTTATTCTCTATGTATGGAAATAATAAATCACAATTAAATATTAGATTAAGCACAATGAGATTACAAAACTGTATTTCATTATTGTTCCATGTCAACATCTTCTGAACAGATGCGTATCACATATCAATACTAATTTTATCTTTTACTCTATCAAAATCAAGAATCGGTGTAACATGTCATGTCAATCCGACTAAGAAGAAAGCTAAACGGAGCTTAGATGACCAATATGATGAAAACACTGTCTAATTAAATATTGATTGAATATAGTAAAATAACAAAATTATATTTCATTATTATTCAGGTCATCAATATCTTCTATATAGACGCGCTGACTAGTATACAATTTTGGCGACAACTGAAATGATCAATACCGAGCGATCTAGAATTCTAGATATTCCGTCTAGCTAGATTGCTGTCGTGATTAATTGCGTTTAGAAACTTCACCAATTTCGTTGTGGAAAAAGAAACTTCACCAAATCATTGACAGCATGTGTAAAAAAAAGATCGACCACTCATCATGAGTCAACACGGATCTTTTGGGCTGCGGAGTCGAGTGGCTCGTCTAGCAGAACACGAACACACGGCAAACATTCAGATCAAGCAGGTGGGGAGGTATTACCCGTGGTGCATCTTTTTCCAACGAGTACGTCTCTTAATTTTTGTGAGCAAACTGTAAAATCTTTTGACTAACTCTTGACCATGGCAAATCGTGTTGATATAAGCTTGTTGCGTACAATTCTTGTTGAGAGAATGCACAAAGAGGAGATGGCAGCAACCGGTTGGCGGTGAGCGGTGGAGCCTAGCCGGCGCGACGGCGCTGGTCACCGGCGGCAGCAAGGGGATTGGCCACGCTATCGTGGAGGAGCTGGCAGGGCTAGGCGCGCGTGTGCACACATGCTCCCGCAACACGGCAGAGCTGGAGGAGTCTTGCCGGCTATGGGCCAACAAGGGGCTTGTCATCACCGTCTCCGCGATGTCGGTGTGTGCGCGCCGACAGGGAGACGCTCATGACATAGATCACCCATGAGCCGACCCCGGACTCAGGAATAAAATATACAGTGGATGTAATCATGGATAGAAAAAGGAGCATTAGTACCAATCGAAAACCTCATGTAGTAACTGTTTTTTTGACCGCTAGTTTTCAGTACTAAATGGGCAGTCATTCATGAATCATATAGGTCAATAATGCGGGACAGGTGATGTTCAACCCAGCGGAGGATTACTCGGGGATCATGGCGACTAACCTCGAGTCATGCTTCCACCTCAGCCAGCTCGCATACCCTCTTCTCGTCAACGCCTCCATCGCCGGTGGAGGAAGCATCGTCCACATCTCCTCCACCGCAGGGTTCCTCGGCATGGCAGGGGTCGCGCTTTACGGCACTACCAAAGGTATGCACGCAATGTAAAATAAAAAGATCATATTATGCATGCTGCTCTTTGAGGAGGTAAGCTGAACCTTTGAAAAAATGTTGTAAATTAAGAAGAGGTAAGCTGAACCTTTTTGCAGTAGAGTCTTTAATTTGATCTGTCTACATAATAGAATACATTTAAGTCTAAATATTGAATAAAATTGTACTTTACTAATGAAATGTTTTTAAGAACAATTATGGAAATCTGACTTCTACATATAACGTCTATTATGGAATAAAATAAAACTATAATATTTCAACTGAAATATCTTCCAAAACGAATCTATGAAGAAGATCTGATGTCGTGGATCAAGAATTTATTTTAATGTAATTTGTTAATAGTAAAGGTATAAATAAAATTATCATGTAAGTGGTAAAAAAACATCAAATTTTTTTGTGAATCATATAGTACATAGATAGACACTCACATACATACGCACACTTGCCCCTAAAAAACGTCAGGTTTTTGTGACTATTGTAGTAATTTCAAAAAAATCAATTGGGTTCGGCACTGAGAATTTGTACATGAATATGATATCTTAAGTTGTTAATTTCCTTCTTTTTTTTTGGGACAGGAGCGATAAACCAGCTTACAAGGAGCCTGGCTGCCGAGTGGGCCCACGATAAGATCAGGGTGAACAGCGTTGCACCGGGCCTTATTATGACTGATATGAGCAAGAATGTACGTACATGAGATGAATAACATGGACTAAAAAGTTATGTATTTATCTCATTTTCTATCTTTTGCAAAACATTCTTTTGTATTTGAATTAGATTATATGTCTTCACTTAAAATTCCATTATTGTGCTTTCTTATAATTTGTCTGGAGTTGACAGGTAGATACAAAGATGGTGGGCAAGAATGTAAGCGGATTCCGCTGCAGCGGAGTGGGGATGCAGTGGAGGTGGCATCTGTGGTGTCGTTTCTCTGTATGCCAGCAGCCTCCTACGTTACCGGCCAAGTCATCTGCGTCGATGGTGGTCGAACTACAAGCGCCTGAGCGCAAAATCGCCAATCAAAATATACCACAAATAAACAATATATTTGTGTTCATACTAGATTTGCTTTACATGGTCACAAACACAATGGGTTGTTATGATTATAATTGAATATTCAGTTGGTCACGAAAAAGATGTACGCATATGTTGTTATGTAAAGATGCATTTAGTGATTTGTTTTTTTCAAAAGAAATGTGGCTGTGTGAAATAATAAGTATACTCCCAGGGAAAAAAGCAAAAAACAAATAAATTATGTGTACTGGACAAAAAAGTTTGTTGAGATGATCTCTCGGTCAGCCCAACTCTTTTTTTTGGACAAAATCGGTCGACCCAACTAATAAGATGGGTCAGACTACTACTGGGCCAAGATTTGATAAACCACACGATGAACAAGTAGTGGGCCATGTGGGCTCTCATCAAGAGCTTAAACGCATTCAAATAGTCGTCGGCCATGCCAATTCAGTCTACTAGCTAGTAGGCACTTGTATGTAAGCCTAATAATCACTAATTAGTTTTTACCATGATATTTTTATATTATATCTACTATTTCGATAATGTAATGTTAATAGGGGCTACTGCATTCACCCCTACTTTATAAAAGTAATTGTGATTTTGTAATTTTTTTTAACTTTGTGAATTGCCTTCTTTATAACAAATCAGTGTGACTTAGTCCCAAGTCAACGGTATTCAACGGTCAAAACAAGGACAAATTCACACCAAATTATGAATAATAGGGGTAAGTTCATAAAATTCAAAAAAGTAAGGGCAAAATTACAATTGCACTTCATAGTATTGGTAAAAACACAATAATCTCATAATAATAATATCCTTAAAAAATTTAGTTAAGATTTAAGGATATTTTCACTTCAAAACTTAGAATTTCATTGTTTTTGAGACGAGAGTGATTGCCAAGCTCTCACTGTATTGTGCTTACCTTTCGTGGCCGATCGTACGTACACGGTACACATCCGAACAGAGAGATAACATACACGTGGCGTTCAACCGCTTGCCAGCGTGTATGTGGCCCATATTTTCCTTCCCCTGTCGCTCATTGACAACATACTCTATACTATATCTATGCATAATTAATTAAGGACGCCCATCATCCAATCGCGGCAATAGCTGACCACAGCCAACCATCCACACAGCCACGGAGATAAGAGAGAGGTTCATGGCGGCGGTGGCAGCCGGCGGCGAGCGGTGGAGCCTTGCCGGCGCGACGGCGCTGGTCACCGGCGGGAGCAAGGGGATCGGCCACGCCATAGTGGAGGAGCTCGCCGGGCTCGGCGCACGTGTGCACACGTGCTCCTGCAACGCGGCGGAGCTGGAGGAGTGTCGGCAGCGGTGGGCCGAGAAGGGGCTCGTCGTCACCGTCTCCGTCTGCGACGTCGGTGACCGCGCCAACAGGGAGAAGCTCATGGCCGTCGTCAAAGACACATTCAACAACAAGCTTGACATCCTTGTAAGTTGTAATTAATAAGCCTAGTATGTGATTATTGCAAGTCACCCATGCCATGAACTTGTAAAGAATTATGCTCAAGGTGCATGGAGGATGATATATAATTATATATATATACAGGTAAATAACGCGGCGCAGATGGTCGTGAAGCCGGCGGTGGAGTTCACCGGCGACGACTACTCGCGGATCATGGCGACCAACCTGGAGGCATGCTTCCACCTCAGCCAGCTGGCGTACCCTCTCCTCCGCAACGCCTCTGTCGGAAGCATCGTCCACATCTCCTCCATTGGAAGCTGCATTAGCTACCATGGGCTCGCGGTCCACAGCATAGCGAAAGGTATGGTATGGATTGCACGCATGGAATGATTTTAACTCAAGAGGTAATATAACTGATGACTAGATTTTTTTTTGTTATTGTACGATTATTAATTACACAAGTAATCAGGTAAACTTACAGACCGCTGCAAAATACTTCACAAGATATTTATTCATAAGATTTAATTTGGTGTCCTCTCCACTGAAACGTTCTAATATGTGCGTTCAAACAAAGTAACCACACACACATGAATATAATGTGAAAAAATATCAAATATGTTTATTGAGGATCCGAATTAGCAGGTTCGAACAAATTAACCATGAGGAGTTTTACAGTGGTTGGAATGTACCAGAGGTACCTTTCCAATGTTGGTACCAATTGTCTCTTATACCTCAGTCGTCGATTTCTATCTGATGGACGATCCTCATTTATTTCAACCGTTATTAAACTCCTTATTAATCATTGATTTTTATTGCATGTAGGAGGAATGAACCAACTTACAAGGAGCCTGGCTTCTGAGTGGGCCCATGATAATATTCGTGTGAACGGTGTGGCGCCAGGCATTATCACCACCGAAATGTGCAAAGACGTATGTGTTGCTTCCCTTCCAGTTGGTCTATATATGTCCACTTGAGCAATATACATGTCACTACCAAAATGGATAACCTGATGCGACAAAATAACTAGAGCTTGATCTTTACCTTTAAAACACAAGAGAACACAAGTAGATATATATGTCATTGTTTTGTTTTAATCTCCCAAAATAATCTCACCTTCATTGCAGTTTTTTAATCCGGAGGAGCTAGAGCAAGAGTGTCTGAGGATTCCACTGCGGCGAAGCGGCAAGCCGGCGGAGATAGCATCTGTGGTGTCGTTCTTGTGTATGCCAGCGGCCTCCTATGTCACGGGCCAAGTCATCTATGTTGATGGTGGCCGCACCATAAGTGCCTGAGTAGCTAATTACCTATGACCAATGAATGGTAGTTGTAAAGTACGTCATCCATTCCAAGTATTGACCATTTGACTTTTTTACCATAGCTTTTACCACTCATGTTATTCAATAATTTATTCAAAATATCATTTCTTGTATGGGTTACTTTATTAATCTAATGGCTTAAAGAATAATTTAAATTTGATAATATTTACCCATTGTAAATAAGACGAGCGATCAAAGTTGAGATCAGAAAAGTCAAACGACTTGCATTTTAGAATAGAGAGAGTTCCTACCTAAGATCCCTCGTCCCCTCAAAGTTTGCATCCCGTGGAGAATTCCATATTACTCTTCTTCTTCCCTATGTCGGATTGGTTGTTTCGTTCTCCATGCTCTTTGCGTAGAGGAGTTTCTCCATGTGATTACTGTTCTGGGCTGTTTTGAACTTTTGATGACATGCCAATCATAAATTGGGCATTTACTTGACTGTTTTGCCCAACCGCTACTCCTAGGCGATTGTTTCGAAGTTATTCTCCTTGTATCTTGTGGCCAAGAGGCGGAGTGTCCTGCGTGACAGCGTGAGTGTCCTACTCGGAGTCCATCGGATCCCTGCGTGTGGCCATCGTGACGTCTAGACAAGAGATCAGTTGGCAGATAGCCTCTACGTATGTGGTGCTTGTCGCAGGACGTGGCACGTCGTCTTAGTGATCTCCCACCTATATATTTGCCACGGCTTTAGCCAACACTGCTCAGTAGATATAACCTGTCTTAACTGGTCCTTGGCTGCATCATCTTCTATTACTGGTCGAGTGCAAATACATACCGTGCACGGCCAGAGAGGGCGCGATGGCGGCGGCAGCGGTCGGTGGCGAGAGGTGGAGCCTGGCCGGCGCGACGGCGCTGGTCACCGGCGGGAGCAAGGGGATCGGCCATGCCATCGTGGAGGAGCTCGCCAGCCTCGGCGCACGTGTGCACACGTGCTCCCGCAATGCGGCGGAGCTGGAAGAGTGTCGCCGGCGCTGGGCCGAGAAAGGGCTCGTCGTCACCGTCTCCGTCTGCGATGTCGGTGACCGCGCCGACAGGGAGAAGCTCATGGCCGTCGTCAAGGACACCTTCGACGGCAAGCTCGACATCCTTGTAATAATCCCCCTGTGATTAATTATTGCAAATTTGCAACAAGTCATCACCTATTCCATGAATTTTGTACAGAATCAAATCTCATGCCAAGATCGATGTGTATGTGTGCATGGACGATGATATGTATATATACAGGTGAACAACGCGGCGCAGGTGATCTTCAAGCCGGCGGTGGAGTGCACCGGCGAGGACTACTCGCGGCTCATGGCGACCAACCTCGAGTCGTGCTTCCACCTCAGCCAGCTGGCGTATCCTCTCCTCCGCAATGCCTCCATCTCCGGCGGTGGAAGCATCGTTAACATCTCCTCCACCGCAGGCTGCCTTGGCTGCCCTGGGGTCGTCGTCTACTGCATTGCCAAAGGTATCCATTGTTGCAGCTAGAAAATAAATGGAATGATATTTTAATCTTTAGTTGTTGATCCTTTTTTCTCATCATGTGCTAGTTGAAGCCAAGACAATTTTTGTTTATAGTAATCCAGTAAGTTGCAGTCCATCGAAATACTTTCCATGACATATTTATTCATAGTAGTATTTTTGTTTACAAAATATTTATTTTTACTTCCCACGCCATTAATTTTGTTGCATGCAGGAGGGATGAACCAACTTACAAGGAGCTTGGCTTCCGAGTGGGCCCACGATAAGATTCGTGTGAACTGTGTCGCGCCAGGCATCGTCATCACCGACATGACCAAAGATGTAAGCTTTGCATCCCTTTCAGTTACTCTATATCCAATTCAAACAATACAAATATCACTTACCAAAAGCTTCATCTTTACCTTTAAACCACCGGATCGAGTACACAAGTATATAGGTCATATATTTTGTTTTCTTATTAAAAATAATCTATAATACACGGCAGATAAAACCGGAGGTGCTGGAGCAAGAGTGTCTGCGGATTCCACTGCGGCGGAGCGGTAAGCCGGCGGAGGTGGCGTCTGTGGTGTCATTCCTGTGTATGCCGACGGCTTCCTATGTCACCGGCCAAGTCATCTATGTTGATGGTGGTCGCACCATAAGTTCTTGAGCAGCTAATTAACGGCAATGAATCGCCGGCAGTTGTGAAATAAACTTTTTGGTTTATGAAATGAATAATGTGCTGATCAATTCTCACCACATTTCTTATATATATGCACATTATTTGTTGAAATAGAATAATGTTTTGTTTGAATTATCACCTTGCATTGTCCTCAATGGAATGGTCTCATCATGGTGGGTCCACATGCCAGTGACCAAAAGTTAAAAAAAAATCAAAATTACAGAAGCCTCATCCGCCACGAGTGATAAATCAAATAGGTGTGGATAAATATAGCATTTATCTATTGAAAGATTTCCTCGCAAAAAAAAATCAGCAAACTCTCTACCAATAATCAACTTAAATTTATTGGGAGGACATTTTTTGTGTATGGTCGTTTTTTCAACAAGAAAAGAAAGTAATTCACAAAGAAAACATGTCAAAGAAGCTATCCCCCACGGCAAGTCCTACGAACCGTCAAAGAACCATTAGGGCTTTAACTATCGCGGTGACAGCAAGCCACCAAAACCTAACCAGTGTATTTTTACAGCTGTGTAAACGAACTTGTGCACATTATTGTGCAAGCATAACAGTATCACAAAATGGATATATCTTTATGGCCGGACATTCCCTGGCGGTGCTAGAAAAAGGCAGGGCAGGAGATGAGAACCGCCAAGTGTTTTTCTTACGGTTTTAATGACCTGCCAAGAAATTGGGCATCTCCTTGGCGTTTTTAGAGACTTTTTGTTTTCCAGTTACTACATTGATCGTGATCTCCTTCATCTTGTTCGGTTGGCTGGGAAAAGTACTAGGTTGGTTGGCTGGGAAAACCCACTAGCTAGGCCACTACTGGAGCTGGGTCATTTGTCGTGTGCCCGAGCAAACAGGCTATAACTCACGGCAAAGTGTTTGTTGCCGGTTGCTCACGGCAAAGCCCACATGAAAAACCGGAGTCGGCAAACAAATGCTTTGTGGAGAGCATTGCCAGTTCCACATAGCAAATTCTATACTGTGCGCATCTTTGGCCCTTGGCATCTTTGGAGAGCATTGCCACTTCCACATAGCAAATTCTAACTAGGATGTCTTCATTCAACTGTCTGTGTTAATAATAACAATAAGTGCTCATTCAATAATTAGTTGCCTAAATGCATTACTCTTATATGCTTTTAACAAAAACATTAGCGATAGCGATAACTCTCATAAAAACAATTGCCAGACGTAGCGACGCACGGTCATTTATATAAAACTAGTATAGAGACAACAAAAATGATGTGTAATGTAGAGGTGAATAGGTGATGGCGAAACATATCAATTGCTAAAGAAAATTGTCTCGTGTGCAGTTAGTTTGTGACTTCTTCTGGTTGGTTTGTCATAACTTCGAAAAATGGTGAGTGGTGTGCTTTTCTTTTGGAGATTGTGACCTCTCGTGTCCGGCATTCCATTTTGTTAGAACATCCATATAAAATGCAAGTTGATTTTATTTGTCACCGAAGATTCGCTTTATTTCTTCAAAATTTTGGAAAAATGATATGGTTCTTGGATCGATCGCCACGCCATGCTTGCAAACTCTTTGGGTCATTTTTTTCCGCTGGCGTTCTGTCTCTCTCTAATCATTGGACCACCCTATATTTCTAGGGACAGCGGCACAGCGCTATAATAGTTGGCGTTTCCTAGGCCTCAAACTATTTCTCCTGCAGTCACATAAATAAAGGAATGTTGCATGCATTCAGAAATTCTCAATCAAACTATTGTCAGTAAACGAAACCCACCAGGACCAGGTAGTGGTGGACAACTATCTGAAAATTTTAATTACTCTATGGCCATGTTCAGATTCCCAACTATTCACTATTCATTCCAACTTTTCACTATTCATTTCAACTTTTCACTATTCCTCCCTCACAAAACACGTTTCCCAGCGAATGATACAGTGTTTTTTCCTACAATCTAAACACACCCTATGCAAAAATTAAGAAGGCATCAATGTGTATAATGTGAGGACTGTTCTGCTGATCATTGCCATTGTACTGCAATCTCTCTTGTGGCCTTGAAAAAAAATAATAATCACGTGAACACTGTGCCCCTTTGTTAATTTCTTAAAAAGGCCATTAGGTTAATTAGATGACTTGTGAGAGACTTTATTTTAAATGGCTATCATGTCAAAAAGAAATATTTGTACATATAATTCTTGTACTAGAAAACCCTGACGCAAGGTTTTTTTAAACGAAACCGTGGGTAGAAACCCCCTGGTGGCATATATTACAAAAAGGTTGAGAAGAAGGGGATATGTGGCCCCATCAGAAATACACGAGTGTTGGATAGACACTCCCTTCAGAATGGAACTTACATAACAGGGAGAGAGAAAAGAACAAAAAAAGTGAATGGGAGAAGAGAGCTTTGTGGTCTCTTATTATAAAAATGTGCAATCACCTCCTTCTAGAAAGCAGACTTCCAGGTTTCCTCAAAAAAAAAAGAAAGAAAGCAGACTTCCAGTTGTTGATATTTGGCACCTTTTCTTGAACGATAAGGGCATTTCTTCCATTCCAGATGCACTGACCCTATCATGAAGTGAACGAATGTGAGTAGTATTTCCTGTAGTGAAACCTCCTCATGATTTCCCCAAATGAAATGCAAACGGTCATTGGCATCAGGATTATCTAGTTGTAACAATGCAACTTCTTGTTGTAATAGAAGGAATTCAGTGAATGCAGACCTCGTCATTGGAATCCTAAAACAATCAAGCAATAATGTTTCAAAGCTATTGACCTTTTGAAGCGTGATTTTGGTGTCCTTGGCAAAGCTGAACAAGCTAGGGAACTTATTTGAGAGGATTGCGCCATTTAGAAAGGTCCTCCAAAAAATCGATAGTGTCACCTTTTCCTGGAAAAAAAAATGCGACTCCCATGTACTGATTATGAAGTCTCAGAATGTCCTTCCACCAAAAGGAGCCTCTCTCTTCTAATGTGGGGAGCTCTACAGGATAATATCTCTTTGCCAAATGAGCTGAACCTATACTGAACATTATCTTTCCTATAGAACTTGTCAACTGTTTCAACATGAGGGTGCATCGTTTTAGCACTCAGAATGATGACACCAAGAATTCCTCTATCTTTGGGTTTTCTGATAAGATCGCAGGCAACAAGATTCTAACCCGTCTTTCTAATATCACTTCCCCTCCAAAGGCATTTTTTCTAAATTTATTAATGACTTCCACCACTGCAACTAGGAGTTTGAGAAAGGACACATAGTAGGTAGGGAGCGAGGAGAGGACTGAATTTACTAAAAGGCCCATATTACCCCCTCCAACTCTTGTAAAAGTCTCAATTTTAACCCTCTACTATGAAACCAGGTAAAAGACACCCCCAAACTATACAAACCGTCTAAAAGACCCCCTCGGCCCATACTACCCTGGTCTTCGATCTAGTTGGCTGCCACATAGGTGGTTTTCCAGCCGACGTGGCAACCACATTTGTCCTCCTCGTCTCGTCAGCATCCAGACAGCAACTTATCCTTCAATCTCTCGCTCTCTCTCCGTCGGTGCTGCCGGTGCCCCTGCAGATCCGATAGTCCCGGCAGCAGCTGCCACCGCCGATGGCCAACGCCACCCGCCGCTGCCGGTGCTCCGCCCACACGCGCCAGAGCTTCTTCGCTCGCGCACGCCGAAGCTCCTCAACCATCCGCCACCGCAGTGGCTCCTTCGCCCTAAAGGACGCCGCCGGAGCTTCTTCCTCCGCCTCGGCAACCTTGGCAACGAGGTGCAACAGCAGGGATACCTTCCGCGCGAGGCGGAGGCAGTACGCATGTAGTAGCTCGACAGCGGCGGCAGGGATACCTCCCCTAGCCTCTCCTTCTTCTCTCTCGGCCAGTGGTCGGAGCTTGAAGGTGAGAGGCCTTGGATGATCTTGGATCCTTGCCGGTGAGCTCGCTCGGCGAATCCTGGCAGAGGATCAAGGGCCTCGCCTACTGCGCCATGCAGCAGGCGTAGGACTGGGCATTCGGTACTTCCCGAACCGAACCGATCGGTTCCTGGGGGTTTGGTTCCTGGAAAATGGGTACCGATCGGTACAGACCAGAAACAAGAACCGAGGAATTCGGTACTCGGTACTTTCGGTTTGGTATTTGGTTTTACCCGGAGTACCGAAGTTCCTGGATTCACAAAATAGTCTCATTCAAAAGAAAATTTGGACAGCATTTCGCCTATTTTTTGACTAAAACCAGCAGCCATTTCAACATAAATATAACAACACATTCACCATAGTTTTTCAATCAACATTCACCAATCACCACCATAGACCCATAGTTCTAGTTCAGATCTGAAACTTGAAAGTTTAGACTTTAGACACACACACAGACAGACCATAGTTCCTACTTGACAGAAATGAAATGAAACAGTCTCTCCAACAAGTCAACAAGAAATAACAGGCAGCATGCCAGCAGCCCAGCATGCACCAGCACTCCAGCAGTCCAGCAGGCAGCACTGCAGCAGCAGTCTAGTCCAGGCGTCCAGGTCCAGAACGGCAGCACCACTCCAACTCTCCAAGTCTCCAAAGCCTGAAACATTAAACAAAGAATGCAATGTCAACATGATGAGTATATGTCTAGAAGAAATTATATATATAATACATATATTTAGCTTACATTACATGGTCATTTATCTTTAGACAAGTTTTTGTTTTTGCTTTCCTTTGAGGACTTGCTTGGCTGTGAGCTTATGTTGGTGGATGTAACCATCTTTTTCTTGCTGCCTTGAATTTGTGATTGTGCAGCATGTGCATCAACAATTGCTTTGTCTTTAAATTCTTGGATAAGTTCTGAAAAAACAGCAAGCAGAGGATACATTAAAACAGCAAGCAAAAAAAACAAATGAGTGGAGATTTGAGTTCAAAACAGTAAACAAAGAGTCACCTTGTTCTAGTTTGGCCAAGTCTTGTGTATTTTCTTCAACATTGATAGGAGTTGTTCTTCTAAGCCAATCTTGAGTGCATACAAGAGCTTCAACCATAAATGGAGTGAGGGAGCTCCTAAAATCATCTAGAATACGACCACTTGTACTAAATGCAGATTCACTAGCAACTGTTGAGATTGGGATGGCTAGCACATCACGAGCCAATGCAGACAATATTGGGAATCTAGTGGACTGCCCCTTCCACCAATCAAGAATATCAAATCTTTTGCTATCTTCTTCACATGATTCAGTCAAATATCTTTCCAGCTCAGTCCTTGTACCCTTGCTAGTGCTTGCTGATCCAATTCCACTATTCAGCTTTATCTTCTTTGTAATTCTAGTCTTCAACTTTCTAGTGCTCTCTCCACCTTGATTAGATGGGGGGTCATCACTTGCTTGAGATTGCACTTCACTTGGACCAGAAAGATTGTTCCTATATTCTTCAAAAAGGTCATACAAGCATTTTTTGACTGCTGCATAAACATTTTGTCCAACACTTTCACCATACATCTCATCAAAGGCTATTTCTGTATACTCTGAAAGCTTGTACCTAGGATCAAGTACAGCAGCAACAAAAATCAGCAAGTTAACATTTTCCTTCTCCTTTCCCTTTCCCTTTCCCTTTCCCTTTCCCTTCTCAGCCTGTGATTCTAAATTTGAATTTTCATGCCACTGTCCCCAATACTTGTCATACTTGTCTTTCATTCTTCTCCCCATTTCTTGCTGCAAGAAATCTGAACTGTCCAGCCATTCATTAATCAATTCATTGACCTCTCCAATCTCATGAAAGTAAGTGTGAGCAGTCACACTTAAAGTAGCTGAAACATGTTTTGTTATCTCAGCAAAATGTCCTAGAAACTCAGCTAGTTTTTTTGCATTTTCAAAGTCATTATCATCAGGAACTCCTGGACCAGGAACACCTGGCTTGATGTCACTAAGCAACTCTATTGTATAGTATGGATCTTCCTCTGGATACCTTGCAAACACCTTCTCATATGTGCAAGCAGCTTTTAGCATATCATATTTTGAATTCCACCTAGTGCAAACATCAAGGGTCAAGAAGGCCTTGCTGTCCACTTTCTCCCATCTAGCAATCTCTTTAAATTTGTCCAACCTTGATGTACCACCCCTAATAAATTTCACCGCAGCCCGTACACGCTTGATAGATTGGTCAACTTCTTTCAACCCATCTTGGACAATCAAATTAACTATATGTGCAGCACATCTTATGTGAAGATACTTGCCCTCTGCTATGTTAGTTTTGCCACTGTTCAGTTGTCTTCTCAAACAAGCAACACCACTATCATTTGCACTAGCATTGTCTACCGTTACAGTCATTACTTTCTCCAACCCCCAATCAAGCAAGACTTTATGCAGGTGCTTACCAATATCATCCCCCTTTTTGCCTTTTACCTTGAAGAAACTAATTATCTTTTTTTGCAAGCACCAATTCTTGTCAATAAAGTGGGCTGTCACAGTCATATAACTCTCATTGTGCTGTGATGTCCAACCATTAGTTGTGAGGCAAACTCTATTGCATTGTTCTTGAAAGAAAATTTTCAGTTTTGCTTTCTGCTCAAAGTACAACTGCACAGTGTCCCTAGTGCATGTCCTTCTAGATGGCAACTCAAACTTAGGGCAAGCAATAGACATAAACTTCCTAAAACCAGGTTTTTCACCTTTTGCAAATGGCTCCTCATCCTCTATAATCATTTCAGCAAATGCAGACCTAAGCAAATTAGCATCATACTTCCAAGTACTAACACCAGTGCCGATACTTATTGACAATACACCTTGTTTAGCCTCATTATGAGGATTCTTTCTACAAGAACCCAAATGCTTTTTCAAACCAGTTGTGCCATTGATCACAGGATGTGCTTTTTTTAAAGTTTGGCAATAGTTGCAGCTACCTTTAATTACGACTCCTTCATCGTTGAAGATTTTGGTGAAGTGATCCCAACTTTCAGATCTGGATGACGTCTGCTTTCTCTTCTTCACCACCTCTTCACCATCTTCTATATCAATGACCTCCTTCTTCTCTGCATCACCATCAGTCCCAGCACCCTCTTCATCTGAGAGCTCCCTATAAGTCCCATCAGGCAGGCGATAGGTCTCCAACCAATCACTGATCTCTTGCTGCACATCCTCCTCGGACATCTAAAATAAAAAACAGTCTATCAGTCTATCACCAGTTCACCATCACCTACAAGCTACAACTATGAAATCCCTCATGCTGCACATCTAAAATCAGTGAGATTTGGCACTTACATTGCAGGAATCAATGGATGTAGCCGTTGTCGAAGTGGAGGATCACTGGGTGGTGGAGCCCCCGCCGGCCGCCGCTTCCTGGTTCACTGGTTCCGGCGCGCCTGCTCTGGTGGTGGCGGCCGCTTCCTTCCTGCGCGGCTGCACCTGCTCTGCTCTGGCGCCTGCTCTGGTGGCGGCCGGCCAGGGGAGGAGGGACGACGGCGACGGCAGGTGGGCTGGCCGGCTGGCGGGCTGGGGAAGTGGGGAGTGCCGTCGTGCCGGATTGGAGAGCCGCCGGCCGCCGCCAGGGGTCTGCGTGCGTGGGATTGGAGGAGGGAGGGTCGGCTAGAGTGTGGAGAGAGGAGGGTGTAGGGTTGTTTTGTTACTGGGCTAATGGGCTGTAGTTGCTTTATTTGCCTAGTTGGGCTGCCTGAGTTCGGTTCCCTCGGTTAACCGAGAACCGAGCCGAACCGAACCGAGGTGTTCGATTCCACAGAAACAGGAACCGAGTACCGAACCGAATTTTTCGGTATCGGTTCTTTCGGTTCGGTTCTCGGTTTTTTCGGTTTGGTTCTCAGTATTTCGTGCCCAGCCCTAAGCAGGCGTGTGGAGCTCACACGCTCATCATGGCCGGAGCAGAGCTTGGTCGGCGTGCTTGATTTTGTGATGGATTCATGCTTGATTTGTGCCATGACGGAGGATTCGTTCTTTGTTTGTGATGGATTTGTCCACCGATTTGTACTTGATTTGTGATTCCAATCGACGATTTGTGCTTCGATTTCGTTTTGATTTTGGCTTGATTCCGTGACGTGCTCCTCTTTCTTCTTGCGTGGCAGCGACGGTACAATGAGCTCGCTCTGTTGATCTCTCTACTCTACTCTCTCTCTCTCTCTCTCTCCGGTGAGCAGGGCCCGGCGGCAGTGTGCTGCTACAGCTCCACCGTGGTCTACTGGCGAGGTGAACAGGGATCGGCGGTGGACAGGCGAGCAGGGTCAGGCTCCAGCTCTTCTCCACATCGGCAGGCGGGTCCCGCATGCAACTAGATCGAAAACCAGGGTAGTATGGGCTGAGGGGGTCTTTTAGATGGTTTGTAGAGTTCGGTGGTGTCTTTTACCTAGTTTCTAGTTTCATAGTAGAGGGTTGGAATTTAGACTTTTGCAAAAGTTCGACTGGGAGCTGGCAGTCTCAGTCTTATCTTAATTCTGCATATATATAAGAGAAGCATATAGTCTCGTGGCTTTGTGAGGCCCACAGGTTGATCTATGGGCCATCTGATTCTATGGGCCATCTGATCTGATCGTGCTCTAAATTGATGGGGAGCATGCAAGATTTATGGAAATTGACCTTCAGTCCACATGAAAGAGCAAAGATGTGTAATTTTTTTTAAGAAGCAGTTGTGTAAATTGTGTATTTATCTTGGCAGTTTTGATGACATGCCAAAAATAATTGGGCGTTTTGTTCGTTGTTCTGCCCAGCCACGCCAAGAAAACTGCACATTTCCTTGACTTTTCTAGATACTTCTTCTTTCTTTGCATCAGTTTCTTTCATTGTTGATCGTGATCTCTTTGTATATATCTTGTGGCCATGAGTTCTACGAGTAAGAGTCACACAGCAGTGACAACCACTTAATCGGTCAACACGTAACACTAACAACCGATCGAACGGTCCCTGGGGCTGCATGCCACGATAAGTGCTCGAGGACTCGAGCACGTCTAGAGAAGATCGAGATCAGTTGGCAGATAGCCTCTAGCCCTCTACGTGGTGCATCTCTCTCCGGATGTGTCCCATCGTAGATACCTCGCCATATTTGCTACGGCTCTAACCACTATAGCTACTGCTCAGTAGATCGATTACCTGTCTTGGTCATATATATGTTGCGTGTGCAATAGATTGCTCTTTGGCTGCGCGTCTTCTAGTAGTACTTGTTTTGAGTGCTAAGCTGCATATATATACATACATAGTTACATACCGTGCACGGAGAGGGCGAGATGGCCGGCGGTGAGAGGTGGACCCTGGCCGGCACGACGGCGCTGGTCACCGGCGGTAGCAAGGGGATCGGCCACGCCATCGTTGAGGAGCTCGCCGGCTTTGGTGCGCGCGTGCACACGTGCGCACGGAACGTGGAGGAGCTGGAGCAGTCTCGCCGGCTGTGGGATGAGAAGGGGTTGGAGGTGACCGTCTCCGTATGCGACGTCGGTGTGCGCGCCGACAGGGAGAAGCTCATGGCCACCATCATGGCGACCTTCGACGGCAAGCTTGACATCCTTGTACGTACTCCTCTGTTTAAAAATATAGTTCTTTTGATTTTTTTATCTCAAGTTTGATCTCTCATCTATTTAAAAAATTATTATAATTTTTTTGTTATGGCTTGTTTCATTAATCAAAGTTTTTTTAGAAAAAATGACTTAAATTTGAATATGTTTGTATAAAGTTTTTGAATAAGACACACGATCAAAGTTCGGATAAAAAAAGTCAAACGAACTATAATTTAAAACGGAGGTATTAATAGGAGCATGTGACTCTATTCGTGTCACCCATGAGTAACCAACCCTACGGAATAAATTAACTCGTGCCAAGATATACATATATTTGCATGGACGACAATATATAGGTGAACAACGCGGCGCAGGTGATCGTCAAGCCGGCGGTTGAGTGCACCGGCGACGACTACTCGCAGCTCATGGCGACGAACCTCGAGTCGTGCTTCCACCTCAGCCAGCTTGCGCACCCACTCCTCCGCAACGCCTCCATCGCCGGCGGCGGAAGCATCGTTAACATCTCCTCCACCGCAAGCTGCCTTGGTTGGCCTGGGCTCGTCATCTACAGCATTACCAAAGGTATGGATTGCATCGCGTGGAATCATTTTAACTCAAGAGGTAAGTAACTGATGACTAGACAATTTTTTGTTATTGTAGGATTAATTACATAATTAATCAGGTAAACTTACAGACCATAGTGATATACTTCACAAGATGTTTTTTAGTCATAGGATTCAGTCTGGTCTCCTACACTCAAATGTTCTTATATAATGTGCTGGCAAGGTTCAAACAAATTAACCACATACATGAATATGAAAAAATGCCAAAAATTTTGTTGATTGACGATCCGAATGAGCAGGATCAAACAAATTAACCACATGATGAGTTTTACAATGGTTGAAATGTACCAAGATATAACATTCCTATTTTTATACCACTTTCTAGTTGGTACCTCTTATATCTCAGCCGTTGATTTCAGTCTGATGGACAATCCTCATTTATTCCAAACATTATTATGAAACTCCTCATTAACCATTAATTTTGTTGCATGTAGGAGGGATGAACCAACTTACAAGGAGCCTGGCTTCCGAGTGGGCCCACGATAAGATTCGTGTGAACTGTGTTGCGCCAGGCGTTATCACTACAGATATGAGCAAAGGAGTATGTGTTGCTTCCCTTTCAATTGGTTTATGTATACATGTCACTTACCAAAATGGATAACTGTGACAAAATAACTAGAGCTTGATACTTACCTTAAACCACCAGAGAATACAGGTAGATATATAGGTCATGTATTTTGCTTTTGGTTTCCAAACAAATAATCTAACCTTGATTGCAGGTTTTAAATCCCGAGGAGTTGGAGCAAGAGTATCTGCGGATTCCACTGCGGCGAAGCGGCAAGCCGGCGGAGGTAGCATCTGTGGTGTCATTCTTGTGTATGCCAACGGCCTCCTATGTCACGGGCCAAGTCATCTATGTTGATGGTGGTCGCACCATAAGTGCTTGACCAGCTAATTACAGACGAAGAATCACCGGCAGATGTAATGTAAAATATTTGTTTTGGTTTATGAATTAGAATAAAGTGTTGATCAATTCTCAACACGCTTCTTATATGCTCAATTGCTCATAATTTATATCAGTCATAACGAACAAAGTTCACAGAATGATCTAGGACAATGAAAGGTGCTAGTTCAAACGAAACACCCTCCTTCGTAGCTGCATGTTTAACCTTGAATGAGTTGGTTGCAAATACGGTTCCTCGCGAAAGATTTTGACCCTAAAATTTCAGCCAACTCTCCAACAATTGTCAACTTAAACGCATTTTTTATCGATCGTTTTATCTACAAAGTTATCCAGTGTGCGCCAGCAAGCCGTCAATAACATATTAACCAGTGTTTTTTTACGAATGTGTAGATACACTTGTGGACATTATTGTACAAGCATGACACAACCACCAAAGCTAATTATCTTAGCGGCTAGATGTTTCCTTGGCGATCGAAATGAACCCACCAAGAAAAAAATACATTTTGCTTGGCAGTTTCGATGACATGACATCCAAGGTGTGAAATTGAGAACCTCCAACTAAATAGTCTATTTGTTTTTTGGCAGTTCGATGACATGACACGAAAACGAAGGCATTTTTTGGAAAGGGACTCTATTTTATTAAATTAATACTTATTTTGCAATTGAGACCTCAACAGAAAATATAATTACATCAAAGCACACCACTAGATCCCTATACTTCATCTTCCTCGCATCCGGCGGCGCATACCCTTCACGTAGCTCCATCGCAATCATGGAAGTCCACTAGATCTGGACCCAAGAACAACAGTTCCAACCAACAGAAGACTGAACTTACAGGCGCGGTATATATGCTCAACCATATAGGGAGTAAAACGCGCGAAAGCACATCAACAATATCTTCTGAAGGTTGAACCGAACATAAGATCCAATGTCGTTAGCATCACCACCAGCAACCGAAAAGGCAGACCCACTATTGCCAGCGCTAACATCGGCGGCAGGAAAGACGATCTCATAGATAGAAAAAAACCTCGATCTCTCCGAGAAGATGCCAACCAAAACCGAGCATAATTATTATAGATAAAGAAGAAAATAGTAGATCTGCAGAAAGGAACGAGGACCGAAGGTGACGGTGGCGGCGAGGTCACCCCTGGACAAGAGGGCGGACGGGTGCCCGAAAGGACCAGTTGTTTGGTCTTTCTTTTCCTATGAAAACTGGGGCATTTTATCAGCTGTTTTGTCCAGCCGCCAAGAAAACTACACATTTTCTTGGTTTTTCTAGAGACTTCTTTGCAGTTAACTCATTGATTGTGACCTCCTTGTATCTTGTGGCCATGAGTTTTACGAGAGTAAGAGTCGTGCAATTTGACCACTAAATTGATCAACGTAAGATAAGTGGTTCGAGTACGATGTCCAGAGAACAGTGGTAGATTACCTAGTGGTGGGTCTCTCCCGGACGTGTCACATCGTCGTCCTGATTGGCTACCTCGCCCTATTATTTGCCTCGCCCTATTTAGTTTGCTACGACTCTAACCACTACTGGTCAGTAGATTGCCTGGGATAGCTACACTACCGGATTCGGCTTGTTTGCCGTGAGCCCCAATGCTCACGGCAAAGGGCCAAAAATTCACGGCAAAGGCGTGAGCCGGCCCCGCACGGCAAAAAAACCTATCGGAAAAGGGACCTTTGCCGTGAGCCATATATCACCCTCTCGACAAACCTTTGCCGCGAGCAAAAAAAACCCCTTCGGCAAAACAAATTTGACGATGATGACGAGCAACAGCGTTAGTGGGGCCCGCTCGGTTGTTTGCCGTGAGCCAGCGCCCAGGCTCATGGCAAAGAGAGCATGTTTGCCGTGAGCCCGGACTCTGGCTCACGGCAAACAGGCATCCTTTGCCGTGAGCCAAAGTTTTGGCTCACGGCAAAGGATGCCTGTTTGCCGTGAGCCAGAGTCCGGGCTCACGGCAAACATGCTCCCTTTGCCGTGAACTAGGACCCAGGCTCACGGCAAAGAGCCCAGAATTGCCCAGAAATGGCTCTTTGCACTACTGGTTCCAGGTTCACGGCAATGCTCCCTTTGTCGGTAGGAGACCACCACTGTCAGCAGAAGATAATCACAGGAATAATAGGTTCTGTTTTTGGTAAATATTGTTTCATCTCAGATTATAAACAACACTACAGATCCAAATATTATAGAATAGAAATCTGAGATTCATTTTTACTGGACAACCAGCATAGTTATGATTTTGGTTTCACAAAGCACACAGTTAAAGTCCAAATGACATGCTACAACTAAAAGTCATCTACCAGCAACATTGGAATAGTACACACTGTATATTAATCTACAAACTAGTCATCCATGATCAGCTAACAGCCATGTGTCATTGCTGTTACCAGTGTTGCTATACAGAATTCCATCATTGCTGTCGATCAATGTTTCGTACCATCACGACCCATCAGGACTTGTCAATGTTGAATGTGTCATTGCTGTTACCAGTGTTGCTGCCAGTGCTTTCACTTGAGTTTGTAACACAAGTGCTACTCTGCTCACGTCCATTTCAGCACTGACGAATGTTCATCAACATCTGCATTAAGAAAATATAAGGTTCTATACAAAAAAAAAATCATAGAAGGCATGAATCAAATGCTGCATACCAAAATAACAAATATAAACACGGTGGCAATTGCAACATATCTCAAGTTGAAAAATTATTTCTTGTCAGTACATTTACAACTGCAATTTGCAATGAAGTGAATGTAAACAAGAGCAGTACAACACTAGTTAGCAGACTGAATATAAAATTTCAGAGCCTAGTAATCACAGTGAAAGATTAATTGTCTGCATTGCAAACCATACTTGACAAACTGAAGCACAAGTTGCATGCATCAGAATATAACATGCTTGAGATTGCAAACAATTTAAATCATTGGCTACTAAACAGATTATTGTCATGACAGAAGCTACCTGGCACTAACTGTTACCTTTGTTGACTGTTACAGTGCATTGAAAATTATTCGTAACACAGTATGGATAGCAACAACAGTTGAAGATATAAAAGACATACCGCAAAGAAGATTTGTATCAATAATAATTAACTTCATGGCAATAAAATGTGAGCAAGGATTTGTATCAATTATAATTATCATGTTCACAACCTCCACAGTGCAGAGGAAATTTGCAAAAACACAACATCAACAACCAAAGGATTGCAGATCCTGAACCTTCAGTCTAGTAACGTACAGATCCAGTAAAGGCCTTCGTGGATTGGGGCCTGGAGGTTACTGGATTACCTGCAGTAGGCAAAATCGTAGCACCACAAGACTCACACCATAAAAATTCCTTGGGCCTGAACAAAGAAACTGATGCATTCCATGGAGCCGTTGTTCATTACCTCTTGATGTCACTCCCCAGCGAGATGGATTCACAAGAAGGCTTGGAAGGAGCGCTCGGGGTTAGGCTCAAAGGCAGGGCGTCGGACTTGGGGGCGTCGGGAATTAGACCGGGGGGCTCAGGGAGTCAGGGTCGGCATCTCCGGAAGGAGAAGGCGGCCGGCGGTGTCGGCCCACGAAACCCTAGATGGGGATGTGTTTGCTCCCCGTGGACGAAACGCCAAGGATGGAGGTGGCTCACCTGCGAATCTGGGGGAGCGCCAGCCCTGCGACGAGGATGCACAGAGATGGCGACCCGTGGTGCCGTGGTGGCGGCCCCTCGCGGCGTCGGCCTGCTCGAGGAAGCATAGAGGATAGGACGGAGGAAGAAGTCGGCGCGGCTGGCGAGGCCGACGGGGGAGGCGGCCGGCGGCGGCGGCGCCTAGCGGCGGAGGCTGGCGGCGGTGCGTGTATGAAGTGTGTGTGTGAAAGTGTGAAGTGTGGGGGTGGGAGGGAGAGGTAAAGGGCTGTGGGCACCTTTGCCGTGAGCCGCCAGGCTCACGGCAAAGATTGCCTACGTGTCATTTTTTTTCTCTCACTAAATTTTATTTTTCCTATTTTTACCCAAAAAACAATGTTTGTCGTGAGCTAGTGGAGGCTCACGACAAACATGACCTTTGCCGTGACCCTTTATAAATACTCACGGCAAACAAGAAAACACCCTACTTTTTATTTTAGTTTCACATGTTTTCATATTTTTTTCTTTCTTATAAAGTCACTATAATGATCAAACTATTGCGTGGACTTTCATTTAAATAACTTTATTCATATTTGTTTGCTTATTATTTCATTATTTTCTTCACGTCTTAACAATTTTTCATTATTTTGTGTATATTTTAAATACAACTATATATCAAATATATCTTAAAAAATTACTAACCTTTAAGAAAAACCATATTATAGTGTCTATACCATATACACAATGTTTTTAAACCCAAACCCAAACTTAAGCTTCACTTTGACTTCAAAAACTAAAAAATCACTTCTCATGTTTGTGAAACTTCTACGGACATTTTCAATTTTGTCCATCGTACGAAACAAACTTATGGAAACCGTGTCAAACCTTCTCCACAACCTATGTGTCTGATACAAGTAGACATCCATAAATTTTATAATTTTTAGACTTTGTTTGATATTTTTAAATAATTATGAAACATAATATTTGCCGTGAGCTTTATAAATGCTCACGGCAAAGAGGTTGTTTGCCGTGAGCTTTTCTAAAGCTCACGGCAAACAACCTCTTTGCCGTAAGCTTTATAAGGCTCACGGCAAACTATGGCCCTAACAGCCGTTAGTGCCGTGACGGGAGACGACATTTTAAATAATTTAAAATCATTTTGCCGAGAGCCTTGTTATTTTAGCTCACGGCAAAGGGAGCTTTTGCCGTGAGTTTATGTTTGCCGTGAGCTTCTCTTGTTTAGCTCACGACAAAGAGAGCTCTTTTGTCGTGTACACATCTTTGCCGTGAGCTTTTCTTTTTAGGCTCACGGCAAAGAAAGCTTTTGCCGTGAGTTTGTCTTTGCCGTGAGCTTCCTATTTTAAGCTCACGGCAAAGATGTGTTTGCCGTGAGCCCCATTTTTAGCTCACGGCAAACAAGTGTAGCCTGTCTAGGCCATGCTGTGTGTGCAATAGATTGATCTTTTGGCTGCGTCTTCAGTATTGTAGTACTGGTTTTGAGTGCCAATATATACATACACCGTCGACGGCAAGCTCGACATCCTTGTAAGCATCTGCATGAAGATTGAAGACTCGATCATATATTGATATATATAGATACTATACTTGCACACTGACTGACATGAATGCAAATTAACAAGATGAGAGTGAATGTTGGTGGCAGGCGAACAACGCAGGACAGGCGATGTTGAAGCCGGTGATGGAGAACACGGCGGAGGACTACTCGCGTCTCATGGCGACCAACCTGGAGTCGTGCTTCCATCTCAGCCAGCTCGCGCACCCGATGCTTCTTAAAGCCACCGTCGCCGGAGGAGGAAGCATCGTTAACATCTCCACCATTGGAAGCTACATAGCCTTCCCGGGTGTAGCGCTTTACAGTACTACCAAAGGTTTGCGTTTGGTAATTTAATATGTATATTCTATCTGTTCTAGATAAATTGTAGGCCATTTCAACTTTTTTTAGATTCAAAACATCTGAAGTTTAACTAATTTATATGACAAAGTACTATCTTATTAGTTTCTTTACTAAAAATATTTTTATATTATATCTATTTAATGCCATAAACTTTTGTGACTCCTTATATAATTTAGGTCAAACATAAAATGGTTTGACTCTCTAAAAGGTTAGAATGACTTACAATTTTAAATGGATGGAGTAGCTTGCTGCAAATCATGGGTAAAAAACAAAATCATAGCATGTTGTGAAATTCAAACATTTTTAAATGAAGACGGGGTTAGATAAGTTTTTTTTGCAATTGCACGCAGCAAGTATTTTAAATCTCACTTTTTGAATATACCAGGCTAGATAGTGAATTCCAGAGCCAATTTCATTTCATGGAATAGTTCAAATTTAGTTTCATCAAAAATAATAATTTTACTGTATGCAGGTGGAATGAACCAGCTGACAAGGAGTCTGGCTGTCGAGTGGGCCCGCGATAATATTCGTGTCAACAGTGTCGCACCAGGCTATATCGCAACTGACATGATCAAAGGCGTATGTACATCAGACGGATGCACACGATATAATCCAAACCTTCACTTTTCTTTATTCTTTATATAAGAATTTCTTCTGCACTTGAATTAACTATAGACATTTAGAATGCCTCTATAATTTGTTTTGATCTTGCATACAGGTCGATCCGGAGATCCTCAAGGAACAATTTTTGCGAATCCCAATGGGTAGGAGTGGAGAACCACAAGAGGTGGCATCCGTGGTGTCCTTCCTGTGTATGCCTGCGGCCTCCTATGTCACCGGCCAAATCATTTGTACTGATGGTGGTCGAACCATAAGCGCTTGAGCATTGTGAATTGTAATAATATTAAGTCAAACAAACATGAGAGCCGCACGTGTAAAGAAGAAATTGCACCTTTTAGTATTTAGCACATCTGGACATTAGGATGGTTTTGGCAGGTGTGACCAGATATAAGGATGCAAGTTTTGATGTCTTAATCAACTGCTTGTATTAATAACAGATGTTACTTTCAATAATTAGTGGCTTACATTACTCTATATGCCTCTGAAAAAAACATTAGCTACAACAACAACTCTCTCATACAAATTTTGGCCGCAGGTAGCGACACACCACCACTTATAATTAGCATAATATAGACACAGCAAAAATGATGCAACACCTTGGACAGACATGTATTGTAGGTAGGGGTGATGACGAAATATATCAGCTGCCAAAGAAAAAAGTTGTCTCATGCGCAGTTTGTGATCTCTTCTGGTAGGTTTTCTTTACAATGCTTGGAAGGTACCAGAAGGTACCACGGGGTACTTTTGTGGCTGATTAATGCTAGCCATTGATCTAGCTGAATATTTAGCTAAATATTTATTTTAATATAAAAATATATATTTAGTTAGTACCTCCAAGTACCTTTCTTTGGGTACCTCCCACTTTATTATCATTGGATCTTTGGGAATGAAGGGTTCTCCATTTTTCCAAGCATTGTAAAACTCCTCAATAATAATAGCTTCTAAAAATAGGGGTGGTGTGCTTTTCTTTGGGAGATTGTGACCTCTTGTGTCCCGCATTCCATTGTCTTTGAACATCTATATAGAACAAAAGTTGATTTTGTTTGACATCAAAGATTCGCTTTATTTGTTCAAAATTTTTGAAAATGATGTGATTATTGGATTGATCGCCACGTCATGCTTGGGAGCTCTTTATTTTTTTTCAGCTGGCGTTCAGTCTCTCTCAAACTATTGGACCACCTATATTATATTTCTACGGACAGCTCGACGTCAGTTGGCTTTTTGTATGCCTCAAACTATTTCTGCTGAAAGAACAGAATGCCGTTCTTTTTTTTTTGGAAAAGTTTATTTTTCACCCTCCAACTATTACAAAAGTCTTATTTTCAACCCACAACTAGAAAACTAGACACTAAACACCCTCCAACTATCCAAACCGTGCAAAATTGACCCTTTGGGTGGTTTCGAAGGTGGCATTGTATTTTCCAAAAAAAAAAGTAAAAAAATAATTTTGTATTAAAAATCCATAACTAATTTATTTTGAAATAGAAAAATTAGAATCTGGTGCAAATGTTCTTCTAAAAGTGTGACCTACATGTTGGTGCACCATTAGAAGTTATTTGCATATTATTTATTTTTATTCTAATTATTTTTTTAAAAAAAATAAGACACTAGTAATATAAGTATATAATACCCAAATATCATTAAATGGTGTGCCAATAGGTTGCTTACAATTTAAGAGAACTTTTGACACTGATTTCATATTTTTTTGGTCCAAAATGAATTAATTATTGTATTTTAAAGTTTAAATAATATTTCTGCTATTTTTCGAAAATCCAAAACCACCCAAGGGGCCAATTTTGCATGGTTTGGATAGTTGGAGGGCCTTAGTATCCGGTTTTGTAGTTTGAGGTTGAAAATCAGACTTTGATAACAGTTGAAGAGTGAAAAGGAGACTTTTCCTTTTTTTTTAAAAAAAAAAGAGAAGAACGGGATGTCGTTGTTGGCCACTTCAAGTGAAAGCGTTCAGAAATTGTCTATCAAACCATTGGCAGGAATCGAAACCCAGATCGATGAATCGACACTGACCTATGGCCAGACATTGCACGATGCCTCTGAAAATAAACTCTCTTTATATCTCCGGTGGTCGGCCAGTGTGGGCGCTGTCGGAGATGACAACAAAGGGAACGAGCAGCATGTATACACGTGGCGTGCATTCTGCAGTATTTTGTCGTATCTCTGTTGGTTTCAACTGTCACGTATACGCCACCCATTGGATCGGACTGTCGTATCATCTCTCATTAGCTGGGTCTTCCTTTTTTTTTTCTTTTTGCGAAACTACCTGGCTCTTCCTTCACGCGAAACAGAGGAGGGATCAGAAGAATTGTATAGTACTGGCTGTCGAACACAATATGCAATTAGTAAAGGTGGTGGAGAACACTGATATCTGAAAGTTTTACTCTATAGATAATTTAATATAGAAGGCGTCTAGGTGTATAAATTTAGGACTGTTCTGATCATTTCCATTGTATTGCAGTCTCGCGTGGCCTTCTGAAAGAAATAATCATGTGGACATTTTGCCCCTTTGATAACTTGTAAACAAAAAGCTAGGTTAGATGACTTGTGGGAACTTTTGTTTTGAAAAGGGTAGCATGTCAAAAGGAAATGCCTGTGCATATAGTTCTTCTACAGTCATGCTTAATAATTTGTTTTTTAGAACAGCTTAATAATTTGTTATTTTGTGGTGCTGAACTCTTTCTTTTACCCCATTAGTGTGGACTTGTACTGGGCCAAAAAAGCACGTTGCGAGGGCCCACAAAATTGACGGCCCACCACATGCGTACTGAAGTTTTTGGAACTTGAGAATCTGCTGGGCCGTTAACTGAGGATCAGATTAACATGTGGTGGGCTTGGCCCATCACAGTACGCATTCACGTCAAACTCATTCTAATTTCTAACTTTCCATGTCGATCTTCATCGAAACTACTGAACGCATTCAAATGATCAAATCATTTCCAACACATAAGATACGTAGGTGCTACGGAGTACGTAGCAAGTAGTATAGTCGACGGTGTTTAATCCATGCACCTAACTTAATGGTATCTATGTCCTTTCTTACCCCAAAAAAAAAATATCACCGAAACGACGGAATCTAATCATTCATGGTACTCTCAACTGAGCCAGTGGTGCCACTGGCTCAGCACAAAACAAAAAAACCAAACAGGTGAGTGAGTGAGCAAACCAGCCGCCAATCATGAACACAATTATCTCTCTTTGATCAAAGCGCCAATGAGCAACTTTTGTAACCACTTCAAATTAGCGATGCTACACTAGATGCCAGTTCAACAGACGATAGGACCAGGAGATAAGAAAACTAGTACGAACAAAGTAGTCAGCGACCTTCCATCTACCGCGTTAGTTCGCCATGAGCATGCTTCTCCATTGGTCTCCCAGCACTTATTATACATATTTATATATATACAAAGATACAACTTGTCACCACATGCACTTGCACATGCATCTGTACATACATACATGTATATATACATCCATCTGTATGCAGTCAATGTCAGCCCTCTACAACAAGCAACTACTCTCTTCTTCAGAGTTTCACACAGGCTCAATCCACAAAGATGACCTGCAAGGATGAGAAGAAGAAGAAGAAGTCGGGTGATTGGCGCCACCCGGTGAGCCTCGTCTTCCGCATCGCCGCCATGGGTCTCGCCGTCGCCGCGGCGGCGGTCATGGCGACGGCGAGCCAGTGCACGGTCTACGTCGACTACGACCTCGCTCGCCCACGCACCATCACCTTCGCCGACTTCCCGGCCTTCGTCTACCTCGTCGCGGCGACCGCCATCGCCGCCGGGCTTGAGGCAGTGGCCATCTTCCTCAGCGTGTTCTGCAAGAAGGGGAAAGGCAAGAAGGTCGGGAAGTGGCTCATGCCGGTGCTCGCCGCCGTCGTGCCGGCGCTGCTGTACACGTCGGCCGGCGCTGCGTTCGCCGCCGGATGGGACATCTTCTACTACTTGGAGCCCACCGGACGGCGACTTAGCATTTGTAGCAGCAGCATTGGTAGTAGATTCTGCAAGCAGGTCCACGTGTCCATGTGGCTCTCGCTTGGTGCTGCTTTGGCAGTGTCGTTGGCTGAGTTGGTGGCCACGTGGCCGGGAGGACATGGAGGAGGTGGTGGTGGCTCCGGCTCGGATGGTTCGGGTTCGGACTCGGACTGTGATTCCGTCTGTGGGCATGGGTGCCATTGCAAGCACTAATTATTAGCAGGTTCTCTTTTTCTTTTTTTTTTCAGTGATCAAGAACTGTAATCAGCATGCTTTGGTTTGTAAGAAAAATGTGTGATGTCTTTACATTTCGTGGTTAGTAACCACTTGTTTGTGGACAATGTGTATGTACATCGATCGTCATGGATAACTTGTGTTTAACATTGCTATATAATATATGGTTTTTATCAATTTTTTTTTGTCTTCATTCAACACAACGAAGGGGTTTTTTTTTTTGCTGAAAATTTGAGATGATGGTTTCAAGAGTTTAGTAGCATCACGACTCAAAGAAATTTCTTTCATCACCATCTTTTTCATGTTAAGGTATATTCACATTTTGCAATGGTATGGCCAAAAGACATATGGCAGATGTACCAAATTATCTACTAGTAAAAAAAAGGTTTGAAAGTGGATTGGACCTAAAGTCGTGTGAGGCCCTGATCTGTTACGACAGAAATGGTGGTTGGCCTCCGGGGCCATATGGGCCATTTGTTGAGAAGGCCAACAAGTACCGGCTGGGCTTATGACAATATCTGTGATTAATACAAGAACCTAATCATTGATCATGCTCTCATAACCTAAAGAAAATTGTTGGTTAGGCACAAAAAGGTGTTTTCGTGAGTAAAAAAGCCTCCAATCATCGATACTGTCTGTAACTACTAGAAGAAATTGAGATAGATGCCAATTCATTGCCAAGAAAACAAATCAGAGAGGTGAGTTCAGCGTGCTAGCGAACGTTAGTTGAGCATGATGAACACATTGCATTGCCTCCCCTCCCCCCAATCACTCACATACACATTTGACCCTCTCTCCATCATCCACATCCACCACTTGTCCATTGTCGCCAAATTCGCATATATGTATATATACATATATGATCCCTCAAGTCAACAACCATCCTATTCCATTCCATACTCGCAACCACCATCAATCCCTCATCTTGTTCCTCTACCTAGCCGCTACTACCTCAATTCAATTCTTCATCTTTTCATCCTCGACACCAACCATGACCGACGGCGAGGACAAGAAGGAATCCAAGGCGATGACGGCGGTGAGCATCGCCGGCCGGATCATCGCCATGGGCCTCGCCGTCGCAGCGGCGGTGCTCATGTCAACGGCGAGCCAGTGCACAATCTACTATTCCTACGGCACACGCCCTCGCACCGTCACCTACGCCGACTTCCCACCCTTCGTCTACCTCGTGATCGCGGCGGCCATGGCAGCGTTTCTCGAGGGCATCGCCATCTTCCTCGCCGTGTGGAAGAAGGGGAAAGACAACAAGGCCACCGTGCTCATGCCCCTGCTCGGCGCCGCCGTGCCGGCGCTCCTCTACTCCGCCGCTGGCGCCGCGTTCGCCGCCGGTGCTGACCTGTCGTACTGCTCGGCGTACGGGAAGCGTGTCAGCATGTGTGCTGGGAGTGCTGCTGGAGGGAGTAGTAACTTTTGTAGCCAGGTGCATATTGCTGTTATACTTTCACTCGCCGCCGCCGTCGTCGTCTCCGTCGCCGAGGTGGTTAGGGGTATCGGTGGTGCGGCGGGCGGTGGCGGCGGGTCCGACTCGGAGTCCAGCTCTAGCTCTGACTCCGGTGGGTGTGACCATGGTTGCCATCACAAGCACTAGCTAGGTTTTGCGTCTTCAAGTTCTTTTTTTTACAAAATGTTATTAAGAAGATAATAAGTAAGTAGGTGTATTAGCTCGTGTGGTTTAATTTCGTAATCTGAATTATTATCTGTCACCTGGTCGTCCGGCCGTTTGTATGTAATAATATTACTGTCATGTATATTATTGTGATGTTGTTATCATGATCGCCTTTTGGAGTTTGTTAATTAACTGAAGTTTAAATGATGTCAATTTTGGCACCGAATTAAGTTCTCGTCATTTCACTTTTGTCACTGCTGTGTAAATGTGCCTTGTTACTTTCGCCAGTAACTGAGTAACATGGTTGGTTGCTTCAAAGGTGTGTGCGTGCCACACACGACCAGACCACAGCGGGGCTTCAGAGTGCGCTTGGTATGGTGTGCCGCGAGCAGGCACGCCAGTGACATGTGTGTTGTGTAGGAAATTAACAACTTTGACTAATTTTGGTGATATATTTATAAAATAAATAACAGGAAATTATACTCCAATTTTATATTTCTTTACATAATATATATAAATACAAACATGTTACACCAAAGTTTCCAAAATTAAAAAAAAAACTGTAAACTTTGACTATCATACCAATACTATCCCTTTATGGTTATTACGAAGGTATGTAGAATGAAATCAGTGGCATATAAAAAGCTGGGGCTAACTCGGTGAGATAGAATACTAGCCATCAAAATTTGAGTTGACGACTAACCTCAGAGTTGGCACCATGATCAACTACCAACTTAGTTAGGCTCAATTCTTAAATGAGTCGTGTAGCATAATTGCTCTGAACAACTTCTCTTTTGAGATGCATGGAATGCGCGCAGCAATGAGCCAATGAGAAGAAATGACACGTAGGGCAAAATTTTCATCTTACGTGTATTTTTTTCTTTCATCAAGATCGCTAA
This sequence comes from Digitaria exilis, assembly GCA_015342445.1. Taxonomy (NCBI): domain Eukaryota; kingdom Viridiplantae; phylum Streptophyta; class Magnoliopsida; order Poales; family Poaceae; genus Digitaria; species Digitaria exilis. The sequence continues at coordinate 664,435 of JACEFO010002210.1, read as the reverse complement.
AGCAAACAAGCCTTCGGTGTAGTAGAAAATAAATATGCTTGTCGAGAGCTGAAAAAGTGTATGGCCTCTTGTTTTTATTAGCATATGATTAAAAGTTCCTTGTACTATCTTCCTGATCGACTGCAATCCTATATTAAGTGGCTAGTTTATAGCTTTAGACGAACAAGAGTGAAGATTGTGAGAAAATACAAAAAATGGGACCTTGCTGACACTAGAAAATAGGATGGTTCCAAGCTTTGTTGATGGACATTGACGGATGTTCTTGTTACGCAACTGCCAGGAAATGTAGTATGCATGGCAGGTATGTTGTGCAGTTACTTGAATAAGGGTACCTGCATATTGTGTAACATGTTCTTTATTCTGATTTGGAAGACATTCGAGAGTACTGAACAGCAAATACAAGTTTGTATATAAGTAAATGATGGAAACATCCCAACTAACGTCTGTTAGCTAGAGGTCAAGTCATGCACACAACTCTATAATACTGCAGACCAGTACACAAGGCCACAAGCTAATAGGGGATAGAAAATGGGAACAATATGCTCCAGTTGAGGGCATTATTCTCTATGTGCAATCATTCGACCAGACACATGAAAACTGGGAACTGGATACCACTGTTCTAAAGATCGGTAAATATAAATGAATCTTGTCTCCAATATATACGAATTATATATGCTCGTCCCAATACTCGATGGTACATTTTAAGTGGAATAGGAGAAAATGTTTATTACTGGGTCGCAAAAAAAGACATGAATGAATTTAAATGGGTTCCAATGGCAGATCATCCTCGTTCAAAAAAAAAAATCCAGGCCCTCTTCGTTCTAAAAAGAAAAGCCAGATCCTCACATAAAACAGGATTAAACTCAAATATCCTTATGTTTAAAATGAAAATGACTTAAAGCATGTCTTCTAAACTAACCTTATTTTTTGAGCAACTTTAAAAAAACGTCAACACGTTTTCATGCAGTGTCAATTAGCCAGCTTGAGAAGTAAACATCACACATAGGGTAATTATTTTAAGTAGTTGTCTCCAACAAGCTCTGACTCGAAATAAAATTTAGTCAACAAAATAATAACTTCTCAGCACATGGATTACGACACAAAATAAAATTACCGCTCTTTGGAAAATACAAAGCACACAGTCTTTGCAAATAGCAGTAGAAAAGCTTAACAAAATGACTAGTGATGATGATTGACGTGCCTGGGAAACCAAGGCTTGCATACATCGATTCCAAGTCAACGATCCCCTTATCAACTCGCAACATATATCATTGGGCAAACTGAACTTTAAAATTGTAAGTTGCTCGCGAGAGTAGTTAACCACCACCACCTCATGACAATGATCTCAATCACATCATCTGATCTTCGATTACAATGTAGCTTTCACCCCATTCGTCAGCAAAAGAAAAAAATTCTAATATTTTCTAATCCTAAATGAGCAGTAGTAGTTCCTGATTAACGGTTGTCTGTACCATTAGCATGGGAATAATTGCACATAAATGCTCGATTATTGGTCTAAAGGTTGCTTAATTTTATTGTTCATGCCCAACCACTGGATTGTCTTGCTCATGCGTGCAGCTTAATCTGTGGTGTAGGATGTTGTGATGGTGCTCTTACTCGTTTGATTGCTCTCTCAACGACATGGCTGCTACTGGTGACAAGAAGTCCGATGACGGGTCGCCGAACCCGGCCACCCTCGCCCTCCGCATCGCCACCGTGGCTCTCTCGGTTGCGTCGGCGGCCTTGATGGCCTCCGCCAACTGCACTGCCGGCTGCGCTCCGGCGAACCAGGTCTCCTACACCGACTACGGCTCCCTCAAGTATGCCCACCACCATAAATGCATCTTCTTCGTCATCTTCCTCGTGTGACTGCGACACCGTTGACGCGCTCTGATACAAATGACATGGTGCAGGTATGTTTTGGTGGCCACAATCATGTCGGCGGCGGCGCAGGCGGTGGCGGCATGGATGAAGGCGAGCGGGAAGGAAGGGGCGAGCAAGGTAATCAAGGCGGTGGCGGAGCTCGTCGACACGATCTCGCAGACGTTCCTCTACTCGTCATCGGCGCTGTCGTTCTCGGTGGAGGATTTCGGCACCTGTGGACACAGGGTCGCCGGCGTCTGCAAGGGCTCCAGCGAGTTCTGCTTCTGCCAGCGGACCCGCATGTCAGGGGCCGTCTCGATGGCGGCCGCCGTCGCGCTTTCTGTGTCCAAGTACCTCGAGGAAGTGCCCATCTCGACATGGTTCAAGAGTGATAATAAGAAGCCTGATAAGCACAACAAGGAAAAGACGGCTTGTGGCCACGGCGGCCATTGCCACCATTAGCTCTTCGCCTGAGTGTCAGTGACTGTTGTCAGGCACTGATGTGTGCATAATTTTTTTTTCTTCGAGGGTTGAATCTCGCCTGAGTTTCTTGTTCCAAGAACTTGTTGTTGTTTAGTTTAAGTGTTGAGTTGCTCAGAGGAATGATTCCAAATTTACCTTAATTCTGATTGGACAGAGAAATTCAGACTGCTGTTTGACTTTGGTGTTTTCATGATCATGTTATAGATGCTTTATGCGGCTTTTATTGTGACATCATCTTTGGAGAACACACCTTTACCCAATTATATGTATTGATAAAAGGAAGCAGAATGTTTTCTTATGGAGTTTCAGATTTGGAAGCCAGTTCTCTCTCTGTTTTTCTTTTTTTGGAACAATGACCTGGCCTGCCTATTAACAATGGGTAGGTACTCAGATAGTTCTTGAATTAAGGAAGGGACAGAACACAATATTTTTGTACATGTGCAGCAATCTTTTTAAAGAGGTCACCATCAAACAGATAAACAGCACTGGCTGCTTACATGTCAGTACATTCAAATATGATATGGGGTCCCATTCCATGCCTTCACATTGCAAAAATAATAGATTATGACAAGTTCAGACAATGATGTAAGTTTATCCTGTAAATTATGGCATATTTAGATAAACATACAAGAGTAGGAACAGACTGCAACTCATATATGAAACAGGAGACATCTCTCCTCAGCTCATTTAAATGTAGTCCACTTGACTTTTCTGAGATCCTGCGCACACCAAATTATCATCACTCTGAGATAATTAGGAAGCTGTCCTGATCAAGCATTTGGGGCACCATTCAGACATAACTATATGAGCTTGAATACTTTCAGGTGTCATGAACCACCTGTAGTTCAAAACGCCAACCAAATTATGGGCTTTGATCAATGACACTTTCAGCACTGACCTGAATTTAATATTCTCTCAGTAGTTATGTGATGTTGTCTTGCTTCATATTAATTTTAGCCCACGTACATCGAAGGTAACAGTTCCTTAATTTGTCTCAAACACAATGTATATGCTTATTTTTGAACCGTTCAACTGAACCTAAAAGTTACATGGTGTTTCTTTGAATGATCCGATTACTGTTATAATACTGTCAGTGTATTGCCACTGGACCTCGAACAACTTGAAATGCATGAACAAACACTTCTGAATTCCTTATGGAGGCAATGCCTCTTCCTAGCTGAATTAACTAATGTAAGCTCTGCAACTTGAACTTTACCAGGGAATTTTAAGGGTATCAGGGATTCAGGGCCAATCAGCTAGCTAGACAAGTCACAACTGTATGCCCTTTTGTACATTTTGCAAATATCTGCAGAAAGCAAAATATATATCTGATACAGTAATCTAAATGTTTCATTTGGCTTGGAGAACACATAATTAGGAGATCAAAGAGAATTTCAATGCTAATTTTTCAAAATCAGAAAATCCTGTTCTTTCAAACCCACTGAATGTCTGAATCTATTAGCTTTGAAACTATTCAGTTTCGAGAAAAGCTCTGCAGTCCATTAAAGAAACATTGCTTAACAGGAAGATCGATGTCTTGCCTGGAACCTTGAACAGCAAGTAATGAACAACCTACTTCTGAATTCCTTGCTGGTGCGGTGCGCCTTTTCATTGGTGAAATTAACTACAGAAATTCAGCAACTTGGGCAAAGGAGCAAGACAAGTGTTGGCTTCTGTTGAGTGCCTTGCTCACCCATAGACCTCTTCTCTTGCTACAAATGTATCTGCTATACTAAATTTACACATGACACACTTGCATTCTGCAGAACTCTTCAGAATTATATTATAAATCATCACTGATGTGGTTACCTGAATATTTGCTTGGCCTAGAGAACAGATAGTTGAGAAAGAGGAATTCAATGCTAATTCTTTACTGCAACAGGCAGTTCATCAAAAATTCTAATTTGACACGAGCCAACGATGGATCAAAGATCAACTGTCGGTTGCTTCAAGAATTCAGACTTTCAGAGTTCACCAACATTACAAGCATCCGGACTCGGTTTATATATCCCGATCAACTGTTGGTTGCTTCATGAATTCAGACTTTTCAGAGTTCAGAATTATACTAGCTCTTGCTGTCACTCCCTCCTCTTGTGATCATCAAGATGGGCGACGGGGAGTGCACCAAGGCGGTGAGCCTCCTCTTCCGCATCGCCGCGCTCGGCCTCTCGGTGGCCGCCGCCGTCGTCATGGCCACCGCCACCCAGCTCGTCATCGTCGGCGGCGACAGGGGATCATCATCGACGTCGAGCTACACCATCTCCTACAGCCATTACAGCGCTCTCACGTAAGAGACGACTACTGTTACAAGAAGCTTGTCATCGAGTTTGTTACTTTGTTGGAGTATCAATGTCAATGTGCATTGAGATTCGTGCGGCTTCGGCGTGCAGGTACTTCGTGGCGGCCACGGCGATCTCGGCGGTCTGCACGGCGGCGGCGCTGTACCTGTACGGCGTGCGCGCCGCCGCCGGGAACGGATGGCTGCCGGTGATGACCCTCATGGACGCTGCCGCGCAGGGCTTCCTCTTCTCGGCGGCCGGCGCGGCCTTCGCGGCGCGCGGCGTGATTGGTGGTGGTGTTGCTGCGCCGTGGGGTGGAAGTGGAACTGCCACTGACAGCGTGTGCGACGCCGCCGGCGCGTTCTGCGGGAAGGTGAGCGTCGCGGCGGCGGTCTGCGCGCTCGCCGCCGTGGCCGTCGCCGTCGCGGCGCTCGCCGGAGACGCGCGGCGTGGGAGCAGCAGCTCCAGAGGGTCCTGCTGTGACTGGTGATAGATGTGGATCAATGTCCTAGTCAGCATTGACATGTGCTTGATTTATTTTCCCCCACTGCATCTGTTCTGTTCATATTGGAACTGCTCAGGGCCGTTTAGTTCCCAAAAGATTCCCCAACTTTTTACTATTCATTCAACTTTTCACTATTCATCCCACCTCTTCACAGAACACTATTCATCCCACATCTTTCGTTCATCATACCTCTGACCCTTTGTATGCGTCGACCTTTTTCTTATCATTGCTGAATTCCATGCCCTGTGACATCACAGTTCGTACAAAAACTAGTTAATAAAATCAGTTAAACTATTGAATTCCATGCTTTTGTAATTTGTTGAGTATCCAGTAAGTCAACGGGCCTCTCTTCTCTCTTGCAAGCTGGCAGGAATGACGCAGCGTGATGATGCCTGCTGCATTCTCTGCAAATCTCTCTCTCCCTACCCGTTGGGTGCGAGGAGTAGGTAGTTTTAGATGAATAATGTAGTGGAAGCGTGTTCTATAAGGAGAATAAATAGAAAAAACTTGTCGAATAAGAAAAGCTTGTTGTATCTTAACACTGCACTGCAGAGCTACATGAGTAGAGGCTTGGAGAGGGAGAGCAGACGTGTGGGTCCTTGACTCCCTTGAACCCTTCCATATTCTGTACTGGTCTCGTGTACTTCTAGTTGGCCACTAAATTTGACTTTTGGGTGACAACTATGTAGTTGGACGTGTGATTATTTTGGCCCAATGTGGCAGTACAATGGCTAGGATATATAGTTAGACGTGTCATCATTTTGGCCTAGGGTGAAAGTGGAATGGCTAGTAGAATGTGTATAGTTGGTTGTGTAACTAATGAATGGCAGCTGTTGGTTTATTTTGTAATCGGATAGTCTCAAATATATGATGTTTCACAGCTGCTATTTGAAAAGGTGTTTTTGGAATGAGGTTGTTTTGTGAGAAATGGGTGCATTGAGCTGTTTTTGTCACCTTGTGGCTGCAATCCAAACAACTGCCACAATTTTTTGCCACACAATTATAGCAGCAATCCAAACATCGTCCACAAAAAATTTGTCTTAACCAAACAGCTTGTTTTTGCCACAAAATGTGGCTAGCCACAAGTGTGGCTGCTACCTAAGGTAAGACGTGGCAATTTGTGGCTGGGAACCAAACAACCCCTCACTCTTTCATCAGTTTGGACTGGTAGGAGGAGAGAGAGGGAGGTACTGCTCATGCTTATCTCGTATATTTGGTAGCTCATCCGTATGCGACTTTCGTGTGGCTGTGAATTGTCTCTACTCTCACAAACTTGGTTTACATGTATTGATAATTTGATTGATCTGTTGGTGCTCTTTAACTTGTTGGTTTCAGATTGTTAACCTTTTGTAAAAAAAAAATCAAACTATAGTTGAGAACTTGAGGCCATATGTAGTACTTACAAAGTTGACCTTTATCTGTATTACTAGAATGATGATCTTTTTTCTCTAGCTAATTTGTCTAGTTGGTGCTTCTCCATCAGCTTGGATAGATGGATAATTAGCCGGTCAAGCTAGAATATGTTGCAGCGAGCCCATATCTTTCTGGAGTCCGTGAAGGAGCAGATCGGCAGATTGCAGGCAAACCCATCAACTTGCACAGAGGCTAGTAGGCTACGGTTGCAGTAGGGATGCAGGGGGCTGAAAAGCCTATACGTACAATACATCAAGTAGACGTACACAGTCATGAGAGAGATGATGAGTTGAGCAGCTAGAACAGCTCTGCAAAGTGCTGATCGAGTAGATAATTATAGAAAAATCAAGGGTTTCCTAAGGGTTATAGAGAGCATGCTCTCTATATTGTCTCCATGTCAGCTATAGAAAGCATCTATAGATAAGCCACTTAGGCAATGTTCAGATTCCCAACTATTCACTATTCATTCCAACTTTTCACTATTCATTCCAACTTTTCACTATTCCTCCCTCACAAAACACGTTTCCCAGCGAATGCTACAGTGTTTTTCTTATGCTACAGTATTTTTTCCTACAATCTAAACACACCCTTAACGGATTGACTATAAGCTTCATCATTTTATTCATCTTCTTCTTCCCTCCACCCTTTTCCCCATCCCTTCTCCGTCCATCCAGCAGCACACCTCCGGCCGTGTCTCTGTTGCCTCCGCCGTCCTGTGCCCGCCTGCCGGCCCCTCCGCCCAATGCCTTCCCGGCCGTTGAGACTGCTGTGCTCTGCGAGACAAGCCGCAAGAGCTCGCCGTGCTCGTGTAGCTCGTCCCGGAGCAGGCCGTAGTGCGTAGATGGCAGCCATGAGCTCGTTAAGCGCAAGCAGTAGCACAAGAAAGCCAGGCACGGACAGCACCGGCGGCGCCTCGTCTCCGCCAACGCCGGCGACAAAGTTCCCTTCCTGAACATGCGAGGAGGAACAGAGGATGTGCTGCCGGGGAGCGGAGAGAGAACCGAAGAAAGATGCAGATGCGCTGCCTTGGAGCTGAGCAGGTGGGTGGGGCCCGCTTACCCTCGAAAGCAGCGCCTATCGGCTTACGCCAGGTTCGGTGATGGTTGCTTGTTCTCTTCCCTCCACGCAAGACGAAAACCTGACGTCGCTTTGTTGTAGAGAGCACTATCGGCCCCTCTAAACTGAGTACTACATTGCAAAAAAAAAAAAAAATACGGCTACATGTTAGCGTATTAGATCATGTGAACATCGTACGTCATCACTAAACTTTACACTAAGGGTGTGTTTAGATTGTAGAAAAAATAACTATAGCTTTACGAAAACACTATAGCTAATTCCTAGGAGGTGTGTTTTCTAAGAGGGAGAAATAGTTTGTGACATCCCCAATTTTTTTTAAAAGAGGCACGAAGTTTGACCAAAGTCAAAATTTGGTCAAAATTCGACATAAATTTGATGTAAATGTATGTAATTGGTCAAAAGGATTGGAAGAGCATGTTTGACACAAAATTGGGTTGAAATAGAGTATGGAAATAGCATATTTAAATGGAGGAAAGAAAATGGGAAAAGATACTATTGCAAATCTGAAAATAGGGTTTGAATTTCAGTTTTTGACCTTGTCGGGCAGCAATGTTTGAGGCATCCTAGAAATTTATTGGTGGATCTTTTGACCATGGTACAAAAATGAAAGTTGTAAAGTAAGGTATAATGAACAACTTTGTTTTTCGGATCAGCTTGAGCTCAGATGTAAATTAAGGAGAAAAACGTGGTTAAAAATCGAATCAATTACAGTTTCAGTCAATTTCAGGGTTATAAAGGCTGGGATGAAATTTCTCAAAATAAGCTCAAACCGTTGAGAATCTGAAAGAGGTCCAAAACTAAGAAATGAAATTCAAGTTAAGGCAAAGAACTTTTGTGTTTGGAGGAACAGCAGGTTCTATTCAAATTTTGGGAGTAATTTGAGAAATTCAGTTAAGGGTTCTGAATTTGGGGAAAAATTTCAGCAGCAACTTTGGGGCTCAAATTGAACCTCAATTCGTGCTCAAATGGAGTAGGTGCCAATGTAAGAAATGAAATTGGAGGATCCAGCTACAAGTTTTATGTTGGGAGAATTTGATGTTACCATGCAGTTTTCGAAGAAAAATGAAGATCAATGTCACTGTTTTGAAAGCTCGGATGGGGAATAGGTGACGTCACCCAGCTGCTAAGCAGCTTGCCGCCGGCGACGCTGGGTCGGTTCGCCGGCCACGCGTCGAGTCCGCGCGGGGACAGCTCCGTCGAGGGTGCAGCTGGAGGTGGCGAGCAACGGCAGCGTCACTCCGTGGTTAAAGCGGCGTCGACGCTCTCTCTTTCCTCCTTTTTCCTCTCCGCCGTCCTCTGCTTCTTTCCTCGGTCGCCGGCGAGCTCTCGTGCGCTTACCGTCGTCCGGTGTCCTCCTTTCCAGTTCCTTGCCACCAAAAGTTCTGCCGTCACCTCCTCTTCCGTTTCCACGCGTTGCTGCTTCTCCTCCACAGCTCCACAGCCCGGCGCAGCTCAGTTTGCAACTCCTCGTCGCCGTCTCGCCGGGGTAAGAGCAGCTCACCGTGTTGGCGTTGGTATGGTTGTTTTTGCTGAGGTTTAAGCATGCAGTAGTGTAGTTTCAAGGCCTAGGGAGGTGCTTGGGGGTGTAGTGGTTGTGCACGACGTTTCCCGGGCCAGGAACGCTGTTCGCCGCCGTGGCGCTCTTCCGCCATGGTCGTCGCACGTGAGCAGCCTCGCTCGGGCCTTCTCCGGTCGAGCTATGGTGCGCGCTAGATGCGCTTAAGGTTGCTGGTGCTCTCGGGGTTGAAGTTCGTCGCCGTCTCGCCTTTGTCGTGCGGCTAGGCGCTCGCCATGGCTAACGCCGCGTGCGCTCCCGCCATGGGAGGCGTGAAGCGCTAGCGCGCGTGGTGCCGCGTGGGCTGGCATGGGCGTGCACGCTAGATGTCTAGGGTCGTGGCGTTGCTCGCGAGCCGGTTTGGGGGCTAGCTCGAAGGGTAGTTTCGCCGGAGCGCGGAGCGCCGTTGAGCGTCGCCGCCGTGCCGCCAGGGAAGCTAGGGTTGGAGCTCACCGCGGAAGCTTAGGGGTAGAATGGATGCGCAGTAGGGTAGAGTGACCGTAGGGCTAGTTGTTGTCGCCGGAGGACCTCGCCGCCGGCGAGCGCGCGCGGGTCAACGCCGGCGGGAGCTCGGTCTGCGCGGGAGCTCTGCTCCGCGTGGGCAGGGGCCTCGGCGGAGAAGAAACGGTTTTCCAGGGGGTTTTGCGCAAAACTGCCATTTAGGTTTTGAAAATAGATTTAAATTTCGGTTTTTCACCTTTTAATTCATAGAAAATCATAGGAAAGTCCAAAAATGATGAAACCAATTTTGTTAAACTTGTTTTAAAATTTGTCATCCATTAAAAATGTTAATTAATCTTGTGTAGATAATTAATTTAATTCCTTTATTTGGATTAATTAAATAAATGTTTAATAATTTCTAAAAAGGTTAAAATTCTGAATAAATTCTTTTATAATTAGAAATAATTTCTAAAATTGTTTTATGTATTTATTTAAATGCTTTATCATTTTAGAAAATGATTTAGAATCATTAAAAATCAACTAAAAATGATTTAAGGCAAGTTTTATTAAAGGAAAAATATAGGTTTATCTTTTAAAAATCTTGGGTAGCTTGTGTTGGCTTGCAACTTTATCGAGAAGGGAAAGTTGCTTAGCTTTTTCATAAAGTGTTGCATAGCATATCGCTAACTTGCATTACGTTTTAGTCTCTCAAGCTTCGGAGTACAAGCTCGTGGGATTCGCGGAGGAGCAGCGACAAGTCAAGGAAGTGATCGTCGTCACTCCGGAATCTCGTATCGCGGAAGCATCTAACTTGCTCGTGATTCCAGGCAAGCCCCGGTGCATCTTTGAATCACCCATTATTTCATAATATTCATGAGTCCAAATTCTATGATTTTATGTGCATTAGGTTAAGGATTGGATGAAACCCTTTGATGCACGAAATATTCCTTGATAGAATTATCCTTGCCTAGCTAAGAAACTTGTTTAGCAATGTTTACATTGGCTATGCTTAGTAAGGTTAAGTTAAAAGATGATGATCTAGGCTATCACCAATCTCATATGAATCAGGAACGGTTTGGGTTGAAAGAGAGTGGGCAGAGGTTGATAGAATGGATTGAGGAAGCTCGATCCTTAGCTCTGCCTGCTAGCTAAAGTCACTAAGGACCGATCCGTTGTTTAAAAGTTTGATCGAGTGATTCTACCTGGTTTCTTACTGGGTTATGGGACCAGTAAAGCCAATTAGATTAGCTGGCTCGTTGATTGGAAATATCGCTTACCGGTGCTTGCTGGGTCGGAGAAAGGCGGGATCGTGACCTGTAACTCACGGGGTGGTCGCCAGACGTGGGGCCCACGTGGGGGTGCGTTCCCGGGTTCGGGTAAGGATATTTCCGGTCTTTGGTCCAACTAATTGAAAGGTTGTTGCGTACAGTAAGTACGACTGTGCGTGGCTGGGGGCTGGGTATCTCCTGCAGGATGTATATTGATCCGGATCGACACAACTCTTGGTTATGAGTGCACTTGATCAGGTCTTAAACATCGTAGAGGAAACAAGTTGAACAAGAGGAGGTTGATTCATAAATGCTGGTTGACCTTAGTACAACCTGTATGTAAAATATTTTATAACCTAGATGGATAAGTAACAACTCAACTGAGCATAAAATACATAAAATATAAGGATCAAGTTTTAGTAACGCTTTTTAAGCAAAAGCGTCGAGTCAGCCAAACCCACATAAAGCCCAATCATATTCCTTGGGAGTCTTTTCTTTGGTAAGGCGGGTAAGTCTTGCTGAGTACCTTCGTACTCAGGGAATCTCCCTTTTGTTTTTCAGAAGAAGCTACGGAGGGGATCACCAAGAGGATCCAGAAGACCTAGATCATCGTGGTCCCGGTGATTCTAGGGTTAAGCCGGAGGCTGTAGATATGTGTGATATAGAACTACCTAGACTGGTTTGTATTTATCTCCTAGTAAAGGCTTGACTTGCATTTAAGTTCTCTTTAAAACCTGGTTTGTATTAAGTAAGAATCTTGGTATGTTGTGTAAAAATGATAATGTTCGTTGTGTTCTCCTTACCGAAAACGATCCTGACGTATGGCAGAGGTATGAGTTAACGTGGTTTATCGAGGAGTCCTTGAGACACTCGACAGATCACCGGTTTAAACTGTTTGAAGTGCGTCCGATGATCGTAACAGGTCGTTATGACGCACTTGAGCCAGTTTAAATTGGCGGTTCTGCCACAGCTGGTATCAGAGCCATAGGTTGGGATAAGCAACGAACATTATGTCTTTTCAAACTTTGGGACCATATTTTCTATAAAGGAAAAGCAGTCGAGTCGTTAGGTGGCAAGTAGTAATAATGGGTTGCTTGTTTTGCAGATGCTAATTGTTCGTGCGTGTCGCTAGAATCGTTAGAATTTTATGATTAGGGAGAGTTATACGATGCCACCAATTTTCTTGCGAGTGTGAATGTGTCTGTAAGGACGTAGGGACCGCTGCATCATGCTTGCATTGCATGTTTTCAAAAGTTGTGGGGTTTGGTGAGTGGCGTAGGTTTAGAACCTTCTTTCCAGGGGTAGTTGATGCAAGAAAACAGCCTTGGTCTTGGTTGGATCACCATCTCTTGATGACATCACATGCATCTTCAGTCTTCATAATGCAAGAAGGGATAGAAGTTTAGTATGACCAGTCCTTTACAAGCAAAGTTATATGGTCTGTGTTGGGGGCTTTTGCAGAATGGCAGATCCACGGGATTCTCAAACTGGAGCGGAAGCAAGGGAAGAAAATCCACCTCCACCTCCCGGTCTAACGGAAGCTTTTGCTCATATCATCAGTTCTGGTATTGAGCAGACCCGACTGTTGAATCTTATTGCTCAGAGTCTTGGCAGTTCTTCATCCAGTCGTCCAGCAAGGCCACAGGGAGTCACTTATTCTCACTTCCTGGAGACCCATCCTCCTGTTTTTACTCGGGCTGAGCATCCTCTGGAAGCAAACGAATGGCTTGGGACCCTAGAGCAAAAGTTTCGAGTTATTCCTCATTACACCGAGAGTCAAAAGGTAGAGTTTACTGGTCTTCAACTTCATGGTCCTGCTGGTACTTGGTGGTCCAGTTTTCTGTCCAGACAGACTGCCGGAAGGGATATTACGTGGGATGACTTCAAGACGGCGTTCCGAACGCAGTTTGTGCCTGCGGGGATTATGCGGATGAAGTTAGAAGAATTCCTAAAGCTTCAGCAAGGGACTAAAAGTGTGTTGGAATATACCAGTGCTTTTGAGCATCTGGCTCAATATGCTCCAGAGCACGTGGACAATGAAATCAAGAAGCGAGATTGCTATCTCCGTGGACTTAATGTAAGAATGCAGGAGAAGCTGGGAACATGTACTTTCCCTGATTACAGTTCCGCAGTGAACATGGCAATATCAGCTGAAGAGAAGATGAAGGCTCTGGATGAAAGTCTTAAGGAAGCAGAAGCTCTTAAGAGGAAGGATCCGGTTAATGAGACATCCGGTGGTGCTCCAAAGCGCTTCAAGGTTATCTATCGTGGACCGGCTAACCAGTTCCAGGGAAGTTCGCAGCAACAACCATCTCAGCAACAGTGGCTGGTAAGGAACCCTAATAATACTTCAAATCAGGTGCATCCACAAGAACAAGAGAGTCGTGATACCTCTGGTCCATCCAATGCTCAACCATGTTATAATTGTGGCAAGACTGGGCACTATGCTCGTGAATGTCGTTTACCCAAGCAAGGTGGAAATCCAAATGTGCAGTCACAAATGTCGGGACAAGGAGTTGGTCAAAGATTGGTGAGAAGGAAGATTCTCAATCCTCAAACCGGACAGGTTCGATATATAAACGTGGAGGAACTTCCAGAAGATGAACTAATGATGCCTGGTATGTCTCTATCAAGAATTCCCCGTTAAAGTTTTACTTGATACTAGTGGTTCATAAAAATGTTATGTGTGGCAACTCTTGGGAGTAAGTACGGGTGGAGAGAAAGGTTTTAAGAACAATATATGATATACGGTTTTGAGAGCCATCAAAAGTAATATGGGAATAAAAGGTTATGAGTCTTCTAGTTGAGTCATTAGAAAAGGTTGTTCGGAGTTAGGATGTAACCATCGGCACCACCTTAGGTTCTTTGTGAAGTATGTTCGAAAGTTTGGATATGACACATTATCCTTTCCATTGTTAAGAGCGAGTTAAGGCTCTATTTGGAATCTCGGGACGAGATTCTTTTAAGGGGGAAGGGCTGTGACATCCCCAATTTTTTTTAAAAGAGGCACGAAGTTTGACCAAAGTCAAAATTTGGTCAAAATTCGACATAAATTTGATGTAAATGTATGTAATTGGTCAAAAGGATTGGAAGAGCATGTTTGACACAAAATTGGGTTGAAATAGAGTATGGAAATAGCATATTTAAATGGAGGAAAGAAAATGGGAAAAGATACTATTGCAAATCTGAAAATAGGGTTTGAATTTCAGTTTTTGACCTTGTCGGGCAGCAATGTTTGAGGCATCCTAGAAATTTATTGGTGGATCTTTTGACCATGGTACAAAAATGAAAGTTGTAAAGTAAGGTATAATGAACAACTTTGTTTTTCGGATCAGCTTGAGCTCAGATGTAAATTAAGGAGAAAAACGTGGTTAAAAATCGAATCAATTACAGTTTCAGTCAATTTCAGGGTTATAAAGGCTGGGATGAAATTTCTCAAAATAAGCTCAAACCGTTGAGAATCTGAAAGAGGTCCAAAACTAAGAAATGAAATTCAAGTTAAGGCAAAGAACTTTTGTGTTTGGAGGAACAGCAGGTTCTATTCAAATTTTGGGAGTAATTTGAGAAATTCAGTTAAGGGTTCTGAATTTGGGGAAAAATTTCAGCAGCAACTTTGGGGCTCAAATTGAACCTCAATTCGTGCTCAAATGGAGTAGGTGCCAATGTAAGAAATGAAATTGGAGGATCCAGCTACAAGTTTCATGTTGGGAGAATTTGATGTTACCATGCAGTTTTCGAAGAAAAATGAAGATCAATGTCACTGTTTTGAAAGCTCGGATGGGGAATAGGTGACGTCACCCAGCTGCTAAGCAGCTTGCCGCCGGCGACGCTGGGTCGGTTCGCCGGCCACGCGTCGAGTCCGCGCGGGGACAGCTCCGTCGAGGGTGCAGCTGGAGGTGGCGAGCAACGGCAGCGTCACTCCGTGGTTAAAGCGGCGTCGACGCTCTCTCTTTCCTCCTTTTTCCTCTCCGCCGTCCTCTGCTTCTTTCCTCGGTCGCCGGCGAGCTCTCGTGCGCTTACCGTCGTCCGGTGTCCTCCTTTCCAGTTCCTTGCCACCAAAAGTTCTGCCGTCACCTCCTCTTCCGTTTCCACGCGTTGCTGCTTCTCCTCCACAGCTCCACAGCCCGGCGCAGCTCAGTTTGCAACTCCTCGTCGCCGTCTCGCCGGGGTAAGAGCAGCTCACCGTGTTGGCGTTGGTATGGTTGTTTTTGCTGAGGTTTAAGCATGCAGTAGTGTAGTTTCAAGGCCTAGGGAGGTGCTTGGGGGTGTAGTGGTTGTGCACGACGTTTCCCGGGCCAGGAACGCTGTTCGCCGCCGTGGCGCTCTTCCGCCATGGTCGTCGCACGTGAGCAGCCTCGCTCGGGCCTTCTCCGGTCGAGCTATGGTGCGCGCTAGATGCGCTTAAGGTTGCTGGTGCTCTCGGGGTTGAAGTTCGTCGCCGTCTCGCCTTTGTCGTGCGGCTAGGCGCTCGCCATGGCTAACGCCGCGTGCGCTCCCGCCATGGGAGGCGTGAAGCGCTAGCGCGCGTGGTGCCGCGTGGGCTGGCATGGGCGTGCACGCTAGATGTCTAGGGTCGTGGCGTTGCTCGCGAGCCGGTTTGGGGGCTAGCTCGAAGGGTAGTTTCGCCGGAGCGCGGAGCGCCGTTGAGCGTCGCCGCCGTGCCGCCAGGGAAGCTAGGGTTGGAGCTCACCGCGGAAGCTTAGGGGTAGAATGGATGCGCAGTAGGGTAGAGTGACCGTAGGGCTAGTTGTTGTCGCCGGAGGACCTCGCCGCCGGCGAGCGCGCGCGGGTCAACGCCGGCGGGAGCTCGGTCTGCGCGGGAGCTCTGCTCCGCGTGGGCAGGGGCCTCGGCGGAGAAGAAACGGTTTTCCAGGGGGTTTTGCGCAAAACTGCCATTTAGGTTTTGAAAATAGATTTAAATTTCGGTTTTTCACCTTTTAATTCATAGAAAATCATAGGAAAGTCCAAAAATGATGAAACCAATTTTGTTAAACTTGTTTTAAAATTTGTCATCCATTAAAAATGTTAATTAATCTTGTGTAGATAATTAATTTAATTCCTTTATTTGGATTAATTAAATAAATGTTTAATAATTTCTAAAAAGGTTAAAATTCTGAATAAATTCTTTTATAATTAGAAATAATTTCTAAAATTGTTTTATGTATTTATTTAAATGCTTTATCATTTTAGAAAATGATTTAGAATCATTAAAAATCAACTAAAAATGATTTAAGGCAAGTTTTATTAAAGGAAAAATATAGGTTTATCTTTTAAAAATCTTGGGTAGCTTGTGTTGGCTTGCAACTTTATCGAGAAGGGAAAGTTGCTTAGCTTTTTCATAAAGTGTTGCATAGCATATCGCTAACTTGCATTACGTTTTAGTCTCTCAAGCTTCGGAGTACAAGCTCGTGGGATTCGCGGAGGAGCAGCGACAAGTCAAGGAAGTGATCGTCGTCACTCCGGAATCTCGTATCGCGGAAGCATCTAACTTGCTCGTGATTCCAGGCAAGCCCCGGTGCATCTTTGAATCACCCATTATTTCATAATATTCATGAGTCCAAATTCTATGATTTTATGTGCATTAGGTTAAGGATTGGATGAAACCCTTTGATGCACGAAATATTCCTTGATAGAATTATCCTTGCCTAGCTAAGAAACTTGTTTAGCAATGTTTACATTGGCTATGCTTAGTAAGGTTAAGTTAAAAGATGATGATCTAGGCTATCACCAATCTCATATGAATCAGGAACGGTTTGGGTTGAAAGAGAGTGGGCAGAGGTTGATAGAATGGATTGAGGAAGCTCGATCCTTAGCTCTGCCTGCTAGCTAAAGTCACTAAGGACCGATCCGTTGTTTAAAAGTTTGATCGAGTGATTCTACCTGGTTTCTTACTGGGTTATGGGACCAGTAAAGCCAATTAGATTAGCTGGCTCGTTGATTGGAAATATCGCTTACCGGTGCTTGCTGGGTCGGAGAAAGGCGGGATCGTGACCTGTAACTCACGGGGTGGTCGCCAGACGTGGGGCCCACGTGGGGGTGCGTTCCCGGGTTCGGGTAAGGATATTTCCGGTCTTTGGTCCAACTAATTGAAAGGTTGTTGCGTACAGTAAGTACGACTGTGCGTGGCTGGGGGCTGGGTATCTCCTGCAGGATGTATATTGATCCGGATCGACACAACTCTTGGTTATGAGTGCACTTGATCAGGTCTTAAACATCGTAGAGGAAACAAGTTGAACAAGAGGAGGTTGATTCATAAATGCTGGTTGACCTTAGTACAACCTGTATGTAAAATATTTTATAACCTAGATGGATAAGTAACAACTCAACTGAGCATAAAATACATAAAATATAAGGATCAAGTTTTAGTAACGCTTTTTAAGCAAAAGCGTCGAGTCAGCCAAACCCACATAAAGCCCAATCATATTCCTTGGGAGTCTTTTCTTTGGTAAGGCGGGTAAGTCTTGCTGAGTACCTTCGTACTCAGGGAATCTCCCTTTTGTTTTTCAGAAGAAGCTACGGAGGGGATCACCAAGAGGATCCAGAAGACCTAGATCATCGTGGTCCCGGTGATTCTAGGGTTAAGCCGGAGGCTGTAGATATGTGTGATATAGAACTACCTAGACTGGTTTGTATTTATCTCCTAGTAAAGGCTTGACTTGCATTTAAGTTCTCTTTAAAACCTGGTTTGTATTAAGTAAGAATCTTGGTATGTTGTGTAAAAATGATAATGTTCGTTGTGTTCTCCTTACCGAAAACGATCCTGACGTATGGCAGAGGTATGAGTTAACGTGGTTTATCGAGGAGTCCTTGAGACACTCGACAGATCACCGGTTTAAACTGTTTGAAGTGCGTCCGATGATCGTAACAGGTCGTTATGACGCACTTGAGCCAGTTTAAATTGGCGGTTCTGCCACATAGTTGGATAGTGAAAAGTTAAAATAAATAGTGAATTTAATTCGAAATCTGAATATTGCCTAAAACGCAGTGATATGTGGGGACCCACATGTCATGGGTCAAATAGGGCCCACTCCTGCGAAGCCCACTTAATCTACCATGAATGTTATGGGGACCTCTGAATGCCCTAGAGTTGTTCTAAAACTTGGAGACATAGCAATTTGTTAGAAACAAAATGCCTATAAATAGATGCGATTTGCAACTCTACTATAGACTATGTTACTTATTGTCACACGTGAAGTCGAAGCTCGATAAAACCATATCAAAGGATGACAGAGGCTTTGTTTAGATCTCATCAACTAAGCTATAGTTGTTTTAGCTATGAGTAATAAGTTAATAGCTAAACTTTGGTTGGATGTAATAAGGTAAGGCTCCAATTAGACTTTTAGTTGGGATCTAAACTTTAGTCGAGTGGATCAAAAATAGGTAAAAAAAACGCAGCCATGGAACCTATGTGACGAATAATAAAAGTGCACTGCACTTGCACGCTCAACCTTGGGTAAAAGTGTGTTTATGTTGAAAAGCATATTCTGTAGTCTAAGCATATTCATAGTCTAGCTATTATCATAGTTGAAGTTTTGGAAAAAAAAAAAGAATTGCCAAGAAGCGAGTACAATTGGAATTCGGTAGCAGTGGTCCCCACACTTCAGCTCAATAGCGTCATAACGCACTATAAGCGTACTGTAGACTTGCATGCACTCCCTAGATAGATGAAAATGGCGCTTGCTTTCCAACGGTTCAGCCTTTTCCGAGTTCTTCGTCAGGCTTACTGCTTGATGTGTTCCACATTGGCCCAGCTTGGCAAAAATAAATACAATAAAAGAGAAAGAATATTATACGGATTCGTAGCCCTGTATGTACTCAGCGCGGCGTACATGTTGTATACCATAATATCAGGCCGGAAAGGACACGGCTTCGTACCGGTTGGAGTCTTTCTTAGCTCGAATTAGGTCGTAGTATATACGTGCGCGCACGCCTCGGCCGTCGACTTCTTTGCACCACAGATTGCGCCCGTGCATCGATCGGCTGCGATTCATCAAATCGCCGGCTGCCGGATCGATCAACCACGACTGCCCATTGCGCCGCCGCCGCTGTCGACCTGTCGTCGACCGATATGGACCCTACGTCGAAGTCTAACCCACGGTATTGTTTTTTTCCCCCCTGTTACCATGCGTGTATGTATTTTTGTTAGTACAAGATTTGATGAAAAAAAGAAATGAATCTCGCATTAATCGTAGCATACTTGGTATTCAACGTGTTCGACATATTATCTATTTTTATTATCATATCAATATAAAATATATAAAAGAAACTTGTCATTTAGGGGACAATATGACTGTGTGAGGTTCTCCAACAGCCGTTCCTATTACTAAATATTTTTTAATCACCAAAACACGTATAGGAATTTCAATTCTCTCACGTTTTTATTCACTTAGGGCGATTACCAAAAGTAAACAATAAATGTTTTGTAACAAATAAACTTGAGTATTCTCGCCAAAAAATAAATTAGAGTAATATGTTGTTTATACATGATAAAAAACCTACATATGAGTTCAGGCTTTAGAGCAAGGCTAATAACAACCTTAGTGGTTAGCCATTCAATATAAATATATGGTTCTCATCTCTCTCATAAATTTAATTGGTTCCTATGTCTACACATGAGGTCATCTCTCGTCGATCTGAATCTACAGAGGAGCGATGCAAAATTTCTTGCGATAGCACTCTGAATCGGCACCACAATGGAAATTACAAAGTGAGCAGGGAAGCCTGTAAAAATCATCCCTTTTTGCCACAAAATAATATCCCCTTGATCTGTAAAATTGCACATGCGTTTAGTTTCCCTTTTATTATGCTGGAACGTATGGTGCTGTCAATTGCTCCCAAAAGAAAGTTTTTTGGTTGATGAGTGGATTGTGCATTATGTTGCTCGAAGGTTGTCCCTTTTGCAATTGTTTTTTTAAGAGGAGAACCATTTCACGCCCTCCAATTCAACTAGCCAACTGATTCGCACTACAGAAAACATGTATTCTGCACTACTGCATTGTAGTTGTACAACCGAAATTGCATATCCAGCAAATACAGTTCTTATCTATTCGGATGTCTTTGAATAAATAAGTACCTACATTCTCCTGTCTGAACAAGTGACAGAAACTATGATACCTTTCCTTGCCTTCAAGCATTATATATAGCAGCGCAGAAATTTGTAAAGGACAAAATGTTTTGTCCTGCTTTTTATGGGATCCTTGAACGTCTGATGTGGTTCTAGGACTCAGAAGTGTTTACGATTGCACTTCAGATTGTTCTTTAGAAAGTTAGAGGGTGGTCCTATGTTGATTCCTAGAACACCTTCAGCTGTGGTTTTAGGCCCAACATGTAATCTTTTAGAGGGCTCATGTGTTGATTCCTACATTGACAGTCATCGAGGAACTGAAGGTGAAACACGTGTTCGGCAGAGTGTTCTGTATTCAGATCGTGTCCGGCATTCTCAACCCAGAAGACTAGCACCGTAAGTTTTTTTAAAAATATTATATGTCCATTACCTGACTTGTGTTTGTTTCTGTAGCAAAATTAATCATTTATTGTATTTAGTCTATTCTGTACACTGATAATCTTTCTTTAAATATACACTTTGATCAGGGTTCAAGAGCACGTTACGAGTAGCATTGAGGTTTGTAGCCCGGTTATTAATGTGCCAACAGTTGAAG
This sequence comes from Digitaria exilis, assembly GCA_015342445.1. Classification (NCBI taxonomy): domain Eukaryota; kingdom Viridiplantae; phylum Streptophyta; class Magnoliopsida; order Poales; family Poaceae; genus Digitaria; species Digitaria exilis. The sequence continues at coordinate 643,892 of JACEFO010002210.1, read as the reverse complement.
CGCTGTCGTTAAGTAACCAGCCACTTTCTGTACCTGAAAAGCCTGAGGAGATTTTTGATGAGTACGTATATTTTGTTGTTTGTTTGTCTCCACTAAAATGTTGTTGTCTATGAGTTAAAATAGCAAAAAAATCCCTATATACTAAAACCTTTAACTGCACATGAATGTAATTATAAAAATGCAATAGATCAACAAGTGATTAGTGTGACATCGGATAGTCAAACACTTGCATGATTGCATTGCAATGATGGTAAAAAGTGTCTTATGCAAGATTATTGGATGATATTATCACAAGATAGTTTATTAATGCTAGGAAATATATATAGTAGTAATATTTCTAATCCCTTATTTGTAGGACGCTTGGAGGTTTTGGACAGAGTGCTCCTGCTCCCTATACATACCACCCAAAAGGGATCTCAAGATCTATGGTGTTGTCACTGGGTTCTCTTGTTAAAATAGTATCATCTGAGAAGAAACAGAAACCAGAGCCAGAAATTGAGTAGTTTTACTACTTGCTAATATATGTTTTTTTCTTTTTTTTTTGCTATTTTGTTGAGATTAAATGGTCTTCCTAAGTACCTAATTAGAGAAGCATGTAGTGTTATAATATTGTTTTGGTAGTTCCTAATATCATAGGCATGTAATAGTTAAAGTGACAGTGCCCTGGTGGCCTTGATGGTAAACATTGTTGGATCATGGTAGGCTTGTAACCTTAATTCTATTTACTTTTGGGAAATCTGAAATATATTCACTTGCTAAATATGATATATGTAGGCTCACAATTTGAAAAACCTTTTATTTGTTTTCTGCTAACCAAATGGCAATGCTTTGTGAAGCATTGAGGAGAAGCTACGTTTGTGAAGAGAATATATCGCTGCACAACCTAAAAACTTCTCGGAAGCTGTTGATTTAGCTAAAGCCAATGAGCGTGCCACTCTTGCTGCCTTAGCTGCTAAGTGGCGTACAGAGGGACCAAGGGAGGTGCCACAGCAGGCTTCTGTAGCTGCTTACCCTCGGCATAGTATGTCAAAAATTGCTCCCAGGTATAGGTTACAATGTTTTGGTGTCTTTTTCTTTCTTGCTTGTTGTATCACCATTAGTTTATGCTTTGGCTTCTGATTTATAGTTATACATCAAATTCCATTTGAGAAGTCAGTCTTAAATTTGTTGTAAATATAGGTGTGAGGCTTCAAACGGAGAGACATCGCAGACTGGAAATGAATGGATGAAAAAGGAGGTCATGCTGTGTTTTAAGAAATATGTTGAGAGAAGTCCAGATCTTGCGGTATGTCTAGAGTTGCATATTAATATCCAGAAGGGCTAAGCTTTTTCAATGTATTACTAACACTTGTTTATTTCTTGTCAGGAGCTGGTGGATTATCATCTTGGTGATCTCCTTCAACAGTGTTTCAATGTGGAGAGTTATGATAAAGTCTTCCACCACTATAATTTCACAGTGAGGATGAAGATGCCAAATTCTGTTGATTGGACCGTGCAACTATATTTTGCTGAAGCTAAGGAGATCTTTATGAGAAGATATTATGTATGCTGTCCTTTGGAACCAAACGAAAATGGTAACAATTCTTGTGAAATAATATATTGAACCATGTTTGTGTGTTTTATATTATACTAACATATGATTTGCCCGTCTATTATAGGTTGCTGTTACGCCTGCAAGAGTCAAGGAGTTAACGATTTGAGGCACCCTGCTATTGATGTGTTTGAAAGGGGCTCCCGTGATTCTCCATGTGGTTTGTGGTACACAGATGAATGAATCAGATAGTATGTGATGCAGTCTTAGGTTGGGTGAATTTGAACCGTGTGGCCTTTGTTTTTCGAATCAATTTCTTCAGCCGTACTTCAAACTTATTATTATGAATATGTAGCAAAAAGCTTCATTTATCTGTGGTTCTTCACTCCGATTGAGATGTTTCCCATAGCTGCATATGTAGCCTTTATTTCCTGTGTGCCATCTAAAGTTGCTGAGTTGGCTGACGTACTCTTTGATATTCCACCTCACTACTCTTTGGAAAACTTGAGTTGACAAAAAAAGATGCGGCAACCATCGTTTGGCCCCTTGATCCGGTGAATTTGTGGTGTAACAATTGTTTTGTTATTGTTTCATACGGTTGCGCTGGATTTTTCCTTAATAATAATATAACGTGTCTACCTGCCTGCCTGTCATCGATCAGTTGGGGGTTCCGTTTAGTTGGTAAACTTGTCACATCAAATATTTAATAATAATTAGGAGTATTAAATATAGATTAAGTGTACATCGCGAGAAAAAATTATTAAGCCTAATTTTGTTGTTATTAGCACATGTTTAATGACATATTATAACATGACAATGTCTAACGCCATATTAATTAGGTTCACAATATTGATTTTGTGATGTACGCACCATATATAATTAGTTTTATATTTAATATATATTTAATACTTCCAGGCATTTAATGTGATAACTTGCAAACTTTCTTCACCAACTACACAAGGCCACGATCAGACAACGACTTGTAAACATTTTGCTTTCGGGATATAGGTGTTGTTAGGATCCATTTGATCTTTGCAAAAATTAGCCCTCTAAAAGGGATGGCAAATATTTTGAGATTTTTTAATGATTTTTTTGCATAGATTACGAACATTTTCATACAATATCGCTTCTATGGATAAAAACCTACATAAAAATAAGCATGAAAAACATTACAATATATTTTTATAATATATAAAATCACGTCACAAATCATCTGGTCAAATTTGAAATTAAAACTCAACTTGGATGTGGAGAAAAAAATTTAATCTCAATAGTGGTAGATTGCATAAACGACTATAGGGGTAGATTAAAACAAAAACCAAATCGAGGTCCTCTTCCTCCACACAGTCGCAGGTCACTCCCAGCCACAATGGAGCTCGAGCAGCGAACCGCCAGGAGAGTAGAGGGAGGAAAGCTGCCAGGCGCACGAGCAGGGAGTAGGGGAGTAGAGAGGAGTGCCTCCATGCTGTCGTGGTGGGCTCCGTTGGCGAGCGCGACAGGAAGTCGGAGAGGTGGCGGGAGAGAGATGCACAAATCGAGATGCCTGAATCCATCGCCGCCATTGCTCGATCCACAGCCTCCTCCTCCTCATATGGGGGTGGTGGTCGCCTTCTTGCATGCCACCCGACACCCGTCAACTCTACTACGAGAGCTCTGCTCGGGGGGAAGAGAGAGGAGGAGAAGTAGCCTGCCATGCCAGCCCCTGCTCCACGCACACGCACACACACGGAGAGACACACACATGGAGAGAGATAGAGAGAGGTGGCGGCGGTGGCGCAAGATTGAGGTGGCGCTAGGAAGTGGCCGCAAAGAAAGGTCTTTCTCTCTCCCATTTTGGGTACGAGCTCAAAGGAGACGCAAAGAAAGGTCTTTCTCTCTCCTCTACCCATATCTCTGCGGCGCCACCATTGGCCGGGGAGGCAGCCAACCACGTGCGACGTCCACTCGCAATGAGGATGCTATGAGGATGCGTCGCCGTAACATACATTTGGGTTGCATACTTTTTTACTCAACGCCACCCAAACTTACATTTGGGTCTCAAGTGTGGCTACTGACTGTTGGAGACAGTCTTAGGATGGTTAAATAGAATATGAGGTAGTTAGGATAAAAAAGAGTATAGAAGAGTGATGGGTGCAGGAGAAATCGGTATAGAGGGAGGAACTTAGAAGACTATCATATTTTATTAAACTCTCCCAACTACCATCTCCTCTCTCTCCTCACTTTATTTCCTTTTCCTTTTCTTTTTTCCTATCTCCTCCTATTCTCCTTTTCATTTCTTTTTCACACACTCTTTTTTTCCATATCTTCTCTCTTCTTCTTTTTTTTGGTTATTTGGGCTTGACCTATTATTCTTTTCAATTTAAAGAGTGATAGGAGGCGGCGGTGTATGCCATGAGGGGCCTGGGAGGAAAAGAAGATGGTAGTTAGGATGGTTACATAAAATATGAGGTAATTAGGATAAAAAAGAGTACAGAAGAGTGATGGGTGCAGGAGAAATCTGTATAGAGGGAGAAATTTTCATGACAGAAAACAAATACTAGAAAAGAGCCCGTGCTGGTAGTCTTAGCATTCCAACGGGTCAGACTCTCATCCGGAGTTCATCATGCTAGGCCTGCTCTTTCTTATTTTCTTCCTTTGGATACGTACTCAGTGTGGCGTTGGCGTACGATATCCGTCAGGAAAAAGGACACGGCTTCGTCGGAATCTTTCTTGAGCTCTAACTAGGACTCTCCAGAGGAATCGCCGAATCGGATATATAGGAAATCGCCGCCCCAACGTCGTCGTAATATATATGTACGTGCACGCCTCGGCCCTCGATGTCGATCGCGCTCCGTGCATCCATCGGCGGCTGTTCATCAACGTGCCGGCCGCCGGATCGGTCAACGCGCCGCCCCTATCGTCGTCGTCGACCGATATGGGCCCTACGTCCAAGTCCAACTCACGGTACGTGTGTCGTCGATCTTTTACCATGCGTGTATTCTCGTTAGTACACCATATGACGAAACAAATAATAAATGTCGCATAGTCAACTTTGACTCAATAATATGTAGAAAAAACTTGTAACATTTATATTTTCAAATAAATTTGTTAAAAACTAGATTCAAAGATATTTCTAATGATACTAATAATGTATTGTAAATATTAATATTATTTTAAATATAATTGGTCAGAATTGTAAAAAGTTCTCTTTTTTGGGACAGATGGGAAGTATATCGTAGCAAGTTTAAGTTTACTTGATACTACTCAACGTGTTCGGCATATTATCTATTTTTATTATCTTTACCTATTTCTAAAGCTGACAGGTGGGGTCCACATGTCAGATTTGTGTCTTTAGTCTCTGTAAAAAGTAGACCATAAGTTAGGTTCGCCGCTCGCCTTGCATGTGGCCCTGTACTGTCCCGCGCAATGCCTTGTTCTTTATATACGGATAATGATAAGGGAAACATTGAAATGGAGGGAGTAAATGTTCTATTAATGTGCTACGAGATGTATTATTTTGGCTAAAGGTCTTTATGTGAGAAATAATGCTCTTACAACTAGCAGACTGTCCACACTACAATTTGTAACTGCATAACTTTATTTTTGCTTTCTAGCTTGCAGTGGCATATGGGGTCATAACTTCTTTTCAGAGCAAATTTAATGTGAACACACATACATCTTATTGCCACCACTTGTTAAGGACACAACTTACATTCAGAGAAACATTCCTTTTTTGTTGATTATTTCTTTAAGTTAGTGCAGTGAGCTTTCTAATGAGGAACCTGATGGGCTTTAAAGCTCTCTAATGATGAGGCATTGTTGTTGCATCTTGAATTAAGGGGAACCCATGGAGTTGAATTAGAGCATTTTCTTATTTTTTTTATGTGTGTTCTCTTCTTTGTTTGTTTTGGCTACCTCTAAAATGTTGTGTATGCTGCTTTTACTGAAAAGTAGTTCTTGACATATAAGTTATACTGTAAGTTTGTAGAATAAAAGATTTGCTACTACATGTTCTGCATCCAATCGTTCTAGTACTTAAAAAGCTCTGTTCTAGTACTTAAAAAGCTCTTGAACCGTTGAGGTAAGACAATCATATGCATGCATTTGCAATTTGTTGAGTGTCCACTGTCCAGAGAGGCAGCGACCCAATGCAAGGGCCTCTCTTCTCTTCTGCAAGCTGACACAGCAATAGTGCAAATATTGTAACCATAACATGATGCATGGTACATCATCTGTAAATCTATTTGCAGGAGTTTAGCTATTAATTGCGAGAACACTTGCTGGCCAGGAAAAAAAACATATGATTACCCACCAGCTAGCGCTCTTGGAGAAATGGAGCGGCCTAGGATCTCCTGTAGCTAAGCCTTCATGGGGTGGCACCTTGCAGACAGAGCCACAGTTGCTTGGACCACTGTAAAGCCTACTCCTAGAGAGAGACAGAGAGACCTACGGACAGCATGTCTGTGCTGCTACCGTGTCGTGTGGGACTGATGAATGCAACTGCTTTTTGCTACGGAGCAGAAGCACGCGAGGTAGTCGCGAACCCCTCACACAGGATGGCTTATCAACTGGATGGAGTAGACAAAGAGATCTTCCAAGATATCTTCCAAGATATCACACATATCCAAGTGACCAGCAGGCAATAGAGATCTTCCATCAATGCAATGCTCTGGCTGAATTGCATTCCCTAGATGGATGGAAATCAGAGCACACTTGCTTTTCGACAGATTTTCACGAGATCATCACTGGTCAAATGTCAATCTCAGGCTTTGTTTAGGTCTTATTTAGTTTCCCAACTTCTCACCAACTTTGCACATTGATAACTATGCCCTTTCTCACAGAACACACGCTTCCTAGTACGCCAACTTTGCACCAACTTCACGAACTAAACAAGGCCCGTCGACTTTTACTAACTTTCCAGTCACATCGAGCCACATCTTCTCTCACAGACAAGCTTACTAATACACTATTCACACCTCCAACTTTCCACCAACTTACTCATCTAAGAAAGGGCAAATTAAAGTAAAAAATGATCGTACCAAATATTATTGGAAGAGATCCACATCACTACCCTCAAGTATAGCAAATATTTAGATAACCTCTAAACTATCTTTTAGTTTAATTAACTTGCTAAACTAGTTTTTAGTTTAATTAACCCGCTAATCTTTAACTATTTTTAGGCTACGTTCAGTTTGTTCCTATTTTCTTCATCCTACTCAATACTAGTTTCAGGCTTTGTTTAGTTCGCCAACTTTCACCAACTTTCCAGTCACATCGAGTCACATCTTCTCTCACAGACACACTTACCAATGCACTATTCATACTTCAACTTTCCATCAACTTCCTCATCTAAACAAGACTCAATATAGATGTATAGTATTCAATAAAAGAGTATGTTGTAGCGCTGCACAAGGAAAAATATGGGAAATAATATGCTAGCCTAACTAAAAATTATTCAAGTTTAATTTGAAATAATGTTTTACCTTCGGGGCGCCAGCACATTTTCAAAGCCTAGAAGTCAAGAGCTATAGAAGTATACGTAGAACAATGCGTGCATATGAGTATACGTAGAACAATGCGTGCATATGGGAACTTGGGAAGGAGAGTGAGCAGGCAAGGCAAAAGATATCCTGCTGCATGCATGCATGCATTCCCTAGATGGATGGAAAGGACGCTTGCTTTCCAACGGTTCAGAGTTTGCAGAGATCATCAGGGACGCTTGCTGCTTGATGTGTCCCACTCGCCAGCTTAATGTGACAGTGATGGTAAAAACAAAAATAGAAAAGGATTGAAGAAGATACGGATTCGTAGCCTGTACTGTACGTGCGTACATAATCAGCGTGGCGTACGTGTTGGATACGTGATTCACGGTTTGGTTTGGAATCTTTCTTGAGGTCCAACTAGGACTCCTCTTCGATCTCCACAGGAATCGGGTCGGATCTCGCCGCTGCAACGTCGTCGGCCGTCATATATACGTGCACGTACGCCTCGGCCGTCGACGTACGTCTTACACACCACCACCGTTCATCGACGTGACGGCCGCCGGATCGATGAACGACGACTGCCCAGCGCCGCCGCCGTCGTCGACCGATATGGGCCCTACTTCCAAGTCCAACCCACGGTATGTCGTGGTCGCCGCCGGTTATTTTTTTTTTCTTTTACCATGCGTGTATTTTCTTATAGTATACAAAAGATTTGATGCAAACGAAACAAATGTCGCATATATGCCGTAGCAAATTTATCTGACCTTGAACATGTTACCTATATATTTTTTAGAGATTATTGTGTTTTTACCTTTACTGTGAAGTGCAATTGTGATTTTGCCCTTACTTTTTTAACTTTATGAATTTGCCTCTATTATTCACAAGTTGTTGTGAATTTGCCCCTGTTTTCACCATTGACTACCGTTGACTGGGGCAAAATCACACTAATTTATAACAAATAAGGGCAAATTCACAAAGTTATGAAAAACAAGGGTAAAATCATTATTACAGATCAAAGTAGGATAATAACGCAATAGCCCTATTTTTTTATTATCAATATAAAAAGTAAAAGAAATTATCATTTAAGGGATATATGATTGTACGCGTACTCCGACATATTACTAGTCTACTGTTCGTATTACTAAACAATGTTTTAATCACCAAAACAAAAGGCGACTCACTACTCTTACGTTTTTTGTTGACATGCACTGTTGATCACCGAAAGTAAACAAAAAATAATAATAATGCCGGTAGCACTAGCAGTCATCTCTCCTAAAAACCGTACATTTTAGGAGTACTCAACTTCTACACTCTGCCATAAAAAATGAAAACACATACTAGGATGTACTGTCAGAACAAAGTCAGTCATGCTAATAGATGAAATTTCTGTACACCGAACATTTTATAATTTTACAGTTGATGTTTTCAAAAAGAAATTATAACACCAAAACATAATTTAGGGTGTGTTTAGATTGTAGGAAAAAATACTATAACATAAGAAAAACACTGTAGCATTCGCTGAGAAACGTGTTTTGTGAGGGAGAAATAGTGAAAAATTAGAATAAATAGTGAAAAGTTGGAATAAACAGTGAATAGTTAAAAATATAAACATGGCCTTGGGAGTACTGAACTTCTATGCTCTGCCATATAAATGCCCGATGCTACTGTTTGATGACTGCTTGGGTAGTACTAGTGGTCCCTACTACCGGTCAAAGGGGTAATACCGTAATAACGCACTGTAGAGAGAGCTAGGAAGTGGAGCGGTCGGTCGCTTGCGAGTGACGCGACCCACACCACCGCTCCCCTCACCTCACCGGAGGGAGCACGCGCGCCGCCGCCCTCCATGGACGACGGCGCAGATGCCCACCGCCGCCCTCCACCGCCACGGAGCAGCCGCCGCCGCAACTGCCGCCGGCGGCCGCCTGCAGGCTCCGGGGAGGATGGTCAGGAACCCCGTTTCAGGGTGGCTGAGAGCGGCCTCAGCCCCCGGCGATCTGGGACCCGCTCCGAGTCCCGGGCATCCTCTTTCCCTGCGCCGGTGTTGTACCCGGACGGGAGCGTCGGGATTCCGTCCTCCCTCACGGGATCGTCTTCCTCTTCCGCTGCGCCGCTGGTGGACGGCGGTCCCGCCGATCCGGACCTTCCTACTCTCCCTCACGGGATTACGTTGTTCGACCCGGACGGGGGCGTCCGGGGTCCGTTCACCCCAGGGGAAGTCATGGGGCACGCCACCACCCATGGTCGCCGGCGACCTGGAACACACTCTCAGGCATCCTCATCTGCTCCCCGCTCCAAGTGAGTTCTTTTCTTCTCTTCCCCTCTTCCAATTCTATTGCCGTAGGTCATCTCGTCTGAATCTACAGAATAATACCCAATGGAAATTACAAGGTGAGCAGGGAAAAATCATCTCTTTTTGCCAGAAAATAGTACCCCTTGAGCTGTAAAATTGCTCGTGCGTTTAGTTTCCCTTTTATGATGCTGGAACGCATGGTGCTGTCAATTGCTCCCAAAAGATATTTTTGTGGTTGATGAGTGGATTGTGCATTATGTTGCTGGAAGGTTGTGCCTTCCAGCAACATAATGCACAATCCATACAAAGGTTGTGCCTTTTGTAATTGATTTTTTTAATGAGGAGAACCATTTCACGTCCTCCAATTCAACTAGTCAACTGAAACTGCACTATACAACCGAAGTTGCATATACAATTCTTATCTATTCGGATGTCTTTGAATAAATAGGTACCTACATTCTCCTGTCTGAACAAGTGACAGAAACTATGCTACCTTTCCTTGCCTTCAAGCAGTATATATAGCAGCGCAGAAATTTGTAAAGGACAAAATGTTTTGTCCTTCTTTTTATGGGATCCTTGAACGTTTGATGTGATTCTAGGACTCGGTAGTGTTTACGATTGCACTTCAGATTGTTCTTTAGAAAGTTAGAGGGTGGTCCTGAGTTGATTCCTAGAACACCTTGAACTGTAGTTTTAGGCCAAACAGGTAATCTTTTAGAGGGCTCATGTGTTGATTCCTACATTGACAGTCATCGAGGAGCTGAAGGTGGAACACGTGTTCGGCAGAGTGTTCTGTATTCAGATCGTGTCCGTCATTCTCAACCCAGAAGACTAGCACCGTAAGTTTTTAAAAAAATATTATATGTCCATTACCTGACTTGTGTTTGTTTCTGTTGCAAAATTAATCATTTCTTGTATGTAGTCTATTCTGTGCACTGATAATCTTTCTTTTAATATACACTTTGATCAGGGTTCAAGAACACGTTACGAGTAGCATTGAGGTTTGTAGCCCAGTTATTAATGTGCCAACCGTTGAAGCGCTGTCGTTAAGTGACCAGCCACTTTCTATCCCTGAAAATCCTGAGGAGACTTTTGATGAGTACGTATATTTTGTTGTTTGTTTGTCCACTAAAATGTTGTTGTCTATGAGTTAAAATAGCAAAAAAATCCCTATAGACTAAAACCTTTAACTGCACTTGGATGTAATTATAAAAATGCAATACATCAGCAATTGATTAGTGTGACATCGGATAGTCAAACACTTGCATGCCCTTCATTTTATTGCATTGCAAAGATGAATTAGTAAAGAGTCTTATGTAAGATTATTGGATGATATTATTACAAGATAGTTTATTAATGCTAGGAAATATATAGTAATATTTCTAATCCCATATTTGTAGGACGCCTGGAGATTTTGGACAGAGTGCACAGAGTGCTCCTGCTCCCTATACATACCACCCAAAAGGGATCTCAAGATCTATGGTGTTGTCACTGGGTCCTCTTGTTAAAATTGTATCAACTGAGAAGAAGCCAGAGCCAGAAATTGAGTATGTACAATTTTACTACTTGCTAATATATGTTTTTTCTTCTTTTTTTCTATTTTATTGAGATTAAATGGTCTTGCTAAGTACCTAATTAGAGAAGCATGTAGTGTTATAATATTGTTCTGGTAGTTCCTATTAGAGTAAAGTTCACTGGCGGTCCCTAAACTATTCCCGTCGTGTCATCCAGGTCCATGAACTATCAAAACGCGCGTTTAGGTCCCTAAACTATTCTCGTCGTGTCATCCAGGTCCATGAACTATCAAAACCCATGTTTAGGTCCCTAAACTATTAAAGACCAACCAATCCAGTCACGGCCATCGACCGAAGGCCGACTTGGCGTGCCACGTCTGATGGCTTTATGTATTTACCCCCTGAAAGGATTCCTCAATGCCATTCAGTTCCTACCGGCGCCGCCGCTGCACTGCTAGGTCGAATCGTCGCTGCCGCCGCCGACGGTCGATTCGCTGTAACCCTAGCCCGCCCCTACCTGTCGGCGGCGCCGGTAGGAACTGAATGGCATTGAGGAATCCTTTCAGGGGGTAGATGCATAAAGCCATCAGACGTGGCACACCAAGTCGGCCTTTGGTCGCTGGCCGGTCTTTAATAGTTTAGGGACCTAAACGTGGGTTTTGATAGTTCATGGACCTGGATGACACGACGGGAATAGTTTAGGGACCTAAACACGCGTTTTGATAGTTCATGGACTTGGATGACACGACGGGAATAGTGACCGCCAGTGAACTTTACTCTTCCTATTATCATAGGCATGTAATAGTCAAAGTGACAGTGGTCTGGTGGCCTTGATGGTAAACATTGTTGGATCATGGTAGGCTTGTAACTTTGATTCCATTCCCTTTTGGGAAATCAAAAATGAATTCACTTGCTAAATATGATATATGTAGGCTCACAATTTGAAAAAACCTTTTGTTTGCTTTCTGCTAACCAAATGGCTGTGCTTTGGTGAAGCACTGAGGAGGGGCTACGTTTGTTAAGAGAATATATCGCTGCACAACCTAAAAACTTCTGGGAAGCTGTTGATTTAGCTAAAGCCAATGAGCGTGCCACTCTTGCTGCCTTAGCTGCTAAGTGGCGTACAGAGGGACCAAGGGAGGTGCCACAACAGGCTTCTGTAGCTGCTTACCCTCAGCATAGTATGTCAGAAATTGCTTCCAGGTACAGGTTACATTGTTTTGGTGTCTTTTTTTTTTCTTGCTTGTTGTATCACCATTTGTTTATGCTTTGGTTTTTGATTTAGTCATATATAAAATTCTCATGATCCTAGCACATTCTTTCAGAGTTTCCCTATTATTTAAAGGTTGAAAAATAAAAGCGTGGTCTAAATTGTGTCCGACATGTCAGACATAATTAAAATATTTTTATTCAGAATGAGAACAAAATAGAAATAGGGTTGTAAGTTGCCCTATTTATGTGATGCATAGATATATTTTAGATTTATTGCTTGTGAACTTAAACTTTTAGAGCTCATCATTTTTTAGTTCCATCTCAGAAGTCAGTCTTAAATTTGTTGTAAATATAGGTGTGATGCTTCAAATGGAGAGACTTCGCAAACTGGAAATGAATGGATGAAAAAGGAGGTGATGCTGTGTTTTAAGAAATATGTTGAGAGAAGTCCAGATCTTGCGGTATGTCTAGAGTTGCTTATTAATATCACAAAGGGCCAAGCTTTTTCAATGCCTTACTAGCACTTGTTTATTTCTTTTCAGGAGCTGGTGGATTATCATCTTGGTGAGCTCCTTCATCAGTGTTTCAATGTGGAGAGCTATGATAAAGTCTTCCACCATTATAATTTCACAGTGAGGATGAAGATGCCAAATTCTGTTGATTGGACCATGCAATTATATTTTGCTGAAGCTAAGGAGATCTTTATGAGAAAATATTATGTATGCTATCCTTTGGAACCAAACGAAAATGGTAACAATTCTTGTGAAATAATATACTGAACCATGTTTGTGTGTTTTATATTATACTAACATATGATTTGCTCGTCTATTATAGGTTGCTGTTACGCCTGCAAGATTCAAGGAGTTAACGATTTGAGGCACCCTGCTATTGATGTGTTCGAAAGGGGCTCCCCTGATTCTCCATGTGGTTTGTGGTACACAGATGAATGAATCAGATAGTATGTGATGTAGTGTTAGGTTGGGTGGATTTGAACCGTGTGGCCTTTGTTTTTGGAATCAGTTTCTTCAGCCGTACTTCAAACTTATTATTATGAAGATGTAGCAAAAAGCTTCATTTATATGTGGTTTTTCACTCCGATTGAGATGTTTCCCATAGCTATGTAGCCTTCATTTCCTGTGTGCCATCCGAAGTTGCTGAGTTGGCTGACGTACTCTTTGATATTTCCACCGCCCTACTCTTTGGAAAACTTGAGTTGACAAAAAAAGATGCGGCAACCATCGTTTGGCCCCTTGATCCGGTGAATTTGTGGTGTACAATTTGTTTTGTTATTATATTGTTTCATACGGTTGCGCCCTAATGTTCATGTGGCTTTTTTTTAATAAAAAAACCTGTAGAGCTTATGGATTGGTTTTTACTGTTTTATATTCCTAAGTGGCAGCAGATCGGTGGATTTGTATTATTGCAATAATGATTGAAGACTTATAAAGACGTATGAAATTCACGGCGAAGCCAAAGCAGTCTCAAGCACAGTTAAAAATAAAAAAAATTATTTTTCACCGAAGTCCATTAAACACGCCACATTGAGACATTCTAGTTACATTCAAAATGTGTAACACACTCTAAGGGCAAAGCATTTTTTTAAGATGGAGAAAAATAACGTGAAAACGATCACTTTTGTCTAGGATCCTACTATTTGTCAATTTTTTTTTATTCTTTCTTATTTTTTCCTCTACCGTCCTCCCAAAGGCCACGGTGGACTTCAAAGCTCCTCGCAACCGGATGAGGCTCCTCTGCGCTAGGGTCTAGGGACCTGGATCCCCTGCAGTCGCTATAGCGATCCAACTTAACATGTTGCAAGATCTTGTGCGTTCAAAATGAATCCAAGGGACAAGCAAGGCAGTAGTACAACCAGGGACTTCTTTTGCCGCGGTGCCCTGTTCTTTTGGCCCGGATTGGAGGGAAACGTCAGGGATTTGGCGCCATTTTCTTCCACCGCGAGTGAGCAGCGGCCGCAGGGGAGAGGCCTGCGACCTGCCGCACCATGGAATCTCTCCCTGCGAATGGAATATCTGGTGGCTTGTGTTCTCCCATGAAGCAGAGCGGGCCAGCAAGGGAAGCTAATGGCGACGTGGATGATGCCCAGCAGGTGCTCGATGAATCTCCTGCAAGGTATGTGCTCCTCTAAAAACTTTCTATGTACTACTGTAAATGAGATAATCTACTGGTCTTTCTTAATATTAGAGTGCTCTCTGCTTGTATATGACTACAACATTACAATGACAAAACAAAATTAGTTCTGAATGCTTTGTTCGTAATTACAGAGTTGCTGAAAGTCCTTTTTGGATTCCACGAGCTGGTATGGCATTTAGTAGTTTGGATGAAGCCTGGGAGTTCTGGGTGACATATGGTGGTTGGATGGGTTTTGATGTTCGGAAGGCTTACACAAACACAAGTGATCTTGATGGGTTGGTTACATCAAGTAGGTTTGTTTGTTCAAATCAGGGTTCTCGTGCTAAAGATAAAAGGTTTGTTGTTGTCAAGCGTAATCGAGCTCATACAAGAATTGGTTGCTTAGTTCGCATGGGAATTACTTTGGAAAGAGAAAATAAGTTATACAGGGTGCATGATTTATTTGTTGAGCATAACCACATTCTTCAAACTGCACAAACTAGTCATCTGATGCCATCACAAAGACACATTTCTAAGCATCAAGCTATTGATATTGAACTGGCTGATGATTCTGGTATTGCACCTAAAGCAGCTCATGAGTTTCTTGGTCGCTATGTTGGTGGATCAGCTAACCTTGGGTACACCCATCGTGATCATAGAATTATTTGCGCACTAAACGCCAAAGAGAGATGTTGTATGGTGAGGCTGGCAGTTTGCTAAAATATTTTCAAGATGAACTCATGGAAAATCCCTCTTTTCAGTATGCATTGCAAATGGATTGTGAAGAAAAGATAACCAATATATTTTGGGCTGATTCAAAGATGATTGTGGATTATGCTCATTTTGGTGATGTAATCACATTCGACACTACTTTTGGAACCAACAAATAATACAGACCATTTGGTATGTTTGTTGGTTTCAACCAGTTTAGGGAGACTGTGGTTTTTTGTGCAGCTTTGATGTATGATGAGACATTTGAGTCATTCAAGTGGTTGTTCCATGCATTTTTGTCAGCACATAATTAAAAGCAACCCCAAACAATTTTCATTGATCAGGATATAGCTATGGGAAAGGCAGTGGCTGAGGTCTTTACTAGTGCATGGCATGGTTTATGTACTTGGCATATATCACAAAATGCAGTAAAGCACTTGAGTTCTCAGAATGAAGAAGAGTCTGAAGACGAGGAAGAGTCAAGTATCTTATCAGATTTTAGCTCTTGCATGTATCTGTATGAACAAAAGGCTGATTTTGAAGAAGCATTTGATGCTATGAGACTAAAAGTTAGTAAATCAACTTGGCTAGACAACATTTACATGTTGAAACATAAGTGGGCAGAGTGCTACATGCTGAATGTTTTTTCAATTGGAATGCGAAGTACACAACTAAGTGAGAGTATGAATAATGCCATTTGAAATCAGATCTTGATATCATTAGGTTCCTAAAGCGCGTGGAGCGTGTCGTTCAAGACAAGAGAGAAAGAGAGGTTCAATGTGAATTTGAATCTAGAAAGAATCAACCAAGGATTGGGATGATGGCACCTATGTTACTACAAGCAAGCATGAATGCATGATTTATACACCTCCAGTATTTGAAGTTTTCCAGGGTGAATATGAAAAGCACCTGGCAGCCTACACAGTCAGTTCAAATGGATCTAATGAATTTGTCATTGCAGTCGGAGGTCTTGGAGGGACATCGACAATTGAAGAAGAGCGCAATGTTATTGTCAACCCGGCTGATCAGATGGTCTCATGTAGTTGTCGACTTTTTGAGAGGATTGGCATATTGTGTAGGCATGCACTGAAAGGTCTTGACTTGATGAACATCAAGCTACTTCCGAAAAAATATATTTTGAAACGATGGACTCGAGATGCAAAGACAGAGATTGTCCAAGATATGCATGGGAAAGATATAGTGGAAAATCCAAAGCTAGATGCTGCACTACGGTACAAAAATCTTTGCAAAATATTTAGTTCATTGGCTTCACGAGCTGCTGATTTTAAAGATTGCTACTTGCTTGTAGAAGAGGCACTTCATAGCGTGAGTAAGCAGGTGAATGACAAAATCAAAGGAAATGCTACCATCGATGCTCAAAAGTCTCCTATCATTGATGCTGAAAAAATTAGTGTTCAAGAAACATTCAGCCTGCCCGAAGAATATGCACATGCTGCAGGTTTAAAGAAGAAAGAAAAGAAAAAGGGTGGATCAAAAAGAAATAAAAACTGGGTTGAAAAACTTACCAAGAAAAAGAAGAAAAACTCAAACAAGACGAAAAAGAGTGAGGGTGCACAACCTGAAGAATGTGAAAATCCTGTACCAGAATCGCAAGAATATGAATCACTTCATAGTTTTACCCAAATTCTAATGGTATGCTGATATCTCTTTTCTCATAAAAATAGTATTCTAATATTTAATCTGACCAATTTTCTTCTCTATGTTGTCTCTCTGTTTTTTTTTTCAGAGTTCAAATATTGTTCAAGATTTTAACAGCCATCACTCCTTGGAAGGGATAGATGGCTGGTATTTTTAGTAGCACTTTAATGTAAGTTTAGGTCAACCATACATGTTTAATTGTCTTGACAAGCATGATCTCTAATAATTTTTGTTAGCAGGTTGTGTACTGAAGCCATGGCTGCTAGTGGATGATGCAAGTTTTAGAGAGTTCTTATATGCAAAAGGATCCCAGTTTAGCATATGCTCTTTTGTGTTAAGCATATGGTCTTTTGTGAATGTAAACCTGGGTGATGCAAAGCTTTTGTATATGAATAGAAATAGAAAACCTTGGTATATACAAGAGGATAGCTTAGTATATGCTCTTTTGGGAATGTAAATTGCAGGGCATTAAACTCATAATTTCTAGTGAAATCTATGCCTTCTCTTCTGTGTTTTTTTTTGTTGTTTTGGCTTATTGACTAGCATCAAAAGTTGGGATGAAAGGTAAAAAGATTGGGTCTGATTGTAACATCCCTAGTTTTAGTTAACCTTAAAATAATGTTAAAGTTAAGCCAAGGCTAATTAAGCAGGGAAAACAAAGAAAATAGGAAAAACCAATTAAATTGAGCCAAAATCATTCAAATGAGCCCATAAGGAAAACTTTGAAAATTTCCAAGAAACTTGAAAAAGTGCAAATATAAAAGTTGTAGAGTAAGTCAAACCAAGCAACTTTCATTTTCAGACCATAGCCTAAAAATGCTTGGAAGCCTCTCAAAACTTCAACCCCAATCTTGGAAATTTAAAATTTCAATTCAAATTCAAAAGCTGAAATGGAATCTTAGCCAAAACTCAAGATTTTACCACAGAACATCAAAATCTCCCAAAAGCAAAGTTGTTCTTCATCACATTTCAGAACTTTGCCTCTTTGGACACTTTGGCCAATTTTGCCATTTAGCCCCTCGAATTTCAGAAATTCAGTTCAAAACAGGGATTTACCCCTTTTTGAATTACAGCCAAGATTTAAACTTTTTCTTCAAATTTCCAGTGCAGTAACGTGTCTAATGAAATTATAGACAACTTTCATGTTGGAAGATTTTCAAGTTATGTTCAAAATTTTGAAATTAGAGCCATGCCAATCAATTGACTTTTGCACCGCTCACGGCGTGCTCACGGGATGCCAGCGCGGCGCTCGCGCGTGCCCGAGCTCGCCGCCGGCAGCTCCCGTCGCCGTCCGTCCTCGCCTGCGTCGACAAGTGACACGGCTGGGTGTCCCCCCTCGCCGCGCATGCGCCTGGCAAGGTCTCACGGTCGGAGGCGCACTGTAGCGCTGACCCCGCGCTCGCCACCGCGTCGCCGCCGCGGACCGCCGGTCCTTGCCGTCGCCGCCGTTGCCCGCCGGTCCAAACCGCGACTTTCGCGTCCCCCGCGTGCTCCTTTCCACGCTCTGTCGCCTCACGCCTCGCCCACGCGCGTCTGCCGCCCGCAGCACGCCTGCGCGCGCGCGTTGACACCGCGCGCGGCGCCAACACGGCCGCGACATGGCTCTGTCGCCGCGCGACGTCACCGAGCTGTCCCAGCCCTCCTCTCGAGCTTGCCGAGCATCCTCTCACTCCCCTCTCGCTCCTACATAAGCTCTCAACAGTTCCCCTCGCTCAAAGCACCGGAAAAACCTCGCCGGAGTCCGCAGCATCGCCGCCGAGCTCGCTCACGAGCACAGCCCTCCTCGCTGCTCCCCCGGCCAAACCAAGGCTCTCTCGAGCTTCCCCAACCTCCACTGCTGCTCACCGAGCAATCCCCGCACCAAATCCCCCACCAGAGCCCCCGGCGTAGCTCGCCGGAGTTCACAGAGAACTCCGCCGCCGCTCGCGCACGCGCACAGCCCGTTTCCCTCCACCTCCGGCCAAACCAAGGGCACCATTAGCTTCCTCGTGTCACGCTGGTGCTCACCGACCCTTTCCCCGAGCTTCTCCGACCCCGACGTCGCCGGCAGCCGCTCACCGGAGTTGCCGAGCCGCCACCGTCGTCGCCGAGCACGATTCCGGCCATCCCCGACCTCGAGACCTAGCTCAAACGAGCCGTGGTGAGCCCCTCTTCACTTTCCCCTACTTCCCCGGCCCGGTCTCGCCGCCGTTTGGCCGGCGTAACCACGCCGGCGAGCCCTGGACTGAAGTGTATCTTCAACCTCTGTCCAGGGGGCCGAGCGCAAAAGTGCAGGGGCCTGTTCGTAAGAAGTTCAAAAGTTCTAGGGTTCCCCGCGTAAAACAGATTCTTAATTTTTGGATTAAATCGCTGAGATCTTCAAAATTCGTAGAAAATCGTAGAAAACTCAGAAAAATGTCAAACCAATTTTGTAGTGACCAGTGAATCTAGAAGAACAACTTTCTTTTTGGAACCTCACTCAGTTGAGCAGTAGATTTTGAAATATAAATTCATTTAGGTTTGAGCACATTTCATCATAGTTCAAAATCTACACATGCACTGGAGCTGAGCTTGGGATATGTTGTTAAGGTGATTATCATTAGCCCAATGCGCAAAGGGTGCACAAAAATTTCCAGTAGATTTAGGGTTATGATTTTCCAAACATATACCCTGCTGTTTTGGCAAATAAATCATAGAAAATAAATTACTCAGTGAAAAATCACATCCTTCACACAGAAATTCAATCAAGACATAAGAAACCTTAGAAAAATGAAAAGGATAATTTTTGGACACTAGAAAATGGCTAAATGATTTTTGGTAGTTTAAATATGGTGAAATTTCACAAAAATAACCAAAAATCAAAATCACTTGCAAACTTGCAGAGATGTCACTCTTGACATCCTAAGCCACTGTGCCAAGTGGTTTGGATAAAAACCTTGCAATTATTTTGTTATGATTTTAGTTTGAATTTAGGCAAAAAGATGAGAGAAATTGTAATAAATTATAGAAAAATTATTTGGAGCCAAACTTTGGGCTAAGCTTCTGCCTTGGCATGAGTGAGCCTCTAGTCCAATGGCACCTAAAAATAATGTTCCTAAGGTCACCTTTTGAATAATGGAAAAAGGACTTAAATGAAGGAAAAGAGAAGAAAAAGAAAAAGGAAAAGAGAAGAAAAAGAAAAAGGAAAAGAGAAGAAAAAGAAAAGAAAAGAGAAAATCTAAAACTCAAAAATCAAGGTAAAGGTTCAACAGGGAGATGAAATATTCACTTATAACTAATGTTATCCTTTCCAACTTATCAAACAAGATCAAAATAAACGTGCACTATTTAAATCTCGATACTTAAGCATTCCATGCATTTCGTATAGATTCGGGTCTCGCCGACGGAGCCTACGAGCTAGTCCCCGCTGCCGAGGAGGTCACCCAGGAGTCCGAGGTGAACGTGGTGCACGTGGATCCAAGCCCCGAGCAGGAGTACCGCTTCGAGCCGGAAGGCAAGCCCCGGAGCATAACCTAACCTTACTTACGCAATTTAATTGATCATATGTTTGTGCATTTAAGTTTCAAGGAGTTGAATGAAACCCTAGATTGCATGATCATAGGTTCCTTTGATTGAACACTAGTATGTTAGGTTCGATAGTTGCTATGCTTAGGAACGATAGAAGTCGAGTGTTTTCCGACACTCGCGAGATATAGGAGTTGTATGACTACTCATATCAGAAACACTATAGATGATGGACGGATGATTGTAGATACCCGTCTATCGATGTTTAAGTGGAAACATGTGGTACTTTTGTGTCAAGCGTTTGAACGTACCACACATATGCACGGTTTATGGGACCGGTAAGTCCCGGTATCCGATTGATGCGAGCAGGTCCGACAGCTCATTTGTCTTGGAAACGTTATCCCATGGGCACATGAGGGTAGTTGCGTGAGTCCCAGTAGTGGTAAACCTTTACCCTGAGGCAGTGGGACTCGGGAGCCACTCGCAGAGAGAGGAGAAAGGATTGGGGTGTGTTGGCATTTCCAACCATTCCGTATGTTTGGGTTTTCCCTGGCCAGGTAGTAAATTCGGTTCGAACTGTCCGCTTCTCGCGGTTAATGAGACTGCTTGACCGATGTATGGCATATTATGAAATGGAACTTGGAAGGATGAAATCTTTGTATGAAATAATTGTATTGCAAAAACTTGATTGTTTAGCTAGGCTCACCTAGAATGGATAGACTAAAGAATTAAAAGTAAATTAAAAGAAGTTAGAGAACAGCTTAGTCGCTTTTGGCAAAAGAACCCCACTAGCCAAACAGCCTCTCATCTTAGGAGTCGGTGATGTAGTGATCACCAGTCGGTTAAGTCTTGTTGAGTATAACTAGTATACTCAGCCTTGCTTGTGGCTTAAATTTTTCAGGACCGTCCCCTCAGGAGGTAGCTGCCTCTATGGCTTGGGCCTCCCAGCTTCCTCCTGGTTGCAGCATCGAGTGGGAGCCGGCCTCTCCCGAGGACCGTGAGGAGTAGCGTCACGGCTGACTTCATCGTGACGATACTTTGGATCGTCGCTAGTATCTCGTTTATTTTCCGCTGCATGAACTCAAACTTATTTAATTTCCGTATCATTTCAATTTGGTTGTAATAACTCTAAGACTTGTTGTAATTTAATTTGTGGAATGATGTGATCTTTGGAAAGCTCGCCTTCGAGTGAGTGTATGGACGGACGATCTTCAGTAGCCGTTGGTCGAGCTTGACTCGACGGTCGAATCCGCACTTGGGAACATTTTAGTGTATTAGCACCAATGGAAGGTGGAATATACTTAAGTGGGCCCATTTCTCGGGTGAGATCGCTACACTGATCCTAGCCATTGAAAGAATGGTCTAGTGCAGAGAAACCACCACTTTTTCCCTTGCAGCCATCCACCCCGTGTGCCAACTAGACCTGAGCATATGTGGCCCGCGGGCCCGGTCGAGCCGGTGGGTTTTGGTCCGCCCATGCCTTCTAATGGGATGGGACTGGGCAGCGAAAACCAAGCCCGAAAAAAATTCGGGCCGGCCCGAGCCCACCCAGATGATTAATTTCATTTATTTTCGACTAAAAAAGGACGGGAAGCCCGAGCCCGCCCACGGCTCGGCCTAAAAACTCGGCCCAAACTTGCCCATGTGATGGGCGTGGGCATAAATTTTCGACCCAAAATAAATCGGGCTTTTTCTCGGCTTGACCTGAATTAGGCCCGTAAAATGCTCAGGTGTAGTGCCGACCAAACTTCATACGCTTGGGAGCATCTTAATTAATTAAGATAATGGAGGTGGAAGGCAAAAACTTTTTTTACTTTAGGGTGTGTTTAGATTGTAGCAAAAAACACTATAGCATCAGAAAAATACTGTAGCATTCGCTGGTAAACGTGTTTTGTGGGGTAGGAATAGTGAAAAGTTGAAATGAATAGTGAATAGTTGGGAATCTTCTCTCGCTTCACCGGTTTAAACATATCATTTTAATTAATGTTTTTGAGCATCTTAATTAAAATAATGTTTTAAGCAAATTTTGCACCAATTAGTGTCCCATCGTGTTTCAAATAGGGTTGCTTAAAAACCAACGTCATTTTCCACTTTGTTGCATAAAAGAAACACTAATCCGAAGAATAAGGCTAGTAAAAAGAAGTAGAGGAAGTACACGTATACCACGCTTAATCCGTTTAACGAGAGGATGCGGCTAGTATGTATGGGGCTCTAGTGGCTTTGTACCGGTTGGTCAAAGTTGTATCCACTGGCACAGGCTGACCATTTTTACCACTGGCTGACCAGTTTTACCAGGGCTCCGTTAAAAACGAACTGGACAAACGAAAAAAAAAAAGAACACAAAAATAAGAGAAAAGTTGGTGACCGGGGGGTTGGGCCGCTGCGGTGAGGTTGCTGGAGGCGGAGGGGGTTTTTGGGGGGCGCGCCGGCGACGGCGGACGAGGAAGGGACGGTGCGGGAGGGGGTTTCCTGCGAGCTGCGGCGGCGCTAGCTGCAGCGGCTCCGGATGGAGACTCAAGCAGGGCGCCGGCGCGGAGAGCCGGCCGGCGGTGGAGGCGCCGGAGGTCGCCGGGGAAGGCAGAACGGCCGCGGCGAGCCATGCCTCGGCGACTCTGCTGCTGGCGACCCGCCTGGAGGCGCGCCGCTCAACGGCGGTCGCGGCGGCGGAGCCCGTGGCGGTCTTGGCGGAAAGCGGAACGGCAACGCCGAGCAGAGGCCCCTCTCTGTTGGCCCAGCTGGCGTGGAAGAATCGACCGGCGGCGGCGAACCAGCCGGCGAGGTGCAAGGAACGCCGCCCGCACGCCGGCGCGACGGGGAGGAAGGGAATGCCGGTGGCCGTGGATCCCCTGGAGGCCACCGAAATGGTGACGCCGACGAAGAAAGTTGCAACCTTGGGGGCCTGTACAGTCAACCAGGGCACCACCACCACGCCGACGAGGTAGCAGCAAGCTTCCAGCGCAGTCAGCCAGATGACGAGGCACAAGCAAGGAAGGAGGCCAAGAAAGCCGGTGGTGCAGATTGCTCGGGCGTCACCAGAGAGATGGCCAAGCAGCTGCCTTTTGGCCTGGTGGAGGAAGCGGCCAAGAAACCGATGGCAAAGGCAAAGCGGAATGCGAGGGCAGCACTCATTCCTGCCCCATCAACCTTACTGACACCAACTCCAAGCACATTTCTTTCCGATGCTTTCCTCTCATGGACAGTTAAGCAAGTCATGGACGAGAACCTCTACAAAGATAAGGTATTGCTACTCTATCCCACTCCCTATCGACCAAGTGAAATGAGCCTTTTAATGATCAAGTCAAGGTGGTTTAAGGATTTAGCCACGCTTATGCCTGCTGCATGTTTATCTATAGATAGGCCCAAGTGATTTTATTCATCTACTGCTTCTAGCTCAAGTAACTTAAGATTATTCTCTCCGTATTAGCACTGATATATATAGAAGTTCACGGTCATTTTGCTATTTTGCATAGGTACAAAAGGTTCCGTCAACTTTTGATTCAGTGGATCAGTTTATTGGTGTGTATTCTGGATTGCTTTTAGAAGAAACACGATCATCTATATGTGCTGCCATAGAAAATTACACAGAAATCCAATACTGTAAGCTGATCAGTGTTAAACCTTGCGACATTCAGTCAGTTTATTACCTTGACATTGACCTAATGACTGGATCACATGGGATGATGTGCCATCATATAGCTCATGACTATGATGTCTGTATTGTAAGTGATAACCCCATCGCAAAATCTATTCTAGACATCACACATTGTTCGCTTGGATTGGCTGTTGGAATAGGTCGAGAGACATTTTTCCAAAGTAGTTTCAGGGTGCTAGTGAATCCTAAAGATTTTCACCCGGAAAAAGTCAAATATGTTAGTTTTTTAACTAACATAAAATATAATATGGAGATATCACATGCTCTTTGTCTTAATGATGGGAAGATGAATGTAGCTGTTGAAGAAGCACTCAAGCTATACAAAAAGGTAATTACTTTTCTCTGGCATTTTCTTTAATTCTAGCTTTGAAAGGATTTTTTTTTCAGCCTGATTAGTTATTTGTTGTTTGTGATGTAGGTTGGTAGAAAGTGCAGCATTTGCACTGAATTATCTGGAACCAAAGATGATTGGCACTCATATCTCGTTACAAGTCTTAATTGTTTGCACCAAAACAATACAGAGATCATATGGACTCCCCCAGGTACTCTAAAAGGTTCAATCACTGCTGTGCTAAAGGATTTCTTACCTATGAGACCAAGGGTTCTGATTTGTGTCCCGAGTTCATCAGATATTCCCAATATTATGATTGACCTGCGAGAGCTCTCTGTTTCACCTGATTCTGGGGATGTTATTGTGCTTGACAAAGGTTTAGAAAATTGCAACTCGTTTGAGAACTTTAGCCTTGAGCACCAATCCCAAGAGTTGTATTGCTGTTTCACACTATTTCAAGGCTCTTTGAAAATGATGTCGTCTCTGTTGGACTTGAGTATGTACCGTCACACATGCTGCACAAGTACTTCCTCATGTGCACGGTGTAAAAAGATGGAACTGCTAGATTTCTCCCTGGGCGCTTTTACGAAGAAATTTTCTGATGCCTTTTGGTACCTTCAAGAGTGCCTGGTTTATCTCAAGAACCATGAGGTAGCCTTTTCTTTGCATGAGCACACTGTCACAATTAGAGAGCTGATGGATATAATGAAAGAAATTAAAGACCTGCTGCATAATAAGAATCTGGAAAGTATTCATGTCGAAGCAGCATTTGACCTTCGACTGGCTAGAGATGTTGCTTTGGTGGGCAGTGCCTATTTTCTTGCAGAGTCACTGAACAGAAAAAGAATGAGCAGCATACGGTTTCTTGGTACTCTAATCAAGTCAATTCAATTGCCTCAACCGTACAACAGAGATGACGCTGACAGATTATGCATTAAGCACTCTAGCATCATCATAAGCACTGTTGATTGTGCCTGGCAGCTCTATGGCTTGGAGATGGACCCTTTTGATATATTGGTAGTCCATGGTGCTAGTCAAATCAAAGAAGATGAATTTCTAGTACCCCTTCTTCTTCCAGTGAAACATATTGTGTTGTTTGGGGATAATTTTCATCTGCAGCCAGCAGTGCAAAGCAAGGTATACTTCTCTTATTTCTTTTGAATATTCTGATTTCCACTACATCCATTCTTCTACTTTATTTTAAATGTTTGGTTTACATGAAACTCACCTCAAACTTTCTTTGAAAGGATGTTTTGAACTGTGGCAAGGCATTGCTGTTTGCTGCTAATAGTAAATAGACATATGTATAAGCTGGTCCAATACATCTAAAGTTATAATTATATATTACTACTAGTTTCATCACAATATCACACTAGCACCTGCATAAAATGGTGTTCTGGTCAGATTAGTCCTACATGGAGATTGTAGGTTAGTTTCAGCTTATAAACCCATATGCTTCAGATGCAAAACAAAGATGAAAATATAAGCTATACATATACACGGATTACTTCAATAAGTGGGGCAGGCTATAAGTGATTTTGGATATGGGGTGTTACATAAGGTACCATGGCACTAACTTTTGCTGCATGATCTGAAGCAAGGATGATGAATGTGTAAGTGGGTATTATCCATATGTAGCCATGACCAGTAGGTGGACTGGATTATTTATATGCTGAGTTTTACAGGTTATGTTTCCAGATGCCATTGAGATCAATGTCATATTGTTTACAGCTTTCTTTCAAACATTTACATTATTCTAGTCTTGAGCAAAGCAATAGGATCACTATATCCAAATAACTTTGTTTTTTTGTAAATTATTAGATTAACAAAGCTGCTGGATATGGTGTGAGCATTTTTGAGAGATTGCACCAATTTACTGCTGAAAAACGAATGCTCACGAATCAATTCGTGATGCACCCTCTTATCAGTAAATTCCCAAGTAGATACTTTTACAACGAAGAAATTGAAGATTGCCAGAATGTCAAGTCAGACGAATATAACAAGGAGTTTAGTTCCCTACAGTTACCTACATATGGCTTCATTCACACCCCCACAGAACTGAAACATGCAACAGTTGCCGAAATCAATTGCGCTGCAGTATCAATCCTACTTAAAAAATTCTTCGAAGGTATAGTTTGTTTTCTTCTCTCATGAATAGTAGTACTTTCCTGTAAAAAGATCATAATATGGTATATTTTAATCTTGGTTAGCTTATTCAATAAATGTGAGCAAATAATATTGTCGTTTGCCCTAATTCTTTCACCAAAAATCATCTACTTGTATGATGCCTCAAATGGCCAAATCCCTGTTCCCCATTACTAGTCCTTCCACTATATTGGCAGGCATATTCTCTCAAGATTTCTTTCTCAATCAAGTTGTGTTGCTGTCAGATAGAACAAAAAAAATTGTATGTGTTTTTTTATTGCTTAAGCACGGTTTAGTGACACACGCCATATTTAAGTTTTATCACCTGTGTATCGTTTGTACCAAATTTCAATCGACCGTTAATATAATTAATGCCTCGTACATATACAACAGTTCATCTTATTTATTTTTCTTTCTTGTAGCTATAAAGAAGGCTAGTAGAAAATTCAATATTTGTGTGGTGTGCATATCGAGCAGTGGAGCCAATGAAATTATAGAGGAGCTAACAACCAAAGCTGAAATAGATAGCAGAGTCAATGTACAAGTAAAGCCCATTGACGGTCTGCAAGGAGAATTCTATGACTTGATAATTCTATCACTAACTGTTAAAGATCATGAAGAGCTTAAGACCATTCAAGAGAACACTATCAACGTGGCTCTAACAAGTTCTAGGTTTGCTCTCTGGCTTAACTTGAGAATTAATTTGTTCTTTCTAATTAGCTATGTCTTTTCTTAGGAAACAGGAGGGGCAAAATCTGTACTGATTTTACTGAGCGATTTGCTGATAATTTGTTTTTCCTCCAGACATTGCCTTTGGATGGTAGGTGAGTCTGAAATTTTAATGCAGAGTGGGGGCATTTGGAAAAAACTAATTATGGATGCGATGAATCGGAAAGTCTTCATCGCCATGGAGCTAGATCCTCTCCAAGAGGTCCTGAAACAGCTCAAATTGAACGCTGTGAATCATTCCATTGCTCCAAATTCTGCCCATTCGAGCCAAAAAATTATGTTTGGTAAGTTCAAATACACATATGTTGGGCACTTGGGCCTTGTTTACCAATAGCATTGTTTTTGTTTTGATTTATATGTAGCTTAGGTGATATGAGACTATCACAAAAACTATATGAAACTTTGGTGGAGAACCAAACTTTTGTTGTATGTGTGCACTGTCTGTACTTTCTTTTGTTTTTTCTTCTTTAAAATTAGCTAAATGACCAAAGAATGAGGACTTTTTGTAGCCGGGGCAAGAATTTTCTTGGGCTAAAAGACCGGAAGGGACAAAGTACATTTTGGCTCCTATACGGGACCAAAGAGGCCAATCTGGTATGTTATAGTATATTTGTTGATTTTTTTTCCTGATCCTGTCTTGCTATTTACATGTCAAGAATTTGTAGTTTGTCTTCATTTCTGTTTCTATATACACAGATACATGTGCTTTCCAATCAAGCTGTGGGGCAGTTGAGTCCTTGCTGAAGCTTCGGAATGCTCGTTTAGTACCTCCACAAGGCTTCGACTGGGACATATCTGTAGATGACTTGAAGAATCTATATGACGAGACTGCAAATAGGCCTTTGCAATCCGAGGGCAGATTTCAGAGAGGTGGAAAGCGGCTTGAGATTTCCCTTGACCTATTTAGAGATCATGGTGTTTTGGGAAGCAACAAGATGAGGACTAAGGTGAGATCTGCTTTTCATTGCTTCAATCTTAATGTAAAGTTTTAAGAAGCCTGTTTGTTGATTTCTTATGACTTAGGTTTCAGTGTTTCACAATTGCACTTTCACTAATCTTGCCATGTCATTAGTTATATGCATACTAGTTTAGCATAAGGGTCCATTAGGGATGAAAACTGTGTTTCCACAGATTGAAATTGCCGGACATATATGTTTTCCTACAGACCATTGTTATGTCATCTCTTGGTCAGTTTCTCGGATATCAATGTTGCTAATCTGACATTTGTATGCTTGACATGGTTCAAGCTTTTGAAGGCCCTCTCTAGAATTTTTAACATAAAATCCTATTGACCTTTCTATTGTGCCCTTTTCCTGGAGTGGTGGGATATATGAATTTTTAATCATACGCAAATAGGGTTTCAAGAAATATTTTCATGTTTGAATGTTTCCTGGACGTTATGTTCAGGGTGACTAAGGGTTGACCATTTTTCTTAATAAGCTATGACTGGAGCATTAAATCATATATCAACTATGAGTCTCTGTTGTGCTGATTCTGTGCAAGCCTGAGTTACATAGTGCACCATATTATTTTGCACTTGCAACTAAGAGTGCCTGTCTCTGAGGGCCCTGCACTCACAGATACCCATCACAAACAGAAGATTGTTGCTGTTCCTCTTGCAGGAAAGCTCTAGTGTTTTCCTTTCTGTGCAAGACTGAGCGCTGATCAGAGTGTCTCTTTTATTGGATCAGCAGATACAATGGCTTGGACACGATCAGCTAGTCTTTTATTTTATCATACTGTAATTGATAACTCTAAATTCCTCGTATAGCTAATGGTGTTGGTTGTGGCACGCAGTTTCGGCGGTTCAAGATAAAGGCGCACGGGACCATGGACCCCCATGACACGGACGCCGTGAGGGCACGTATGGAGAAAGGAAGCATAATGATCGGCCGCTTCATGCTCTCCCGGAACTACTACAGGCTGAGGCCCGGCGAGGTGTACGTCTACAATCCGGAGACCGCGATCATGCACCCCATTTCCGGCAAGCCGGCGTCCCACGCAGCGATGATGATCGGCGTCGGCGACCGTCAGACAGCAGACCCTGAGTGCTTATTGGCCCACCACATGGTGATGCAAAACAGCCTCGGCAAGCAGTTCGGGATCGACGGCATTGGCAGGGTTGGGATCAAAGGCAACGTCGAGAATGAGCAGACCTTCCGGAACCTCCACTGGATCGAGGTCGAGGACGTGAAGCCGAGGCCAGCTTCTAGATAGCGCACCCCTTCGCCGCCGCCGCCGAGCAAAGGAGGAGAGCGACGCGCAGCGCGAGACATCGTCGTCCAATCTGTGATCAAGCAGAAGCAGAAGCGATTTTTTTGTAGAGTAGGTAGAACAGAGGTACCATATACCTGATTACTGGTCCATTGCCGGCGTTTCTGGCGACCTAGCAGGACTGAAGTAGCAGCTAGCAGTACGCAGTTCAGTGAGGCAGTAATGAATACTGTAACTGAGATACTAGATGCTGCAATTACATACAGTGTAATGGCAGTATTTATCTCCTTGCTGCCTGGAGAATATCGTATTCGATTGAAAGATGGATGTATTATTTATTCGAGCATGCATGCGTACATGTGTGCCTACGTGGTGCACCCGCGCCGGCCGGCCGGCCGTGTAGCAAGGTAACGGAAACCTTGGCGCGAGTGTTCGATTTGAATTTTGAACTTCATGCAGGCCGGGCCGGCCCATAGGGTGGAAGGCCCAAGGCTCCAATTTAGACCCAGTAAGAGCATACTTCTTAGAAGCAGGGTGGCATTTGAATTTTGAATACTAGAACATGTGAACGGAAGTCTAAGTCAAAGAGGAGAAATATTATGGAAGGCGAAGAGGCAAGTCAGATTTCCTGTTCTTTTCTTTGTGCAAAGTGGTGTTGTTAATTGAAATTGGTATTCTAGGTACTGGAGTACATCGAGCAAGCATGCTGCATGCAGGAATTGAAAGCAGCACTCGATGTGAGGCAGCTGATGATATGCCTTCCGAAAGTATTCCTATCAGGAAGAAGTAGCTGCTGCAAAGGAAAAGAAAATAATCTAGTAGCTAGTGGCATGCTACGCTGGTAGACAATCTCATGCTTTCATATGCAAGGTTATATATATCTCTTCATGCTCTACACTTTTGATATAAAGTTCGTCTTTGTCTGAGATCATTTGAAAAAGTTACGATTTTTTTTTCTGCGGGAGGATTTTTGGGGTGCGCCGATTTTTCGGGGCCGGTCATGTCATTAGGGCACGATCCACCTAAACGTCGATTTCTAGGGGAGGTCTACTGATTACTAAGAATGGATGAATTCTGAGTTCTGACCCGTCCTAAAATGTGAGATACCCCTACAAATCATTTATATCGTAGTGGTAGTAATTATGTCATCTATGGGAATATGGTGATCAATAGCATTGTCTCGAAAGTCACCACAAAAAATGGAATTTCGTCAACAGGACAAACGAACAGCACACAGCTCAGCTAGTCTATTCGTTCAAAAAAAAAAAGCAATTTACAGCACCATATTTCAGGATACTAAGTTTAATTAATTATATATATATAACATTAATACACATGATATCAAATAAATATCATTAGATTAGTTATAAAATGTACTTTTATAATAAATTTATTTAGTCTTAAATATGCATATAATTTTCTAGAAACTTGTCAAACATAAATTACATTATTCGGCTCGCAACCCATAGTTCCTTTTTTAAAAAAAACGGACCAAGTTGCTTATTACCAGCAGGCATAATTCTTGAGTCCACTAATACAAATTCCATGAAATTATTTGAAAAGTCTAGACCTTTGGGGAATGCAAGTTAGTTGGCTCGTGATCCGTCATCTGATTTAGACTGACCAATGCTGGTTCACTTCTCGCACGAAAACCAAGGAGTCGATGTACTCCAGCAGCTTCCAACCATCACCGGCCCATACTCAATAAAAAAAGTCAGTTTTCTTCCCACAAAAGCCACTCACACGATAGGCACGAAGAAGTTGGTAGCTCGGTTCACTGTACACATATCTTATTCTATGAGCATGTATCGATTGGTTTTATTGAATCGATTCATCTTCCTGTGCAAAGATTCACCGTTTTTTAGTGGCAATGAATCGGATCGTTCTTTGCCAGCTCGACGGATGCACCGCTTTAGAATGGCCACTACAGATGGCCTACGTGCTTGAGCTCTCGCTGCGCCCGCACGAGCCAGGCTGTGGGGAAACGCAAATTTCCCACGTATCTGTGTAGCCAGGTCGCTACAGGGTTTTTGCAGCGCGATAGCCAGGTCCAAGGAGCGGTACGGGCAACCAATCACAGGCAAGTCGTATGCGGGGAGCCTGGTTGCGCTTCATCCGCCGCAATCAATTAGCCCCAAAGTGAACGAAAAAAAACGTCCATGTGGGCATAACGCATTGATACTGGATCTATACGGCTATACCCGCAGGACATTGCACCGTTTCATGAGTACACATGGCTGCACGATGCTGTTGTAAAACAATAGGATATGCTTAATTTTTTTTTGTTGCCTTTTATTTTTCTCCTTGCTATATCAACAAAACACACTCGTTGAGTGTTATTCGCTTAATAAACAATCGGATATGTTTAATTTTTCTTTTGTTGCCTCGTATTTTTTCCACCTGTCATATCAATAAAACACACTCGTTGAGTGTTCTTACTTCAAATATACACTACTACAAAAATAATTTTTAGGGATGGGTAGACGGATTGCATCTTTTTTGCATTTAAAAATAAACCATTTACAGGGAGCTAGTGTCAAGCTGCCCTAAAATTCATTTTCAGGGGCATACCATGGCATGACCCGTCTTTGAGAATCCATTGAAAAATTTAGAAATCTGAATAGCAACCCCACACACAATCACACACCGCATTTCACAAACATTACAAATTACAAATCTGTTTCATCCGTGTGCACTCTTTGTGATTCGAACCCATGACCTAAATCTAGCTCACCTACCACTATGTCAGTTGTCTTCCGATAAGGTGTACTGCCATTCTGTATTAATTTGTCCAAAACTTATAAGACAAATGGACAACACATAGCTCAGCAGGGATCAAAGAAGAAGAAAGCACAGATGACTTCGCAAACTTTTTTGCAATTGCCACAACATTTTCTTGGTACGCTCATGCACACCCACACTCACTTATAAATACACACACGAAACCTTAGCTCTATGAGCATCTCTTCCAGTTAAGGGGCATATCTTGATATTGACATATTCACCTAAACGGCTACGTCTCATTGTCATGACAAATATTGTCTACCACTATGAAATAGTAGCGTTGGTTAAATCAACAAAAATGCAAATGTGTCCTGAATTAAGGAGTCGAACGCAGGTTTCCACCGTAACTAGAGGCTTTTCACTATATATACTTGGTCGCATTTCTTTGGTCTAACTCAAACAGTTTCAATATACATGTGTTCGATAAAAGAGTGTATGCTTTAGCTTCGCTACGAAAAATATGGTTTAACAATGAAATAATGTTATGGCGTAACTAATTTATATATTTAAGCTAGTCAGAAATAATGGTCAAAGAGCCTAGAAGTGAAAAGCCTAGAAGTCAAAGAGCTACAGGATACTCCTACAGAACAGCACAGTGAAACGCCTAGAAGTCAAAGAGCTACAGGAGTAGACTGCGTGGATGGGAATTGGGAAGAACGTTTTTGAGTGACAGGAAAAGACTTTTTTTTAAAAACGTGTGGAATAAATAGGGAAGGTGAAATTTTTTTTTTCCAGAAAACGAGGAATGGATAAGTTGAAAAGTATTTTTTGAACTAACACAGCCCCAAAGATATCATGATGACCAGTAAGTAGAGTACAGACTAGTACAATGTACGGTGGTCTTTGCATGCATTCCCTAGATGGATGGAAAGGACGCTTGCTTTCCAACTGTTCAGACAATGTCCAGAAATCATCAGGTTCGCCGCTTGATGTGTCCCATTGACCAGCTTGTTGAGTTGTTGTGATCGACTGATGGTAAAAACAAATAAATAAAAAAAAGGAAAGAAGATACGGATTCGTAGTCTGTACGTACTCAGCGTTGGATTACGTGACCAGTACAATTCACAGTTTGGTTAGTTGGAGACTTTGGTTGTGTTCAGATTCAGAAAAAAGTACTTCTCCAATAAGTTTTTCCTATTCATTCTACTCACAGAACACGTTTTCTAGCACACTATTCCTGTAGACAAAGTACTCTTTATTTCCAATCTGAACACAACATTTCTTGAGGTCTCGTACAGCTCGTCTCTTCTCCACGGGAATCGGATCAGATCATCGCTGCAATTAACGTCGTCGTCATATAATACGTGCACGCACGCACGTTCGCCTTGCACCGCCGATCAAGCCCGTGCACGGTGCATCGGCAGCGGTTCACCAACCACGGTATGGGCCCTACTATGTCGAAGTACAACCCACGGTATGCATGTGTGATCGCCCCTGTACTGTTGTTATTTTTTCCCTCTCTCCACCATGCGTGTATATTCTTATTAGTACAAAGTGTCCAACGTGTTCAACATATTACCTATTATATTAAGATACTGTATAAAATATAAAAGAAACTGCCATGTAGGTTCTTTTTAGATGTCAAAATTTGGTTAAAAAAAATCACATTGAGAAGCGATTCACAATTCAGTACATATGCTAATTCGGAGGACCCTGTAGTACTAGTGGTCTCTACTATACTAGTACTACCAGTCAGCTCAAAGGGGTAACAACGTCACAACGCACTAGGGAGGTAGAGCTGGGAAGTGGAGGCACACCGCACACTACCGCCCCTGCCAAGAATCACCGGAGGGAGCACGCGCTCTGCCGCCCTCCATGGACAACGGCACAGATGCCCACCGCCGCCCAGCAACCGGGGCTCCGTTTAGCCCAGCCGTACGTGAGCCGCCACAGAGCAGCCCCCGTCGGCGGCCGCTCGCTCGCAGGCTCCGACCATGGTCCATGGGTACGCCACCACCCATGGACCATGGTCTCCGGCGACTTCGAACACGCTCTCAGGCATGCATCCTCCGCCTCTTCTGCATCCCGCTCCGAGTGAGTTCTTTTCTCTCTTCCCTTCTTTCAATTCTTTTGCCGTAGGCTATCTCTTATGGATCTACAGAGGAGAAATATAAAATTTCTTGCAGTACCACTCTGAATCGATGCCTTTTTCTCCTTGTCACCGGCTGGGAAGCTTTTTGTTGTCCCTCATTTTTGGCGAACTGCGTTCCCAGAGAGCACTATTGGAGATTGTTATTAGCATAGTTTTTCCATGGATCACAGAAGTGTTTGATGTGTTCTAGGTTCATCGCCCCACTAGTAAAGAAACGGTTTTCTCCTTCAATCCAAACTGAGTTAAATTCCCAAATTGGTTTGCTTAGTTCTCTGTTATGATGGGATATAAAAATTTGAGTTCTTGGTGTTTCTTGCTCCCAAAGATTGCATTTTTGGTGGGCTATGGCGGGTATTGCTTGCCTGTTTATAATTGTGTTCCCTAATTCAGCCGCCACACTGCATTATAGTACATGATGATTGCTTGTAAACTTCAGATCTGTTGATTCCTACATTGACAGTCGTCCCGGAGTAGAATTAATCCTGTGCATTTAATTTATCTTCCCAGGAGACGATTTCACAAGCTTTTGATGTGTTCGAGTTCTGAAAGCTTGGTAATTGCATAGAACTGCCGTCGAGAGTGTTTTGAGTTGTTTCTTTCCCATATTCCAGTTTTATTCATACATGAGTGGGTTATGGAAGATATTGCTTGCGTATTTTGAAATCATTTCTGCTAAGAGAACCATTTCAAGCCTCCTAATTTAGTTACCTGTTACCAAACTGCCTCATTTGCGCATCAGAAACAAATTCTGGACAATAGTGTATCACTTGGCTATGAACAACATTGCTATGTGTATCTACTATCTAGTTACATAGAAGTTATTGAATAAACAAGAAATCGACGCGGACGGTCTTGGCCTGTATCTAGTTACAAGCTATGCTGCCTTTTCAGATCTTCTAGCATTATGGGATTAAGTAGCAAAAAGTCCTTTGGGAGGTCTTCACTGTATTAGGCTTTTAGACAGACTGAGGAACTTTTGATGTCTTCGAGCTTTAAAGGCTGCATATGAATGTTATCCACCAAATGTTTTTCCATCCTAGCTGTTATATAAAATTACTTTCTTCCTTTCATGGTGAATTGGCTATACAGCCAGATTGCAGATAGTTGCTAGTAAATGTACTTAAATATACTGATAACTGATTCTTTTATTTTCAGTCATCCTGGAACCGGAACCCATGTTCGGCAAAGTGTTCTCTATTCAGATAGGCCCAGCGGTCTTGTCCCAGAAGACCAGCATTGTAAGTGTCATACTATTCCTGTTATCTTTATATCTATGTTTTTTTCTTGACTTGTGGCTATTTCTTGGCAAATTCATAATCCCTTTCTCCTAGCTATTATTTGCAATGGTTTCATCCCTTATTAATGTGCTTTGATCAGGGAAGAAGAGTATATCCTTGAGGAGTGTAACACCCTAATTTTTGCTGATCACATTAAAAATAATATAGGCAACTAATTTTCTTAGTTTTAATGTTTTAGGAAATATTAAGTTGCAAATTAAAAATTTTGGCTCTTAAATATTTAAACAAATTAGAGTCAATAAAGTTTTTGTTGCATTCATGCTGTTGCATATATTTTTGAGTGTTGGTTTGATTTTGAAAAGGTTTGCAAAATTTTAATTTAAATTCTAAACCTTTTCTCTTCTCCTTCTCTCTTCTAGCCCAACCCAGTTTTCCGGCCTTTTTCCCTCGCGCCGCAGCAGCCGGCCCAGTTTCTTTTCCGGCCCAACCCACGCGCGCGCAGTGGCCCAGCCCGTTTTCTCTTCTCTCCCTCTCTTTCTTCCGCTGACATGTGGGCCCCGCCTGTCGGTCGTCTTCCTGCTCGCGCCGTATGCGAGCGGGACTCGACGTCGAGTCCGAGCGCCGCCCGGCTCTGCGCCGCTCTCCCTTGGGCGCAGGACTTGTTCCTCGGCCCTTTATAAGGCGCCGCCCCAACCCCTCTTGCCTCTCAACCCAAGCCGCCGCCCTTTAGCCGCCGCCATAGCCACAAACCCTAGGTCAAGGTCGCCGCCGCGATTCGAGCTTTCGAGGTTGCCGTAGCCGCTTCGAGTTCGCCGTCCGGCTTTGCGTGAAGGTTTGGAACTCGTCAAGCCTCTTTTCCCTCTCTCTCGCCTTCTCGAGGTCGCGTCGCGCCGCCGCCATGGCCAAGCCGCCATAGCTCGATGCGAGCTCTCTCCGATGCGCCATGTTCTTTAGAACCCCCAAAACCGATTCCCCGTTGTCCCAGCTTTCTCCCAAGCCAAACACGGCGAGGTTTAGAGCTTCCTAGCTCGAGATTCGCCCAACTCCGGCGAGGATCCGCCGCGCGCTGTCGTCTCCGTCGCCAGCGCCGCCACAGTCGCCCCCTTTCGATTCCAGCCGCTAGATCTTGATCCAACGGCTGAGATCGAGCCCGACTCGAGTCAAACCGAGCCGCACCGGTTAGCCGTGCTGTTTTGCAGAAAAGCCCCTCGGTTTTCTGAAAATCAACCCACGGTCCTGTCTAGTTCAAAAATAATTAGATCTAGGTCCTTTTCTTTTTGTTTTAGCCCCTGATCTTTCTAAATATCTAACCCGCCGTCCTGCTGCGTAGTTTTTCACTAAAGTCCTTCTGTTTTTATATAAAATTACGTTTTAGGTCCCTGGTTTCTTCTGTTTAAGCCCCTGGAGAGTTAGATTTAGCTCAA
This sequence comes from Digitaria exilis, assembly GCA_015342445.1. Taxonomy (NCBI): domain Eukaryota; kingdom Viridiplantae; phylum Streptophyta; class Magnoliopsida; order Poales; family Poaceae; genus Digitaria; species Digitaria exilis. The sequence goes on along the minus strand of JACEFO010002210.1, from coordinate 607,291 downwards.
AGAAGCCCTTAAACCTTGTTTTAGCCATATCTTAACCGTTTTAAGTCCGTTTTGAGTGATCTTTGCGCTCACGCGATCGTCTCTTCATCAAGAATAGTTCTAGACACGTCTTTGCGTCTTTAAAAGTTGTATGGTGTATTGTTTTGCTTTTATTGATTGAATGCTTGTGTGAATCGTGTAGAGAACGGTCCGTTCGAGGGAGATCAAGATCAAGTCTACGAGGAGGAGCCACCGCAGTACTTTGAGGAAGGCAAGTGGATTTTCCCCTCTGCATACTCTTTTGAACCCATACACATTGCATGGCAACAAAGTTTATATTCATGTTCGCGATGCTTTAATTTGATGGGTCCTATGTAAGGATGACTAGTCTTTTACACCTAAGCCTTGATACACCGGGTTTACTTTTATGTTGGGTAGCTATGCTAGATGCTTAACTTTGGTTCATGATGGGTTCTATCTAACATTTATGAATATTCCTATTATTGTTATATCTTGTTATGCTAATACAAGATCACCATGCTAATCGGAACATGGAGAACCACCCGGGATTTACCGTACAACCACAATACCATATGGCTCTGGTCTTAGCTGAATAACTAGATGAACTACATGTTGTGTTTGTGCTGCCTGTTGGGTTGTTATTTGTTTGTCGATGTGTTGGTGCGGGGATCGGAAGACTCTGTCTTCTGTTGAAACCGTAGGTGCTGGGAACAAACACACATGTAGGAATTCTTTGTAAAGGTTTCGTAGCGTCCCTATGTAGTTACACCTCGGAAGTGTGGTACGTGCCTGGCCCGCACTGCATGGTTGGGTCCAAAGTTCTTCGGAGCTTTTACGCGAATTGTGGTGAAAGTGTACAACCTCTGCAGAGTGTAAAACTGTTATAACAGCCGTGTTCGCGGTCATGAACGGCCTGGACCCTCACGTGATTAATCTATCGGAATATGAAATCAAATCATTGCATGCATATGTTATTGGTTATGTTTATGTTTATTTTATGCTAATATGTGGGTGGTATATACTTATATCTTAGTAAACAATTGCTTGTTAATAAAACTTGATCAACTAAAATGCTGACCGCTGCAAACCAAGCCTTTCCTTGATAGCTTGCATATTTCCCCCACTTGCTGAGTACCAACCATAAGTGTACTCGTCCTTGCTTATATTGGATCAGAAGGTAATAATGGAGCGGAGTACCTCAGCGATCTTGATGAGTTCTAGGCGTGTGTTCCACCAGTCAGATGCCTGTGGAGTGCTTTTGGAGTTATCGTCTTTAGTTATCGTGTGAACCAGTTTAATTTGGCCTTTGTGCCATATTCGTGAGTGTAATAAATACTTTATTTATTAAATATTCGTTTGAGTACTATTTCTGTTATTCACTCACGGTCTATCATATGTGTGAAATTTGATCCTGGCACACATATGAGATGTACTCGGTTTTCTTTCTAAAACCGGGTATGACAAGAAGAGCAGCAGTGAGCTTGCTAGGGCAGCTATAGATTTGCCAACAATTGAGGCTTTATCACTGAATGATCCCCCACCCCTGGCCCCTCAAATACCTGAAGAGTCTGATTATGAATATCCTGGGCATGCATATTTCTCTGTTTTGTATATCGTATCAAATTTTTACATGTAGTTACATGGTTTGGATAATGTGAAAAACAAAAGAATAGTATGTGATTGGCACAACACCAAGACATCAAGCACTGTAAGCCAAATGGTTTAGTTGCTAATTTTTTTGCTGGCCCTGGAAACTAATATATTTTTGTCCGCATAATGTATTATAAATTTGTAATGACAAATGAGCAAGAAATTGTGTCTTATCGCTAAGGAAACTAGAACAAGACTGGAAAGTGCTATAAGAACTCATATTTTTGTTGTCGTTTTACAAAAGCTTTTTTCAATCTTTGCAGGCAACCTGAGCCAGCAGTTTATGAAATTGGAACTGTTAGTCCACGGAGTCTCTGCTTTTCAGCCCTCCCTCCCCGCCCCAAGTGGTTGGGAGGAGTTCGAGGACAAGCTAGGTTAGTGTTATTTATCATTTTCCCTTTTCACTATTCTTCCCTCATTCTGGTGTAGTAGCTGACTATTATCCTATTTCGCTCCTTCATAAATATGTTGTGTCTAGATTTGAGGAGCATGATGATAATGTGAACAGCAGTGAGGTTAGTTCAACAGTTACTGTTCCATCAAAAGCTGAGGCATTGTCTGCAAGGGACTCATCTTTTATACCTGAATCAACCCAAGAGAAGCCCCCAAAGGATTCAGATGCCGAGTATGTACAATTGTAGTGCTTTTAATGTCGAGTATTTTGGTTTTCCTATTTGAACTATTTCAAATACAGAAAAAATACCCAGAACCATTAAATCATGAAAAACTTTTATCTGTACACATGCACCAAAAAATATAAAAAGCAATAGAGTGTCACGAGTTTAGCATCATATATTCTGAGCTTATCAATCACATGTCATCATTCTAATTTCTAGCACCACCAGCACATAATTTGCTAAGTAGTAGAGGTACTGCTTATGATTGTGCTTAAGCAATTAATCCAAGTGACTTTGAAAATAAATATTGTTAGACTGCTATTGTCTGTTGTTCATTTCTAGTACTCATGTCTTCATATGATTTCAAAAACTCAGAAATGAATGCACTTTCTCGATACAGTTTGCATTCCAGTCTAATTCCCTTTAGACTCTAATATGTTATTTGCTTCTAACATATGGGCATGCTTGATTTTCTCTAGCAAGGAGGAGTCGTTGCGTTTGCTTAGAGAATACTTTCTTAAGAATCCTCCAACCAGCCTCAGAGAGGCTTTTGATCAAATTATAGTTGCTGAACATGCTGTTCAGGGTAGAGAGCCACCACCACCAAGAAAACAATTCCCAGTTGATCAGGAAGAAGAACATGATTTTTCTGCCGGTGCTCCCATCTGAGAGTGTAACATTAAGACAACCAAGGTATAGTATTTAACCTATTGGTCTCTTTTCTTTTCTCATTGTATTCTGATTACTTTCTAGTGCTCATAGTTAAATTTCCCTAATGATTTCATTTTTTATTTAGTTGTCAAATAATGTTTTTTTTGTTTTATAGTATATAAATGTATATGGGTTGTAGGGCATGTGGTTTAAATTTGGTCTGCCCTACTTTGACATATATGGTGCAAGATAGGACCCCATGTTCTGCAGATGCTGTAAATTATCCAGTTACCACTTTTATGCTACATATTGATATATTCTGCCCTATTTGTTTTACTCAGCAAAAAGATGTTAAAGTGGATTGCGTACTGTTGCAATGGCAAGTGAAAATTTTTCCAAACAATTGTGTATGCACCAGTATTTGAACACACACACACACACACACACACACACACACACACACACACAGATATATATATATATATATATATATATATATATATATATATATATATATATATATAGGTTGATTCAGTGCAACTTTACTGTACTACTTTATCTTTGCCTAGCTGAGCAAATTAATTGTCAGTAAAGCCATGAAACTAAAATTGGAGAAATTATTTGAAAGCCTTGTCTAGTGAGAAACTGCTAAACAAGTTGCAGTACCAACACTTACAGCTAGATAATTGTTTATTCAATGCACGCATTCTATACTACTTTATCATTACCTACAGCTATTAAATAACATTCGCTGTGAATGCAGCCATGAAGCTTCGGTGGGTGAAATTATTGAAAATGGAAAGGGATGGATGCGTGATGAGGTGATGACATGTTTTACAAAATATGCAGAGAGAAGGTCCAAACTCAAGGTACGCAAGCTAGATATTCAATTCTTTTAGAAACTGCAAGCAACTTTACTAACCGTGTGCTAATTTGTTTGCAGATACTTGAAAGCCACCTTGATGAACTTTGCAGCCAATGTTTTAATGTAGAGGATTATAACAAAGTTTTCCACCATTATAACTTTAAAGTTAAGATGAGAAAACCTTATTTAGTTGACTGGACTGTGAGATTATACTTCGCTGAAGTGAAAGAGATTTTTGGGAGAAAGTACTATTTCTGTTGCCCCCTAGAACCAAATGAAAATGGTACGATCAACTCTTGTTTAATGAATCAGTCCTTGAAGTATATGTGTTAATGGATATAGTGTTTTAATAAATCTGCCCGACGTTATTCTTAATAGGTCATTGCCATGCATGCATGAATCAAGCAGTGGAAGACTTGAAGCACCCTGCCACAGGTGGCTATGAAATGGGCTTCACTGATGCTACCTTCTTTGGTTATGCAGAAGAGTGATGGTAAAACCTGATGTCATTGGATGAACTCTATGGCATTGTGTCAACTCCAATGGACTTGGAATGTTGTAGTCAGAATTCCAATTAACTTGAATGTTGTATTCAGAAGTCCAATTAACTTGAATGTTGTAGTGAGAATGGATGACATTTTTTCCGCACACTGAAATTGTTATAGACGTTTTTATGATGATGTGCTGACTGGTGAACACTGTGTGTATCTTTGATCAAGATGGGCAGACAGCTCGCATGTTTGCATGTTAGTATCTATTTGACCAAGCCAACTTCCCTTGAGCTGGTGAAAGAGATGAGCGGAGGTCTAGCTTATCCTATATTCACTAATATAGTGAAACATGCTGTGATTACTTAGTAAAACACCCACCAATCACTGGAACTCGTAACTCACTCTGGTTTTTTCAGATCTGTGAGGTGAACTTGGAAGATTAGGAGTTCATTGTTTCTCTCTAAGACATGATTTAACATAATTCATATGATATATATTTCCTCTTATTAGAAATATAACAGATTAAGCCTATTTTTATCTTAGACGATAGAAATGATTTCTTCTTATCAGAACCATGAATCAATTTAAATGTCTTCCAAATCAATATCTTTGATAATAGAACATTACAGTTAATCTGTTATTAGATGCATTAAGAAAAATATTTTAATAACATAGAACTCTTTTTAATGTAAGATAACGTAATTTTGTAGATATCACCTGTCGAAGGGTAGTATATATACGCTGATTGGTGCAAGTATTTTTTTTTACAAGAAGACATATTGACCAATATATATATATATATTTTAAAAATAACAAATCCAACATTTTTCTGTGCTGCCTTAGTCTCTGATGAGGCCGTCACGTGATAGAGTCATAGAGATGGTGGGAGGTCGTTAATGTTTACACTACAGTAGTATTTTTTTTTTTCCGAAGAGAGGGTTTTTCACTTTTTGTGAAATTCTAACTCTTTGAACTTAAGATAGCATAATTATGTCGTCAAAGCATCATATTGAGTACGCCAATAAGTATTTTTATATATATAATGGAACATGATTTTCTATAATTTTAAAAAACAAAGAATGAATTGTTGAATGTTTTGTGCTAACTTGTCTCTGATGACATCGTCGAGCGATAGCGGTGCCTTGTGTGTAGGAGAGGCTGCAATGCTACATCATTAATCCAGAGTGCATGGGTCTTTGATGTGCTGGCGGAGTGGTGGGATACCATTGATTCATTCAATCATGAAGGTTTTTTTATAGATAAATTCAAACAGGAAGCTACGTTAACGAGCATTATTTGGATCCTGCATTATTTACATTAACCCTGCTTATGGATATCCTCATGCACTGGGCCTTATTTGGATCCTTGGGCCTTGCGTGCTGAAGCTACATTAACGAGCATTTGTGACAAAAGTGAGGTTTTAGGCAACAAAAGTGCCTCAAACGTTGGTACATCTGTATCTGCTCTGCGAAACTAGTGAAAACATAATTCTAAGTAGAGAAGGATGAAGTACAAATTAAAGATTCTCTAAAAGAAAGACATTATGAATTTTTCTATCTACAAACATGAGTCATTATGAAATTTTTTTACCTATTTAAATATAAACACGAGTCATTATGAAAAACATTATGAATGCCCATGACATTATGACAAGGTCACAGTGGACCAGCCGACCAGCGACAATTCATCAAACACCATCGATGCTCGTAGAGGGCAATGCACAGAATCGTTCCAATTTTTTTTACTACTTCTAGGGGCAACGTGTACAAAAATGCAATATAATAATATAATGTCTGAAGACCAGTTATCTACAAAATTGTTAGCTGCATCGATAGCACTACTAGTCTCTCCTCCCCATTCGTGTCTCTGCTCATTGCATCATTTCTCTCCCCTTCCTTGCTCGGCGCCGGCACGATGTTCAAGGAGCTGCTTTCGCCTTTACACCCTCAACCTCGATCCAGTAGAGGTTCCTGAGAGTCTTCTTCTTGCCGATCCGGCCAATGCCATTTATCCCAAACAGCTTTCCCTCACTGTTCTGCATCACCATGTGTCGGCTGAAGCGCTTGGACAATGTCAGCCGGTGGCCGATGCCGATCATCATAGTCACGTGCGAAGCTGCCAGCCCTGACTTTTCATGTCTGATCTCTTTGTCCGGATCATAGACATAAAACATCCCGAGGACTCAGGCTGTAGTAGTTGCGAGATATTGGAAAACTGCCGACCATTATGCCTCCTTTCTGCAGATGTGCCGTCACAGCCTCTGTGTCCTTGTCCATGCTCCCATAAGCCTTGATTTTGAATTTCTGGAACTGCATGCCACAAACAATAATACTGTTAGCCACATAACAATTTTAGGATAATAACATAGCATCAGAAAAAGATATCACCTTGCTCCCATATTCATCACTGGCCAAAACACCATTGCTTTTATACAAGCTAAGTGATGTCTGAAGTCGCTTTTCTCCTCTATCAGTCTTGTCCTCTGATCCAAAGGGCTTCGATGCAGTAGCTGAATATTGACTTTTCCAGTCATCCAATAAAAATGTCCAGTTAAACTCCTGAGGAGGAATCAAACTGGCATTCCGGATTTTTAATAAGGACTCCACTGCTCCCGAGATTGATTGAAAGGTGCATGTGTCTGCGTACAAAGAAAAATAAAAGAAGGTAAATATTTATATTAGAGCAAGTGTCTATAGTTTTGAGAACCCAAGAATATGTGTTTCCAGTAGAAAATTTATTTACGGCTTCAAAACTGTAGCTTTGACAAAGTTTACATACCAGGTTGGCCTCGCTGGTTCCGAATAGGAGCTAAAACCATTTTAGTCCTATGGGGTCTTTTAACCCAAGTAAACTCCTGTCCTCGCTGCAGAATTTTGACATAAATATCTTTTCTGAGATTTTGTCATCACTAACTTCACAAAGAAAAATAATGAGCCTAAAGTCAAGGTTATGTCACTTAATGTCTCATTTATATTTTAAACTTACCATGTGAGTAGAATTAGAATCAGAGTAGTGAT